>VXBB01014187.1:131088-141819 GCA_013399915.1 Illadopsis cleaveri | reverse complement strand
TTTTTCCTATTTCTTTTCTTCACAATCTCCTAAGAGGGACACATTCCTGTATCTCCTTCTTGTTTGTCTCAAACCTCCCCTGCACGCAGTGCATAGTTATTCTCTTTTCCTCTGAAGATCTAAAATTGGCTTATTTAGTCTAACCTGGCCTGTGCCAGAATTCTGCATCATAATATTTAACTTTCTCAAGTTTTAATGGAATACAATGCATTCAGTTCTAGAGAGAAAGGAACAGAATGATGTGTAGCACGTCAACAGCAAAAAAATGCTCTTTGTTCATTTGTATAACAAATGAAATAAAGATGTGAGCTCCATAGATCTGATATGAAAGTCAATATAAAAACTTATGGTCAAGATAAGAGATCCTAACACCATACGAGAATGTTGTTTTAATGATTTTTTACCTTCATTGGTAGTCATTTAAGACGTTTGCACATTCAGGAAAAAAAATATCTTCCAGACCCACACCCATGCACAGTATTGCAGTAGAATTCAGATAGAGTGTAACTGTCAATAGCTTGCATAAAATGGGCATAAACAAACCACAATTTTAAAAAGAAACAAACCATAAATTAAAACAAAATCCAAATAGGACAAAGGAGAAAATACACACTGAGCATATCTAAATAGCTTTTAATCCTTTATGAATCATTTCATGAAGAAAATAAAATAGGAATACATATGAACATTATCACTTTTCAGCAAGCGCAATTTTTAACAGTACAATTGTTTTATGCACTTGAACAAGTAAGACAAACTATTTCATAGTGATGTGTCCTATGGGTGTCATATTTATGATCTCTTTTCCATCCCAGGACCTGTTTTTAATTCAAGTGTTTTGCTTTATTTTGCTTTTCTGTAGGTTTCAAAAGTGCTAAATTAATCTTGAAAATACAGGGCAGCAAAATGGTTGGGTTTTGATGAAACTCCTTCAAAACCTATTGGATCAGCTTGGAATATCAATATGCTCTAAATATCAGCACTGTTAACTTAATTCATATCTCTAAGAGAAGTAAGGGAGGGAAAGGATTCATATGAAAAATTGTACTGGCAATGCATATGCAACTGCTTTTCTCGATTCCCAAGAGTCCTGCACATGTGAAATTTTCTATATGGAGTCCAATCCCCTTAGGACATGCTGATGTAACCTCTCAGAACATGACTCCTGACACTTAATATATTATCCATGATTAAGTTGTACAGAGATGCTGTCTCTGATCATATTATGTAGACATATATGTTGAGCAATATCTGCTTTATCCCTTTTTCACAGTCAAGATGGTGCTTTTTTCCTGTATTTTCTCACACCATGGAATGCATGATACACGTGGGCATTGGCAAACATGCTTACAAACAGTTCAGCTGCATGACAATTTAATCTATGTCAACAATTTTTAGGAGTTTTGAATTTTAATGTGCTATTACACATTTAATCTCTCCTCTCCGTTTTTTACAAGATTACCAGGAAAAAAATGGAGATGTTTGCTCAAGAGATAAGTGGACAAGAAAATGAATTGTTAAGAAAAATATTGCTCACAATTGGGAAACTCTGCTGAACTGTTTTGAATGTGCAGAATACGTGATGCCCTTTAGAAAAGGGAAAAATGGATCTGTATAACATCATGTGTGCTGTGTAACAAGTAAAAAAAAATCTGAGAAGGTGATTTGGGCAATACAGAATAGAATAAGAAACATGCTAAAGAATCTGGACATTTCATATTTTGAATATTTTTTAATTTTCCTCTGTTTTAGATTTTTTGTTAAGAATCAAGATGTTTTTGTGTTTTCCAACAGCAGAAAATACAACCCAAATTAGCTCCAATTTCATACTTCTATGTCTATGAATTATATTTTGATAGTTTTTCTTCAGGGCTTATGCATTTTGTGTTAATTTAAAATTTCCCTAGATATTTATAGTGACTCCAGAGATGATCAATGCTAGTGAAATCACGTTGGGACATATGTGTTTTGATACACACATATGAAATCGTATAGAAAGATTGACTCCACCCATCTAAGCTTTAAGGTTAGACTAAGTGAAGCAAGGGATAATCCTGAGATGAGGCTTTAGGATCACTACAGTCTCTCCGGCTGGGACTTGCAGGATGGGCTAGGTTAGTGCACAGCTGTCCATATATGAGCTGATGGTGATATTAAAAGACCTCTTACATTGCAGAGTTCCTATTGTTTTGCCTGTTTATTTGTGTCTTATTTCAAACAACTGCATAAAATTTACCACTTGCAAAATATTTATCTCAATAGGAACAAGTGTCTCTAGGTTTTACTACAATACACTGGATAAGGCAACAAAAATTTAACAAGGCAAAAAGAGCTTTTGCAGGCTAACCTGTGAGATTATAGGTAAACCTTCTTGATGCAAATGGTATCTTGATCACCATCACACAAAGCTGAAGATAAAGGGCTATTGGTCATGCAGGTAATTCTTCTGAAGATCAATTTATGCATATGCAGTGACATTGTTTGATCACAGGAAAATAGGAATGAGTCAATGGTTTTGGTAGGAACTAAAATTTATTGTTGTATAGACATAGCTGTTCCATGAAGTTAAGGAGGTGAACACATATTTTCGTGTGAGGCTTTCAATTCTAGTCACATAAGCAGTAAATAAAAATGTCTTCTATTTTCTGCTCAGTAAGGTTGTTGCTATAAATGACAGGCTTGAAACTCCCTCTCTTTTGTCTGTCTCTCCTACCACTACATTAGTGTGGGTGAGTGGGTAGACTGCAAACTGCAAAACCTCAGACTGATCTTTCTTTTCTAGCAAATGCAAATTTCATTAATTGCTGTATTTCAGATCCTTATTCTTGCTATATTGCTGGTACAGTTTCAGCGAAGACAGACTTATATTATGTCTACTATATACAAGATCAAAACATAGTAATTAATTGCAAAATATTTCAAGCTATTTTAACACTTCAGTTTCTATTTAATTGAACTTTCAATGTGTATTCAGAAGTATTATGCACCANTCTATTTAATTGAACTTTCAATGTGTATTCAGAAGTATTTTGCCCCAGACTGGGCAAAGACATTTAATCAAGGTAATAAAAAAAAAAAAAAAAAAAGTAATTAGAAGGATTCTGTTTTGCTATGAACACGGTAAAATTAGAAGATATTTAGACTAGAATATTTATATATTTTATTTCAGTGTCTTTACAGAGGTAATAGTGAAAACACATAAAGAAAGAGAATTTTCTTGAAAATTTTATTAAAAATAAAATATGGATATTTTGGTTATGAAATTGAAAAACTCCCCTTGGAAAATCTGGAATTACTCTGAATTTGCAGTTTTATTTTCTAACTGAATAAAATGCAAATATGAAATTTTGTTTCAGTTTACTCAGCATATGTTCCTTTCTCTTTATTATTTTCTATATAGTTTGTGTATAATCACAGAATAGCTGAAGTTCAAAGGGACCTCCTGAGTTCACGTAGTACTGCGCCTTTCTCAAGCAGAACCAGCTAATGCAGGTTGCCAAGAGCTGGGTTTTGAATGTCTCACTCCTCCAAACTTGAAAACACTTTTGTTTTAACATGGTGGCCTGCGTGTCAGTTTGAGCCCATTTCCTCTTGCATTATCATTAAACTCCACTGCTACATAATTGTTAGTCTGGAAGGTCATTATACGTGTTTACAAGACTCCCTCTGAACCATCTCTTCTCTCAATTAAACAGTCACAGATGCCTCAGCCTTTTCTTATATGAGAGATGCTCCCTTCATGGCCCTTTGCTGGATTTAGTCCAATACATCCATGGATGGTTTGTTGTACACTTGTATCATACCGTAGAATCATAGAAACACAGAATGGCTTGGGTTGGAAGAGACCTCAAAGATCATCCAGTCCCAGCCCTGGGCAGGGTGGTCTTCTGCTAGACAAGGTTGGTCAGAGCTCCATCCAGCCTGGCCTTGGACACCTCCAGCAATGGACCATCCACAGCTTCTCTGGGCAACGTGTTCCAGTGCCTCACCACCCTCATAGTAAAGAATTTCTTTGTGATATCTAATCTAAACATAGTCTCAGTTTAAACACTCTGGCAAAATATTTAATGATATAGCAATGCTATTTCATTCTGTGGTTTTTAATGCTTTTTGTTGCTTTTCCTTGGTTTTCATGTTACTAATTTCCATTTACTTATAATTCAGTTTTAGAAAGGATATCCAGAAAGTAGGATATATTTTTAATGCTAACATACAAAAGACAAAAGTCTTCATTTTACCTTTTTGATAAAGACTGCTGAAACAATTGCTTGAATTAGAAAGCCCTTACTGACACAAGAGGTATAAAAATGTTAGTGAAATTATGTTAGTTTTGGGTGTTTTAAATAATGAAGAGAAATAAAATTTTGTAAAATTCTCAAAAGGCAGAATGTTTGCTTGTTTTGGGGGCATTGGAAGAAGGTTTATTTTTCTAGAAAAAGAAAAGTTATGTTACTTGATTTTATTCTTTCTGTTAATAAAATTTAGCAGTAATATAGAACTATTCTGACTGCAGAGATGGTCACTTTATTTTTTTCATGCATACACATATGAAAAGAACTAGTTTGTGAAAATATTAATTAGGTTTCTACTTGACCCTAAGCTAGATACCTACATATATCCTAGGAGATGGCAAAAATAGTCACAGCAGGGGAACTTAGCTCTCAAATGCTAGTAGCTGAAGGGCTTTGCTTCCTGTTATACAACAGAGGTATTAAGGGTTTATTAGATAAAAGCAGCAAGATCATGCTGTTAACAGTATGAGCAAGCAGCTAACAAGTGAACGAATTACAGACCCTCCTTCATTTAGATTTTATATTTTTTCTCTTTTTTTTTCTTTTGAATCTCACCTTTCTCTTGCTGTTTCTGAACAAACAATCTCAATAAGAACATCTCAAGATGTTAAAATATTTCTTTCTCCTGCCAAAGATATGCTTTTCTTTTCAGAAAAAAGTAAGCTTAATCTCTCTTTTTCCAGGAGTTTGGGGGGCCCTGCTTTCTAATTAGAAGACTTCTTCCATTTTTGTTTTAGACATTTGAACTCAGCGTAATTTCCATAACTGAAGACTATTTCTCAATGTATGAACACCTGCTAATTGCGTGTATGGCATTTCTGTGCAAAAAGAGATTTGTCAAAAGAATCGTAGCATGGTCAGTGGACAGTCAAGAAAGTAGGCTGTTCGGATGATTTTAGTTCATTAAAAGCAGTTATCATCTGACTACTTAGCATTTTAGGATGCTAGTTCATACCACAAAAACAATACAAGTAACTAAAAAGAAGATGATAGAGGTAGAAATGGCTGTTACAAGAAAACATTCTTATGACAAATATTTGAAATCAATTAATGTTTAAGTAATAAAATTACAACTCACATACGGTACAGATCAGTAATTGTAATTATAATTAATTTATGTAACAGCAGCACAGCACAAATCTGCTTTTAATTTAAGATACTGAACTCTTCTAAGTTAGTCTTAGCATATTGAATTTTGCATAACATTGAAATTAGCTACTGCTTTTCTTTTAACAAATGATCAGAGATTAATGAATTAAATAAAGATACTAATTGAGCAATTGACTGAGCAAATTAAATTGGGTTATTGTTGCAAATAACCTAATGCTAAGTTTATCAATGTTGCTGAGAAAGACAGTCGATGGCATCAACAACGATGCAATGAACTTGCATCAACATAGTTAAACAAGAGTTGTCAAATAAGTTTGCAAATATTGTGAAAGAAGTTTCAGTGTCATATTTGGGGTTTTTTTCAGTCTGGCCTCTCTTGTGACTAGACCTTCTGTTAATTAAAATCCCATTTAGTTTTCTCTATTGTGCATTTTCTATATAGCTAAATCAGGCTAAGGTCAGCTTCTTAATAGCTTCTAAAAATGAGGTTGAATGAACACTACATTTCATAATCTTAATCTGCAAAAACTCCTCATTAGCAAAGATCTTCCTGAGCTAATTTGTTATGGGTTGTTCTCTGTGGTAATTATCTTAACATCTAAATACCTTTAGACCTCTTTAACTGAATACTCTCTAGCACTTATGCAGATATGTAACACTTGACTTTCCTTTGATTTAGTGAATCTTACTTAGACTAATAGAATTATTGCAATTTCTTTTTAATATCAACTTGTAAAATTTGATTAGCACTTTATAAATATTTGTAGTAGTTAGTTTTATCTTCAGCTTTCTCCTGACAGCATCATCTCTACTGCTTTTTCATCATGACAGAGAATATTTCCATGATTACTGCTCCATGCTACCTGATTTCTTTTACTTGATTATATCAAGGGATACAATGTTATTGTCGTCATTGTTCTTTTGCCCTCTGTTTTGCATTTGATGTCTTGTCATCCTGTTTCTATTTATTTAGGTGTAAAGGTATGCAGATATATTCAGTAACTATTATCAAAGACTTTTTTTTCAGTAAATTTGTTCATTTTTCCCTATATCCGGATCTCCATTGTATGTTCATGGACCCAAATAACTTCTATTCAGCGTCCAGGTTCCAAACTGAGAGATACTAGTGGATCCAAAAGTAAATGAAAATAAAAATAAAATCAACCCCACACCTGTAGGGTGTTTCTTCTTTTTTTTTTCTAGTGTGAGATCAGGACAGGAGCACTGTAGGTGCTGTAGAATAATTCAAAATACAAACATCAAGGTATAGCAGAAGGTACTATGGCTAAGAAGCTAAGAAATTATTTTGTCAGTTTCATAAGAAATATATTCTTTAAACTATTTTATTTAAGTATCTATATTCATAGATTTTGCTACAGAAATTATTTATTTAGGAAAGCATTTTTTAAGACAAAAGCAGTAAACAACAGCCATGGAGACATTTTGCTAAGAGTTTTATGAGAATGAAGATGGAACAAGGGAGCAGAACAGACATGCAGATCTTTAAGGACGTCTTCCAGAAAGCACAAGAATTAGTAATCTCCAGAATCTAGAAATCAGGAGAGGAAGACAAGAGACTGGCATGGTTGAGTAGGGAATTGCTGGTTACACTAAAGGGAAAGAAACTAATGTGCAGGCAGTGGAAACAAGGACAAATACTTTCTGAAGATTATAGAGATGAAGTACAATTGTGTAGAGGTGGGGTAAGGAAGGCCGAGGTGAAGCTGAAACTGAACTTGGCAAGGGATGCAAAGAATGAGAGGGATTCCACAAGCACGTTAATCAGAAAAAGGAAGATCAAAGGAGGTGTATCCCCTGATAAAGAATTCTGGTAAACTGGTAGCAACAGATGAGGAGAAGGCTGAATTACCTAACATCTCTTTTTCCCTCAGTCTTCAGTGGTAACCTCTCTTCCCACAATTCTCAAGTGGATGGACAGCAGCACAGGAATTGCAGGAGCAAAGTTTCTCCCACAGGAAGAAGAGAAGTAAGAGAAGATCAGGCTTGGGACCACATGAGGAACCTGAATGTACATAAGTCGATGATGAAATGAGATGCATCCCAGAGTCCAGTGGGAACTGGCTGATGTAGTTGTCAAGCCACTCTCCATGATAATTGACAAGTCATGGTAGAAAGAGGAGGTCCCAGCCGATTAGGAAAGGAGAAACATTTCATCCATCTTTAAAAGAGTAGAAAGGAGGACTCTGGGAACTACCCATCTGTCAGCCTCACCTCTCTGCCTGAGATAACAGAATTACCAAAGAGATATTTCATACCAATACAAAGCCATATCCACCAATAAAAGGTTAAGAGAAAGGAGGAGGGGAGCAGGCATTCATTATTAAGGCATTTGAGAAGAAATGACTGCAAGTACTGAGGCCCTATTTTCCAGGAAATGGCTGGATAATGTCTTATGATAAGAAATACAGAATAAATTTTCGTGTGGTTTACTTTTTTTTTCCATGAGTTGCCTTAGTGTTTTATGTATTTAACTGCATTTATCTCAATCCATTGCATTTTTTTCACCCCCAAGCATGCTGAGGGATGAAAGAGCTGCATAGGGGGCACCTGTTAGCCAGCCAAGCTCAGTCCAACACATTTAGTCAGCTTTTATTTAATACAGAGTGCGCCTTTGACCGCTTCCTGTGACATCTGTCAGCCTACCCAGCCCTCTGTGCTACATGGGAGTTCTGGGGCATAGACAAAGGCTTGTGTTTGATTTGGTCCCTCAAAGTGTTTCACCAATGCAACTCGTAGCCATGTTCTTAGTGTTAATTCTACCCATACCTTCCCCAGCAATGAAAATATCAGCTAAAATTTTCCACCATTATTTGAGCTTTGGGCAGACATCAGACACTGAAAATTGTAGCTGGTGTAAATAAACACTTTGCAATGCAATACAGCTGAGAACAAGGTGCTGTAGTAAGTGGATTTAAAAAATGGTAATCTTTCTCAGTATATATACATAGAAATCTATTTTTAATACATTTTTCTTCAATAATTTCAAGTACATTGAAATGTACAAATGGAGAATTTTTTAGCAGATAAATTAAAGGATCTGGTGACAGGTTTGTTTTTGGTTTTTTGTTTTTTTCAATTGGCTTATTTGGAAATAAACAAGTGTTTCCCAGAAGCTGCCCATTTTACAGTGGAGCACCTGCTTCTTGTCCCTAGTTCTATCTTACCATGCTAGTAGAAAAAAACGCCAAAAATTAAAAAGTCAATGCCAAAAAATGATTAAATATTACTCGAAGTCAGGCATTCAATGTCATCAAAAATGAGCTGTATTGATGCTCTCAAGCTGTTAATTTTAACCTCAAGAACAATTGTATGTGGGGTTTTTTTGTTTTGTTTTGTTGGGGGGTTTTTTGTGATATTTCTCTTAGCTAGGTTTCACACTCTTTGAACTTTGGGGTAGAAAGAAATCATCTGTGTGTGTTGACGTACAAGTTGAAGTGACTTCGTAAGGACAGCCACAAAAGTGGTTCAATTTCTTTGTTCTTCTAGTGGGGTAAAGAAATTATAAGAGGAGACTAATACTCCTTTCCAAGGGAGTGAGATCAATTTCACTTCCTGGCAGTTTCTAAATTGTGTTTGCCAATTGTGACTGAAATTATGGAGACAGATGATTGCTGGTCTCAACCTTTCATTATTCCAAGGCCACTGAGTGAAGCTGTGCACTGCTTTTAGTCTTTCCTGCTTTGTTTCAATTTACAGGATCTCAAGTTTCATTTCTCAAAGACTGGAAGGGAGAAAAGGATTTCTGAAATCTTTTGTATACGCAAGGTTAGCATGCTAGAGATCTTGGTTTTCTCTTGTATCTTCCCTTTTCTTCTATTTTTTTTGAAAGTACAATAATAAATGTTCTATGGAAGACATGATCAGAAGGAACATCCATCTTTTTCATAGACTGAAACTTGCTATTTCATTGTCTTTACTAAATGATTTATGCAAAGTATGTGTGCTATTAGCTGTAAGGGCCTGGAACTAAGTTACATTATTTCTATTTGTACTTGCTTTTTAGTAAGAACAGTTTAAATTGTAAAAGTTCTCAGAAAATGAAATTTTCTCTAATTCAACATTGAATTTTAAATTTAGATTTCTATTCTATAAATGATCTTATTAAGATAAACATATATGATTCTCTCCTATAAAGTTCTTTATAAAGGACAGTTACGTAGTCCTGGACAGACAGCCAGAAAAATCTCAAACTATTAAGCCTCTCATCAAATTTAAAAATTTATTTGTTACAGTGTTTTCCCTTGAAAAGGAAATGCAGAAAAGTTGTAATGACATTAAAAAAAAGACATCCACAACCAGACAAGCTCAACACAGTCAACACAAGGCAGTTGCTACTATTCCTGGGGAAAAAAAAAAAAAAAAAGAAAGATTTTTTAAAATTCTTTTTTAGCAATAGAAATATATAATAAGGTCATTATTGTCAGGCAGCTAGAAATTTTCACTAGTTTTGATCTTTGTAAGCAGTATGCTCATCAGCTATAATTTGCACCAGAAAAGCTTAAGGGGCCTCCCAAGTATGGACAGATTAAGTCACTCTTCCACTTTCTAAATGAGACTTAGACATGTTTAATCAAATAGGGAGGACAAAAAGAGCTCCCCAAGCTAAATGGGAAGTCTATGATGTATTTTGGTAATCTCATTCAAATTTTTAGCCAGGAAGACAGCAAAGTGGGTCATTTATAGGTGATACTCTAAAACCCTACAAATTAATTCACAGGAAATTAGCTCAATGTATGCACAGAAGTACTCAAGTACTGATTTTTTTTGTAAATACTGTCTTTAAATGGCAAATAAATTTTATTTTTAAATATAGTAAATTTTAATTAGTTGTTTGACTGCCATTGCATACTCCAGATCTTAAAAGAAAGGAGAAGCTATTATGTTGATGGAGAAATATGTAATTGTCCAAGAAAAAAAAATCAAAACAAAAACATACGAATGCATGCAGATATAAGTTTAGTTTATTTGCAAACTATTATTAGTATTCTTTAAATTCAGATAATCAGTTTCTAAAAAACAAAATGATGGAATAAAAAAGGCACTTCACAGAGTTAGACTTGAGTGCATTGACTTAAATCCTAGCTCATCAAAACAGGAAGGCAACTTTATCCATATACACAGCTCTACAAGGAAGCCCATCAGGGAGGGACTAATGGCCAAATCTACTCTGCAGCAGAGATTTGAAAAGCTTGGCTTGCTGCTAGCAGCAGGAGCAATAGCGCTTGGGGTATTAGGTAGTGCTGGGAAAGAAGGGCATGGAGAAAGACAGTGAGAACTGCCAATCTTCTGGTACTTACTCCACTTTTTT
>VXBB01014187.1:105191-119784 GCA_013399915.1 Illadopsis cleaveri | reverse complement strand
GTTGTTTTTTGTTTTTTTTTTTTTTTTTTTTAAGGGGCTTGGTTTGGGGTTTTTTTGTTGTGGTTTTTTGTGGATTTTACATGACTCTTCCCTAGTTGTTTGACTTACTCTAGTGGACTCTCCAGAAGGTGTTTGAAACAATGGTGAAAAACAGTTCGAAGCCATGAATTTTTGCATGCCCAATAATGGAGTACTTATATGCATTATGATAGATAAACTTTGCACAACTTTGATCCCATACCACTTGGAAAGTCCTAATTTAGAATGTACCCTAGCTTCAGCAAAAAAAGCAATGTGAGAAATATATTTCAAAGTGTGAAATAGCAGTATATTCACTGATTAGAACAGGATCTGAACTTAAAGAACAAGACCTTGCATTTTTTTAATACTTAAAATTTGAGCCTTTTTAAGATTTCTTTGATGTATCAGAGACCTCTAATAAATCAATCTGATAAATCTGTGTTTGTGTTTGATAAATGATGTTTCATCACCCTGGGACTTTGAAAACACGAGCTTATACTCAGGAAGTCTTTATTGATTTAATTATTATTTATTCTCACTATAATATTATGATATTTTAATCATTTAGATTTTTTCTGCTTTGGCTTCTAGCCATTGAAGCTAGATATATCTGGCTGTTAGAGTGTCAACCTTTCTGTACTTTTGCTTCTTTGGTAAGTATATATGATCCCAAATTCTTTAAATACTATTCAGAAAACTACAGAAATTTTAATTCTTGCATCTTCAGAACACGTTTTAAAGTGTTTTTATGATATCAAATGTGGTTCTGTAAACACTGTTCCATTTCCTCAGCATCCGAAAATACAGATGGCTGTTAAGGATATATTAATAGTTTCTTCATTAAAGACCATATCATTATGACTATAAAATTGAAAAATATTAAATAAGCATATTGAACAAGGTTATTATATGTAGGACAATCTCTCTTTTAAGAAGAGGGTGCATGTCAAAGGCTTTTATTGCCTGAGGCAGGGATCTGTAGGAGCAGACAGAAATGTCTCCTGAGTTATCCTATTTAAAGCTGCCTTGAAGAGCGCTAACTCCACTTTTGCTCCCTCCCTACTTCAAAAAAAATATCACATATAGGGGGAAAATTTAAAAAATAGAATACACGTATACCACATATACTGTAGAATCAACTTGGAACTAGTCTTGTGGTCTGATTTACAGAAATAAATCTGGATTCTTGTGCTATCAATTAATACTATTTAAGTTTTCTCTTCTCTTGCCTAGATCCTGCCTAAATACATGCTGCTGTCCTTGTATTTGCTTTTATAACTTTTCCTTCTTCCAAAAGATTCCGGCCTTGGTTTTACCTCTGCCCTACCTTGATTCCTGATATTGGGACAATTCAGACACTTCCATTCATTTATTTCTCTACCATTACTTTCTCAGTGTTGATTCTTGGCCTTCATGTATTTTTTGCAAGGTTTTTCCACAGCCTTTCTTGCTTCCTATTTCCCCTTTTACTGTGAAACGGGAGTGTTTTACTCTCCATTTGTCTGTAAAATGTCAAGAAAATACTGATAGTCATTACATTGTGTTATTCAGTGGAGCAGTTATTTTAAAGTATGGTATTTAAAGTATTTTAAAGAACAATACAGACCACCTTCAGACCTGAAATTACACATATGCTGATAAGTTAAATCTTGAGGTTTGAGGTAATTGCCACTGAATATTTGAATTTAATTATATATCATATAATTCATGGCCTTGGCAAGTTAAATCACACTGGTAGGAATTTGACAGACATGAAAAAAATTATTTGAGGATCCTGATTTTTATGGTCCATGAGAAAAATAGTGATCTAAAATATACTACAAAGTCTTTCCTGTCTATTGTTCTCATAGTGTTTGAGAAGAATTGAACTATCTGCTCTTAACACTGTGAAAGTCACTGCAGTCCACTGTAGTTGTCTAAAGAATAAACTGGAAATATTGTATAGCACTGGAAACACAGTCATGATATTATGGTAAGTTTAAATAAGTATCAACTCCACTTCTATATTTTATTCAATTTTTTCTTTTTTTTTACTTCTTATATTGAATATCAAAGAATGCCTAACATCCACCTCTGATTTTACTTCAATAGACTCCTTTTTAATAGACATAAAAGCATAAACTGATACACAAATAAAAGCCTCTTGTTCCACACCCCCAAAGTTATTTTAAATAGAAATTTTACAATTAATCTATGTGGAATTAAAATGATCTGTCCGAAGGAAAAAGAATGTGAATTGTTTTACAACCAATGTGCGAAGACACCTGCTGATGTACAGTAAGTTCTTCCCTTTCTCCTTGTTTTCCTATTTGTCATTTTATCATTATCTCCTTTTCTCCCTTTCAGTATTTCCTTGCCTTCTGTAGCTCTTATTCCTAACAATGTGAAATTAAAAAAGAAAAGTTCATCTGGACACTTTATTCATCACAAATTTTCAGCTCAGAGAGAGTGATGATTCTTGGCTTCTTTATGACAGAAACTCAAGTACCTTTTTGTTGTCTCCATCCATTCATGAAAGACAAAATTCTTCTCTCACTTCTTCATTGGCAAGAATTTGCAGCAGGGATGCAAAATTATTGTGAAAGATAAACACACACATATATACACAGATTCTTCAGCATCCAATTCCACATGCCATGACTCATCACTGAGCACTCAAACTCCCATTCTCATCTTTCTTCACCAAAATTAGGATACTGAAATCAAAGAAGTGGACCTGTTGTCCTTGGGTTTTTTAATTTATATTCTGATTTATAGTCTGAGGCATTTCATCCTTCATATTACACTTTAAGAGTAAGATACTTGCTAATCAGCTAATCTTTCTAATATTGTCAAGAAAACTCCAGAAGCTGGAGATTTAAGTGAAGAACCAAATATAAACACAGCTTAAATAATTTCTTCACATATTTCCAAACCCTTTATATCACACTAAACCTATCATCTATGAACTGTAAATAATATTTCCAAACCCTTTATACAACACTAAACCTCATCATCTATTAACTGTAAATAATTCTATCAATTTAACTGTGTTAACTTGTTATTCAATAACCCCCTTTTTTTTCAGTTCCCTCCCCTTCTTTTTACATATTAGTTATGCACTTCCATGTCATTCCTAAAACTGCTCACCTAAATCCAGCAGATTTCACATGTCCACACCAGATTCCACAAAACTACCAGAATCCATACATGTGTGGGTTTTCCCCTAAAACTATACCTAAATTACTCCAATGGGTGAGAATAACTCAAAATTATTGATATTAGAGAAGTCCTGTGGAATACTGATTCTAAATAACTTCTCTGATGCTAGTGCTAGGATGCAGGGTAGTTTAGTGATTCATGACACCTGTCTTCAAGTATATTACTGCACTTGAAATGCTACATTTATTCAGACAGTTATAAGAAAACAAAATGAAAACAAAAACCACAACAAAAAACTGAGGCTTTTTTGCAGTATCCTCTATTAATCAAACCCAGTGTCAGTTATTTGATTTTTGTGTTTCTTAATCACACTGAATTCCAGTAGCTGGTCTATTAGTAGCAAAAACCTTATTGCTACTTTTTATTTCAGCATCTATATTCACTGAGCCATTCTGAAAATGTCGAATAAAAAACCCACAACTCTCCTAATACAGATATTTTCCTAAATCTGACAAACATGAATGAGTACTTTAATGATCTTAGGTATGATTGTACGGAGTTCTTTGCAAACTATAATTTCATAGTATACATATAATTTCCTCTAGCAGAAAATTTGCTATTCAAGTCTTATTTTGTGATTACATTCAGAATGAAAAATCCATTCAGCTTATCTTTAACATAGAATTTAGTGGCAAAAACCTTTGTGCCTTTTCTACCTCTGATTTTTTTTTTCGTTTTTCTTAAATTTGTATTTGAGTGTGTGCTATTTTAACACTTTAATTTCTACTTTTCTTTGATATTTCTCTTCTGCATATGCTATTAAAATTTTAGCAATTTACCAGGAATAGACTGGACTTGAATTAGCATAACTATATGCTTTACCTCAAATATGGTATGTTTTAAAAGAAAACAAAATTCTGAGTGTTACATTTTTTCTTCATTTCAGCGCTCTCCTCTCCATTTCAACAATATCTTCAGCACCTGGCTCAAGTACATATACTTCTAAAGAGTTTTCAAATTGCAAATGACACATATAGACCCATAATAAATTCAAAATACCTCAGAATTACATGTCAGGCTTTCAGGGATGTCAGTTCATAACCTTTGCTCCAAAGGTGGCATCCAAAAGGAAAAAAAAAAGCCCAAACATAGGGCTAAGAAACAAAGTACATTAGTGTACATCAGCAATGATACACTAATGGGGTTGCATAAGATTCTGGCTGATTTGGGGCAAGGGCAGAGGAATTCTGCATCTGCTCTGAGCACAGGTCTGGAAGAAGCCTCTTAATATATTGTTAGAAATAGACGCTGAAAAAAAGTCATTTAAGTTCCGAGGCAAAATACTTTGAATAAGCTAAAAGTTAGTTATTCAAAAATCACTTTAAATGTCTTTAATTTCCCCTTTCATTCATATTTTTTTTCTTTCTTTGAGTGTCTAGCAAAATGTATATGTATTCAACACAAAAGAATGAGGGTGAGAGATGGGACTGAACTCTCTTACTACCCATTTCCATAAGACACTTCTAAATCAGAATTAGCTTAGAATTCATTTTGGTCAACAGAGAGAAATGGACAACTTATCAAGCTTCCTTAGGTAACTATCTAAGGACTTCTTCATTACCTCAAAATTTATCAATTATTTACTTCTATTTCTGAAAATATGAAAATGAAAGATCCTCAACCATGCAATGTATGATTGATCCTTTTTTAAATTTTATTTCCAGAATGAAATTTAAAACAAAAAAAAAAAACAAACAAAAAAAACCAAACAAACAAAAAAAAACCTCCAGAGACTTTATTTCCAGAAAGCTTTCATCTTCATCCACAGGAATGGCCTTCTTAACCCAGGACATGCCCAGGTATGAAGAGGACTCACTATCATATTTGCAAACCATGGTGTAACCTTATTCCTACTCTGCAGGAAACAGGATATATTCAGGACAAACTGATCTGCTGTGATGTTCCTATTTGGGTTTTGCACTTCGGAGAGGCAAAAACGTCTCATTACTCTCCCTTGATGGGCAAGAACATCCTGTTCGTATCCCTTGTCTACTACTTCCATTTATAGTAATAATCACTTTTCCCGTCTGTTTAAGCCTACAGGACTGACAAGAGAGAGGGAGATGGGATTCTTTTCTCTTTTGTTGTTATGTACAGATTGGTGGCAGGAGAGGGATTCTAACAAATGTTCAGTGCTGTAGACAGCAAATGTTTTGTGAGGAGAAGTAAGATTTTCTCAGGAAAAAACAAACAAGCAAAAATAAATAGGTTAAAGGTCTTTCAGCTTCTTGTTCTGGTCAACAACAATCTTTTAGATTTCATTTTCTATTTCATCTTATTAATTACAGCGCACACCATCAAACAAATAGCAGTAACATTAACTGTAGATGAAGTACCAACATATCTCACTCTCCTCAGTTACGCTTCCCCAAGGAAAAGAAAGTTTGAGAAGTAATTTTAAAAAAACCCACAAAATCGCAAATTTTGTAATATGTAAATAATGTTGAACTCAAATTAACATATTTTTCTATGCTACTTGTAAAACACATCATTTCAAACATATGACACATTGGTGCTCCTAGCATCAGAGACTCGAAATTATGTAAAAGGAAAAAAAACCCCTACAATACCAGAAAATACCATACAAGCCATTTTGGATTAGAAAAGAGAAGAGAAGCAGTTTGGCACCTTTTAAGTTTTTGGAAAGATGAGATGTGATCTGAAAAGGTTAATTGTTATCCAGGTTGCTCCTGTTCAACAAATTTGATTCATTTTTATTGTAACTCAGTGAGTTGTTTCAGAATCAAGCAAATATAAATCTATTATTAAATACTGTAAAATCAGTAAGACAAAGCCCAGATATTCGCTGGGGCAATATACATATAGAATGCTAGTTTTGTACACTACTGTCAAAGTAGATCTTGCTTATGTTAAATAAAATACTTTAAAATTTTCAGTTAGATGGTGTGCCAAATTTTTCACTGGATAAAAAAATAAAGCAACATATGAAACAGATTCTGATTCTCTACAGTAAGTGCCTGGGATCTTGGATCTTGCTATTCCAGAGCTTATGAGGGCTACTATACCTGTTACTACCTTATTTTTCCCCAGTTTATTTATGTATTCCTATCTTTTTAGCTGAAAGTTTATTGTATTTCTCTCTGCTACAGTGTGCTGAACTCACTTTATCTCAAAAACACAGAATGTCTAAAGCTGCTCGACTTGATAAGTCTCCCCCAGCAGACCCCCCAGGGATCTTTGACTAGCTCAGGTATTAGGGAGACCTTGGGGGGAAATCTATCACAGGTAACAGGGCAAAGGATATCAGAACAGGCTCTTACCACAGATGGTGCTTTGCAGAGATGGTTTATTCAGGCCTCCTTGGGGGTGACAGGTGCAGGAGGCAGGAGGGAAAGAGCGAGTGGCCAGGGCAAGAGGCAGTAAGAGACCAAGGCAGGAAGTGCATAGGGGGTTTCTCCCCTCGCTGAGATAGATAAGTTTTGGCCCTCAGCCAATCCAGGTTTAGGGGGAAAGGACTATGGAGGGGAAGGACCATGTGGCTATCTGTTACAGGGGTTCTGGGCAAACCCATTCCCCCTAGAGGGATACAACATCGACTCAACTTTTATCCTTCAATATTAATAGACTGTCTATTAGTACTACCTTTGAAGACTTAAAGTGGCAGGTTTTTTTCAGCTAGAACTAACTGCAAAATATGGATTCTATTTCTTGAGTCATTAAACAAACTTAAATCCTCATATCTGAGCATCTGGTGAGCATATACCATGCCAGTATTCTTATCCTTCTGATCAAAATCTGTGAACTATGTCATCAAAATTTAGTCTTATATNACTACTTCAACAATTGGATTCAACAGTTCATGAAGATGGTGATAGAATACTTTGTGTACATCCCATACTACAACCCAGGACACTCTTATTTCCTGTTCTCTGTTATATTAGGCTTTGGTTATGTTTTGTGTTTGGGAGGGGGTTGTTTTGATTGGTTCTTTTTTTATTTTTTTACATATTTCTGTATTTTATGTATAATCCAAATGTACTGTATAAACAAGATAGTTTCATATTTTGTCTTTTATTTACATTTTCTGGTTTGTTTATTTACATGTGCTGTTTAAAATAAAAGGTTAATTAATTGGACAGAAAATATGAAGTAGATGGTCTCATTATTTACAGGGTTTCAATTAAAACACTAGGTCGGGTTAAAACCTCCTACTGTTTTCAGAAATGTCTTAATCCTTATTTCTATTTGCCATTTTTCAAAGTTCTGCAAGATTTCATGTACATGCCTGGAGGGGTCACTAGACTCTCCTCATTTCATATGATCCACTAAACAGCTGTGCAATGGCGGGGCATTTTCCTGTTTGAAACAATTAGTTTCCTCTGTAAAACGGATGTTAAGATATCTCTCTTTTGAAGTGAAGGGAGATTGATGCTTAAAAATACAGGCCACAATGTAATATATTATTTTATTTAAATAAATGGATATTATTTTCTTTTTCATAATACTGTAAAATTCATAAAGGAATTTGGTTGGATAAATTTTATTTGTGAATTTAACTAAAATAAAGTCTATAAAACTTATGATCAAGACAGGCCTGAAGCATTAGTTTACTAAATGTAGAGATAAGCAATGAAAAATAAAAAAGTACGTGTCCAAGAAAAAAATATAAATTTTTTACAATTTTTCTTATTTTTGAATGTATGTTAACATACCTGTTATGAAGTTATTTGTGAACTGTGTGTTCTCCAAAACATGGTCCTTGCTTTACTTTATGTATTACTTACAGAACTTTCAGAAGGAGTTTTCAGTTAACATTCTTACTCTAATGAAGATATAATGTGTAACAAGATATTCCAAGAGGGTATAGCTGTAACTGCTCATGACTGAAATTTTCTGTTACTTGTTCTCCTGTGTTGGATTTTGCAAGTATAAGACACTTCATAAATTTTAATGAGTAGTATGAGATGCTGGTTACCATTTATGATAGGAAACATAATCGTCAAATACATTGTTTGTATTTCCCTGAATGCAGAAGAAAAAGAAAAAAAGCTTAAAAAAAGGCAAAAACTTGGCATTTTACATAAAACACTGCCTTTTATAGACTACAGATCAAGTATGACTGACAGCGAGCAAATTGGAATTCACTGAATATTCTAATATGAATGAAGAAAACCAACTTGGACACTCAAGTGATAAGTTCCATCAAGGCTAGAAATTCATGCAAATTATTTGATGGGCATGCGAAAATGAGACAGATTGCCACTCGTTGAATAACAGAAACTGAACCCTGGCTGCTGCTATCATGGTGAATGTCGCAGTCAGATACATGGATGTCTCTTTCTCCTCTGTTGGAGGTTAAGTTTGTCCTTTTTTTCTCTCTAAAGAATTTTTCCCCATAAGTTACCAAGGAGACCAAATGTTGGGTACTTAACAGTACTTAACCAAAACAAAGAGGTGGCCAAACTTGGAGGGGGAGATAACGCGAGTTTTGGGGGTAGGAAAAAGGACGGAGCTGGGGGCAGAGGGACACTCCGTTTTCTNTGTCTTCCCAAACCAAGACATCCTCACACACAAGCACATTAAGAGGGCTTAGGAAAATGAAGTTATTAATACATATCCTCAGTTAAGTCCCGTATTTAACCTTAAAGTTCTGAGAATGGTCTTCCTTGTATCCAGTTGCACTCAGCTCCTCTTAGCTCAAAGCTGATTACATTAAGGTTTAGGTCTTTCTCTACTGTGAAGAAAGTAAGTTCCTAAAGATTTTTTTTTTTTTAACCAGCACTAGAGAGAGGTTTTCACCTATTTTTTCCTGCAATTCAGAGATCTTGGTGAAAACTGAGGTATTCGTAGCTTTAATTTCCCAGTTATTATATATTTTTTTGTTTGCTTAACCAAAATATTTAGACAAATAGGAAACCACTCTAGACATCCTATCTGTCTTGTACCTGTAAAAAGAAGAGTATCTCTACTGGACAGAATTTCTAATTGAATTCATCCTGGTAAAAATTATGGATAAATGTACAACTTTTTGAAAAGTTTCAGATGTATTTTGTGAATTAATTTTGGGAAGACTTTGAAATATGGTACTTCATTCTTGTGCTGAAGAACAAGGATTTATAGAAGAAAATCACTATGAACTACAGGAAATGCTCCATAGGCCTCAAGATTATAAAAATTAAAATATTTTTGTGCATTTTTTTCATATTATTTTTCTGTCTTGAAAATGAAACAAAGCCCAAGAGTTATGAGATTTTAGTGGGAAAGAATATAAAAAATAAAAGACATAGATTTTGAAAAGTACGAATCATCAATATTATGCATAATGAAATTACTGAATTTGTAGAGGAATCTTGGATCCCAAGGAGCTCTTTGAGAATACAGTACTATGAAGTTCCAAGGCAAATCATTTCACCTGTATTTTAAGTTTATACCAATTGCTGCAGAATATTAAGTTTTTTTCTTTCTCAATGTCAGGCATAATATTTCAAACTAGACATAACAAAAAAACATTGGAAAATTCAGAAATTTAGTTAGCATTGACTGAAAGCAGACAAAATCCGCAAACATAAATCTGTACTCCACTGCACTACAACTATAACCTAGGAAAATTCCATTTCTTGTGCAGTAATTTAACACTAGTAAATCAAGTGTAGTTTGACTGGGAATTATTATAGATTATTCCTATGTCTTTTTTTCCTAAGTTTTTTGTAAATCTCCTGGATTTATTGTTTTGAAAATATTGATTTTATTTCTAGAAAAGTCTCAAAATATGATGGTTTTACCATTTTAAATTGCCAGAGCTTAAGCAAAGGCCCATTGTATCTTTCAGCCCTTATTTTTATGTAATCTAAAATATGGGAAATGACTGACATAACACAGCAGAAAATAAAGTGGATTAAATCTTTTAAGAAAAGATGACGTTGATATCAAAATAGAAAACCCTCAAAATGCAATATTTTAAAATTTCTGATTTTAATACCACCAAAACATCCAAATATAAAATTTTCAGAAATGAAAAGATTTTTGCACACAGGGAAGTTAATCTCCATGAAGGTACGTTTGCAGTTTGCAATGTATTAGCTCTTTTGCACTGACAGCTGAATTTACTTTAATTATTTTACAAAGATAATATAGAGGCCTAACGTGTGCTCAGTACAGACTGTGTTTATGTCCATTAAAACCAGACAATTCTGAAGCACTTGCCAGACCTATCAGCCATCCAAAAAGAGATACAGAAAGCTGAGACTCTGACTTAAGGCTGGATCTCGGGCAAAAGGGCTTGAAACTCAAGAGTTAGGTTCAAGAGTGCATGTGATGCAGTCATTACCAAATTTTTGGGAAAAATATGAAGTTAGCATTATTAATATTATTGTTTATACCTCCACATATGCTATTTATATGCTTGCAAGAATTAATAACTTACAGATCAATAATTCCAATAATGTAATATAATAATATGACACACTTTTTTTATAAGTAGGCTATGAAAAACACCGAAAAACTTCATGGTCTAATCTTTATTTTTAATCTTATCTATGAATATATGTTGAACACACATATATGAAACACAAAATAACTACTATGAGCACAAGAATGTTATAAGGATTAGCATAATTAAAGCGTCAGTTCCTGGCAGTTTCACTTGCCAGGACTCTTTAGCTAATAGATCTTGGTTGAAGGCATTTTCAAGCTTCTTGCCACAATATTTTAAAAAAGATTAATACAAAATGATTAGGAAACATTCTTTTAAAAAACCTGCTGCCTCCAAATTTTATTATTATTTGCATAAAATGGCCTACAGTCAAAAAAGCTTATAGAGCCTGTTCCTATTTCAATTTAAGTCAAAGGAAGCAGAAATTAGGCTTAAGGAACTTGCAATTTTTTCTTGTTTTTTATCATGTACAATATAAAAAGATTCTATCTCATACTTGATTACACTTCTATAAAGATGAGGGGTTTATTCTCCTTAGTTTTAACAGTCAACCAATAAAAGTTTTGCTACTTTTACACATACATAAAGGAAGACAATATTTTATGCTTGTTAGATTTAGGAAGTAAATGTCTTTTTATTATGAATGATACAAGCAGAAAATATTATAATAGAAAAAATGTTACATAATAGAAAGACATATGAAATATTTCACATTTTCTTGGTATTGAAGAAAATTTAACTTTCAATATTAGCTCTTTAAATTTGATCATAATTGTGATAAACACCAATGTTAAATAAGCCACACTTGTAAAAGTCTAAAACAACAATAAATTTTTTTTTTATACAGGTTTTCATTAGAAGCTGAATTTCTGAGTCTTGTGCTGTAGTGGAATGGTAGATATCTTCACAAAGGGAAAGGAAAAATGTAGTGATTCTAAGTCTTTAAGCCATTAATTTAAAGAGAAGTAAAATGGGAAAGGGCACTTTTAAGTGAGTCATTGTGTCATGCCAACATCCTAATCACATTTCCTGCAGTCTACAGACAAATAACTTTAAGTCATTTGGGATTTTCTAGGCTAACAATATAAAAGCATTTCTTCTCCACCTTTTCAGTAATGAACATATTTTCTGCTCCATTACCCTCCATTAACTGTGTACCATTAACAGTATTATGCAATATTTCTGTCATTCAGCCAGCCTAATATGACCATAAGCCAGTGTATTTTGCTGGCAATAGGACACCTAACAAGGGTGAAAATGGATTGCTTTACCTTTAACTAGACAGGGACCTTTTCCTGAGGTGAGGACAAAATCTTAAGGCATTTTCCCAGGCCGTATCTCCCCTGTGTATTGCACAAAACTGTCAGCCTTTTGTCTTGAAACATGTTTTGAAAACTCTGTCTATCTATTCATGTATTTTTCTTTCAACATCCTTGAAAAGAGGTGTCAGAAAAAAATCAGAAAAAGAGCACTAGATAATTTTTTTTTTCAGCAATTTTGAAGTGCCTTCAAGATATCTCACTTCATTAAACATTAGCTGCTTGGAAAGTATACTAAGGTATTAAAATGCTAATAAAAATGTAAGCTGCTTTCACTTCCATTTTTTCTTTAGACTTGGATTCATAAAACACCTAGCAAACAATTTGTGCCACATAATGAACAGAAAAATAATGAATGGTAAATAATTTTCATTATACTGAGAAGCTCCCAAGTTCATCCAACACTATTAACTGATCTCCAATTACAACACGGTACAAAACCTGTATTTAAAAACAAATATGGGATTGTCAGCAGAAAAATATTGAAGCAAAGACATGAGTTTGTAAGACACATTCATAGTATTTCTAAGGCTCCCCATTGACTAGCAAATTTAGTTGGATTTTAGATGACTGATAGAGAAGTTTGAAATAACCTCACTTGACATTCTCATAAGCACTAAGAAATAAATGCAAAACTAAATACAGGAACAGACACACAAAGAAATAGTCAAAGAGAAGTTACTGAATAATTTGTTGTCAGTTTGGAAAGACACAAGTAGCCCAGCAAGTGTGCAGCAAGGATTTCTCTTGCATTGAGCACTGTTAAAATTGCTATATTAATTTTGTGTATTATAAAATAGAGAATATGTTTGTCGTATATGCTGATCAAAATATTAGGCTAGTTGGGAACATTCAGGGAATGCAAAGTTAAACTTTGGCTTTTTGCTTCTTTGTCTTTCTTAATATTTTTAATTGATTTGTGTCACATAATGAATACCACCAGGGGACAGATGTAGACCTCAAAATAAACAAAACACAAGAAAAATATCTGAGACCAATAACTTCCAACATAAAGAGAACTATGTTCTTAGAGGACAACATATGAAATAGAAATGAGGTAGAGACCATGATGTAGACCATTTGCTAGATACAAATCAGTAACTGTCTTATGTTACAGAAATAGAACACGCATGATTTATCTGGATGGTCGTAACTACATTGTGGACACCTACATCTGTAATTCATCCTACATTTTCCTGCTGGTGTGACCAGCTCAAATGTGGATAAGGATGGCAAAAATTAAGAAAGATAAATAATATTAACACTCTCGAGACTGAGAATACCAAGATTATTTTATGGACATATTTATATTCAGAAATGAGGCTGGCATCTTGAAAATAAAATATTTTGGAAGAAATCTTTAGGTTAAGGGACATTAAAAGCAGACATTCTCAGCTTCTAAATATTCCTAGTCTATCATTCTACAAATACTTCCAGTCATTTGTCTAGGCACCTGATCTTTGTCATTTGTACTCTTTTTCAGGTTTAATGTCCTGCACATTTTTTTGTTTTGGTGTTTTTTGGGTTTTTTTTTTAGCTATTAATCAGTCTCCAAAAACTGCCCTGTATGAAATTATCTGTGAGAGATATGAAGTCCAAAGCTATCTCAGAAGACCTTACTTTTGTACAAATACAACAATTTAAGGATATGTGGAATGCAGGAACACTTGATTTATTAGACTCTTTCCTTAAGGATAAGACTAACAATAAACCAAACTCATAAACCCTCATGAACATGAGAAAAAAAACCAGAGACAATGAAAGAAACCTAGATCTCAGGCTGCTGGCTGAAGAGCCACTAAAAGAATAACTCGAGTGTAACCTTGATCATTTTTAACTGATAAAATTATCATGGCTCTCATAAAAAGCCACATATACCCAACCTTCTTTATGAGCCCCTATTTGAAGGAGCTTGAGAGATTGCATAAAACTTCTGAGGTGAGGCAAAGAGGACTAAATATTATTGTATGATGTTCAGAGGAAGGCTCTAAAGAGGGATCAAGGTAGATCTCATAAGAATAATGGTATATTGAAGAGAAGGGAGGCTGAAATGGGTCAGTAGCATTTAAGAAAGTATCTTGCAAATACACAAGCCCTGACGAGCCTGATCATTACAGCCTATTCTATCTCTTCCTTAAACTACCTTCTTAAATAATTTCCTGTACTCTCTGTGTGAGTCAGTGGGAAGCTTAAAGTTGAACTTAACACCAAACAGCATGAGAAGGCCTTATGCTGGGGAAGCTGTAAGTGAATCACCTATGAGACAGATTTGTTATGTTTATTCATATCTCTGTGTGTATGTGTGTATATACATGTGAGTCTGATCTGCGAAGAAAGATTAGAGACAGAAAAGGTGGTTAAAATTCTATTGTTGATGTGTATGGAAGCACTGTGTGTGTGTGTGCACAGTGCTGATAAAATCTCAGCTCTCCTGCCTGTCTTCCATGTCCTGCTGGTGGTTGGTGTCTTGGTTTGGAAAGACAGGTATCTGCCAAGGAAAGCTTTCTCCCTTGGAATGGAGAATGAAAATCTCCTCCCTCCAAATAATTATAATTTTGCAATTAAGAGCTTTCAGGTAAAGATTTAGGAATAGGAATAACAGTTCTTTACTAGGAATATTAAGAAAACAAATGTAGTAATACAAAAATAAAAATAAAAA
>VXBB01014187.1:85242-105110 GCA_013399915.1 Illadopsis cleaveri | reverse complement strand
GGATACCTGGTGTTCCTGAGTCTCAGTTTTTATCTGGGTAGGAATGACTGGCTCTCTCCACTGGGTGAAGCATCTTACATTGAGATGATATAATGTTTTCAGTCATGTGGTGAGCCTTAATGGCCCATTAACAGAAGATATCCCCTTGGAGGGAGGATGGGTTGTGGAAGAGATAAGGAACACTACCTCACCTGCTTTTAACAGCTGGCCCATTATCAGAAGGCATCCGCCCCCTCCTCCCTGGAGTTATGAGGAATGGGTTATACAAGAGATAGAGAAAACACTTCCCCAACTGGTTTCAACAGATGGAAAAATAGAATAAACATTTTTTTAGTTTCATAACCCAAGACAGTTGGTCATGTTTGTAAAGAGATTGCGGTGTTTTCAGATTGAGGGACAAGTCTTACCACTGGATCTGGGGAAGAGGAATAGAAGTCACATCACAGCCAGCAGAACAAGGAAGAGGAACCAGTCCCATTTCTCTTACTTGAGCTGCAGAGCAGCTAGCACCACACTGTCAAAACCAAAACTTCATCCTGATGATGGTCAGAAACACTTTATAAATCAATCATTTTGTAAATGCTCATTAGGTCCTTGTACAGTTCCCAGGCCAGTTCAATGATTGGTAGTCGTTTGTTTGTTCGTTTGTGTGAGTCCCTTTTACTGATCTGCCTTGTCAATTTTCTTCAACATACAGTTTATTCCATAATAAAACTGAAGAGTTCTACGTATGTAAGTAACAGTTTTGTTAGCATAGAGAATGGAGGACATTGAGGTGATTAGCTAGTAATGAAAAAAGTAAGACAAGGTTGTGCTAGCAGCATTATGGACAGAAATAACCAAGAACTGCAGTCGTGACAGGAGGTTTTGGTGTGAGATATCAGTAGGAAGGTGCTGACTTTAACCATGTTCTGATCTTGACTTTATGCATGATGTATTGTGCATGTCTTTTTGCCTGTGGACCGGCTGTGAGTGAAGTAGGGGAAATGAGCACATGGCAGGCGTTATGTGCTTCAGAAGCACTGCAGGATGTGATCTGTGAAAGGGTGAGGGGGAACTAACATTCAGCTGGGACAAAGCCACTGTTTTGCATATGTTGTATGCTTACAGTAGATACTTCTGTCGAGATGACCCAACTGATTTCAGAGTCAAAGAGCATGCCCTGGCCTATTTTACTAATTAATAGGGATATTGCTCTTAGAGTAAACACCAGAATTAGAAAAGGTTGTATTAATCATAAACTAGCAAATGTATTTGAGCTTTTTAATGATAAAACATAAATCATAAATTAATATACTATAAATTAAGTCAAATAATTTCAGCATACCACAAAACTATAAAACATGCTTTTGTTTTAAGTCAATCCATACATTCTCCAGGTGTTTAATCTCTCAAAATATTCTAATTTATAGACAAGAGTGTGTGTGACTAGAAAAATGCTAGAACATAATAGTAACACATAAAAGAAGAGTAATTTTGTCCTCTCTATGGGAAAAATAAAACTTTCTTATTAAATTCACAGTAACTGAATCTGTTTATTGTTGTATGAAAAGATGAAAGAAAACTTTTTTTTTTTAATTAAACACTGTATTCAAATAAATATTTCTCAAGTGTCAGAGTCCAGGGCATCCCTTCAATTGACCTGGATGGTCACAGACCTCGGTAGAGAGGTCTGGGACCTGAGAAAGAGGGTTTGAAACCTGGACAGGGGGGTCTGTGCAGGGGGGTTGCCTGGCACAGAACCCAGGAAGACACAGGCTTTGATTTCAGTCCATGGAAAAAGCTTTCAACACAGAGAAGAACTGCAAGTCACAAATGTGTGAAAGACAGTAGTTAATCACTGGGTGGAAAATTTAGTAGTTTTGAGTTTTTAGAATGGAGCTGACTGGGGGACAAGATGGAGGTTTTAGGGCCCTGAGTTCTTCTTCTTCTCCCTTGGCATCCATCTTCTGCAGTGACATGGGCACAAAGTAGTTCAAGAGGATTGGGTAAGACTAGGGGTGACCCTTTTAGTATAGGTAGTCAGCATTGGCACATAATTGTAAATAAGATATACATAATATAAGAGGTAACGACGTCCCATCGTGGGAGGGGGTGTCCTGTGCCTGAGCAGCTGTGAAGACCTTGGCCGGGCACAGAGAAATTTGTAAGATAAGAAATAATAAACAATGCGAGAAACCAAGAAACAACAAGACCTTGAGACTCCGCTTCATTCTCGCCCCAGACCCAAAGCCTTCAGAGGGCAAAAAAGACTCACTCGAACCACCGCCTGAACCACCACTTGAATCTCGGGTGAGAGAAACCCAAACAAGAGACTCAAGCATTGACTTGCAAGGAAATATCTGGCCAGCATACTCTTTAAAATTAAAGAGGTATTTTCATTTTTTTGACCACTTATGCTAACCAATGCAATTAAAATGGAATAAAAAGATTTTTGACCGCAACTCAGCAATGTAAAATTATATAGCTGAAAAATGAGAAGTTGTAAGCAGATGATGAAAGCACTCAGATGAATCCTTAAAGGCTGAGTTGTTGGAAGAAGCATTATGATACAAGCTTTCATGTGCCAGAATTTTTTAAAATGCTAGATACATAATATTGTATTCATAATACATAGGAGAGAGGCTAGTAAAGCTCTGTAAGATTCTAGTTACTAAAGTAAAGTCAAAACAGAGTCCATGTCCTATCACTAGGATGAGGAAAAATCCTAGCAAAACTTCTAAGTTTTTTGAGTTTTGGCCCACTACTATGTCTCCGTAGTGCATATGAAAAATAGAGAAAACAGCAATATTTTGAGAGATTTTATGAGCAATAACATTGTATTTCACCTTGGCCGAAACTCAAGTTCACATGCCCAATTCATGCTGAATTCACGTCAGTTGCTGTTGATGTTTGTGATCTAGGACCATTCTAAGGCAGCCCTGCAAGTACAGCTTATATCCTATGAGCAATGGTTTAAATGTTTCAGAAAAATCAGTTCTTATGTACTGAAGGTAATCACCTCCCACAGCCTGTGGGAGTAAGGTAAGTCTGCTATGAATAAATATTCTTCTTGCTGTCAAAGGACATTCCTTCAAAAAATCACCATGGCATCAATACTGTATATATCTTCAGTAACCTAACAGTGGTGAATGTAATTTCAAAAATGTCATTGGATCAATCAACCATGACTTTGTTCCATATATGAGTAGAATTCTCTTTATGAGCTCTATGATTCATAAGCTTGAATCACTGGTAAAATATGCAAAATCACATTCAAGAAAACAGACTTTTATTGATGTCTATGTCATTAGGCAATGGTCATCCTTTGAGGAAGTGGTTAATAACCTAGTTTTATAAACAGTGATATTACTTATTTTTTCAGTTATGTGATCTGTCTAACATTAGAAGGAAGGACTGTCACAGTCATACACTTCAGTGATTCTTTTCCATTAGTCTTGCTGGGACAGAGCTGTTGTTAGGCAGTCTGGAAGATACACAGCTGAACATTATGTAGATTACATTGTTTTCCATGTCAGTTATGAACTGTAATTAGACATTAAGAAAAACATACAGTGACAAGAATAATGAAGACTGTGGATACTGCTTAGAGAAGTTACAAATTATCCATACAGGAGAAATTTGCAAACAGAATGTATAAATATCTGCTAGTAATTATTCAAGTGAGATTATTTACAGGGAGAAGCAATTTCTGTCATTCAGCTGGAAAAATAGGTAAGCCTTCAAACTGCCAATATGTCTTTGGATCTAAAAAAACAAAATAAAAACAAAAAAAAAAAATCAAATTCAGTAATAATAGAAGAATTTACAAATAATACAGTTCTACTGCTTTGAAGTTAGTGAATATTCTAAATAATTTCTTGAGGCCACAATTTTCTGTTTTGCAAGTACTTTTAATTTTTCTTAGACTAAGTTGCAATAGTTCTTTTGTATGCATTAGCTACTGGATTCTCTGTAGGATTTGGATGCACAGTTTCAGAAGATTTTAGATTCTTACTCATTTGGCTGATGGAAGAGTAACCAGGTACAATCAGGGATCCACATCATCACAGAAGTATGAAATAATAATGCAGACCTGAGGTCAAGCTTGCAGATCAGGGACATTTGAGTGTATCTACTGTAATGTTTGGGGTACTTTACAAATACCTAACTACATGAGTTCATATTTTTCTAGTGTGAAGTGCTGAGATGTTTTGCAAAGAGAACTCTCAGCAGGTAGAATATGAACTAATTTCTGCAGATCCTTTAGTTGCAGGAATTTTTAGTTGCTTGTTTCATAATTGTTCAGCAATATATCACCTTATTTTGTTTCTCAGATTTAAAGGTGATCATTAGAATGATCTGTGATATATTCTATCATTCTTGAAATTCAAATAATTTAAGGTTGCTGTTCTTCACACTAAGGATGTTTACATGACCTCCTGTAGATGACCCCAAGCACAGTTAGGAAACACATCCAACCTGGCACATCCCTGACTACAAAGGGCAACCAGGTATAAGTTTTGCTGGGGAAAATAACTCAAAATAAATTTGTTCTCTAGCTTCAGTCTGACATGGCCTGACAGAAAGCTGCTCCACAGGTATCCTGAACAGACTCAAACGCTGTTTTACTTCACCTTTTGTGTTTCTCTTTATCGTTTTCGAGTTCTTCTCCTTTACCACTCTCATTCCTTTACAAATAAACAGCCCACTTCTCTTTTGCCTTTCCTAATGGCCATGGTTTAGCAGACTTTATAACATTATTTGGTGTTTATGATTTGTTTGTCTTGGTAATTTCTACCTTGTTCAGCAATTCTGCTAAGCTACTGCTTTATTTTGTTACATATAGTTTCCTGCTGTATTTAAAGCTGTTGACTTTTTAATGGAACTCTGGGTCAGAGCTAGCCCTTTCTTTATGCACTACTCCTACCTCATTGTCTGCAGCAGCATGTTATTCCTCATATTGCTATTTTTCAGAGGTGCCACACGTCAAGATTCACCATAGCATCCTATGTCATAGTTTGAATGTCCCTGTACTTCAGTGACATTCTGTCATTTCACTGCCTGGTTACACAGATGAGCAATGGTGGGGAAATAGTAAATAAACAATTTTTTTCTTTAATCAATTTCACTGTTGCCATTTTAGAAGTAGTGATGAGCGAAGACATTGAGTAACAATGTTGTAAATTGTCTGACACATGATGTGGTAACCATTCAATTTAAATTAAGTATTTTCTTTGTTTATCTCTTCTCCTGGGAGGATAAAAACTAAGTGCATCTTAGTTAATGAAATTGGAAAGATTAGATCCTATACATAGAGCTTAAAAAGGGATAAAGAGATACAGAGATAAAATTCTGGACATCATGATTTAAGTTGTTAAGATTGATTTGTTTCTAGTTATCTCTTGATGTCAAGAGATCCATTTCTTTGCATTTTGTCAATGATAGCTTTGTACAAGTGTATTAACAACTGATTAAATATGAATAATTGAACTACAAGACTTTCAATAGAAAAAGAGTTGTACATTTAATTATTTAATTAATTCCACAGTAATTTTGTCAAATAAATGACGCGTAAAGGAAGAAGTTATTGTCAAGAAATGTATATGGATTGGTTACAGAGAAAAAATAATGAACAAAAAAATTGAAGAGACCAGTTAACAGACCAGCAATAAATTAAAATTGTCTCATTACTTTTCTTAACATATAGAACATTTATGTTAATGAGCTTTATCAAATAAATATATCCAATCTAGTAGATAATTCAGTAGCATGCAAGAGTTCTGAAATTCTCAAAGAATAGATGAAATCTTTCTTTTACTCTTCCATCGGTATTATATTTTGATTTCAGTTCAAGCAGACGAGTTTTGATGACTGAGTATTCCTTAAACAGCTTGTGCTCATCTATTGTGTCCTGCAAGGAAAGGACTTTAACAGCAACTGAAAGACCACTGCAAAGGTATGTTTATTTGAAAGGTAGATAAAAGAAATAATATCATTCTTTTGGTGTTTACGTTCAGGGAAATCATACCTGTATGTATTTTTCCAGTGCTTCACCAAAGTTACAAAAAGCAGGATAAAATCTTTCTTCTGTTTCTACACTGACTAGAGTATAATAAGGTGACACATATGGCTTGATCCTGAAGGTCTTTCTTACTTGATTGTAAATAGTGTCTCAACTAAATCTTGTCCAATCAGACCTTACCAATTTCTTCTGCAGAAAAGAAAGACTATTTTGGCCTAATCTGCCTTCACTAACATTAATGCCTCACTTTCCTGAAGGGTGAATAAAGGTCCTAGGCATTTGGCTCTTGTTTTGTAGGATTTCTGAGCACTTAAACATTTTGGAGGTTAAGGCTGGAATGATGGTGGTGGTCTATGAATCTAATAAAAAATGCAATCATAAGCAATAATTCATATAAATGGTCTTATGAAGCAAAGCCTGTATAGCAAAATAAGAAATCCTGGAAGTGAGATGAAGAACTGGACTCTTGAATATGCATATTATTTAATGGTTAATTAATTCCATGGTTTTATCTGAGTCTGCCTCAGCTAAATCTCTTGTATGGCCTTAGTTAAACACAAACAGTATCATCTTGCCAGGAGTAAACAGCATGGATGAGTCAATCTGTGTAGAAAGGAAATTAAGGCCAAATTGCTAGTTTTACTTGAACATTCTTGTTCTATGCTTAAGAGCATTAACATTGAACCCCTTGTCATCTTGTTCAATGGGAATATCACAAATAAACGCTGGAATTGCAATTCACAACTTCACAGTTTTTTGGGTTTTTTTTCCTACTGTCATGTAAATATTCACCCATACATGCCAGCAGCACTAGAACTGATGAGCTCTAGCTAAAATCATGACTTCGCTTATGTGTTCTAGTTACCACCTTTTTCAGGTACATTTTTCACATGTGTGACAGCTAATTTGAGAAAGAATCTTGTGAGAAAATATGTATTTTCTCCTCCAGATTTTTATTTCCCTTAACTCCAGCTATGTACATGCTTGCCAAAAAAAGTTAAGTGCTTTTCTATGTTGCTTTTCTTTGTGCTGTAAAGCTTCCAGCACTAGTTTGGGGTCTCTTTGATGGCTTTTGGCTTTTTTAATCGTTGTTATTATTTTTAATTAGAGGAATTATATTAGCTTTTTTTGCCTACTAAAATGACTGAGCAGTATTAAAGACTTTCTTTGTATCTAACTGTTGTGGCAAAGGGACTGTGACAAAGAACACAGATGAGGAAATCAAAGTCTTTTTTTTTATCTTAGCTCTCCCTGTGGAGACAGTTGCACAGTGGATAGGATGAGTGTCAACAGACACAAGGTGGAACACTGAAAATTCCCACCACGTAAAAGGGGAAAAAAATTACGAGAGTGGTCAAATATTGGAGAAAGTTGTCTTGTAGTGCTGAAGCATCTCCAGCCTTGAGGTTCAAGACAGCTTTTGAGCAGAAGTTGGGAAAATTTTCAAAGGTTTTTTTGGCCGTATTTTTTCTCTAAACCAAAGTACTTGTGAAAAATAAATACAAAATACTTGTATTCATTAATTTCTCTCCTTATCAGTTATTGAGTATTTGGGATACTGTGCATATAGGTTTGTTATTTTTATTGCTTGTGGAATTTTGTTTTATACTCTGCACTATCATTTTTAATATATAACACAGGGTCCTCAGACTAAAATTAAGGAATACTGAATATCACATTAAGGAATATTGAATATTACAGTACAGAAATTCTCAGGGGCAAAATTTGTGTGATTTAGAGAAAAGGGCGAATGCTATGGTCTCTCTTCTATACTTACACTTTTAATGAGTAATTTTAAAAAGCTAAAGCTTAAAATTACTCGTATGGATTTGTTAATTTGTTTCTGCCTCAGTTAACCACTGCGGGATCTATTTAAAGATCTATGATCTGTGTTTCTTATCTGACACTGATTCTATTCCTTTTCATTGCCTTTCATACCAAGGGAGAAAAACTCAGTTAAACCCTTGTTGGAACAAACAAACAGATAAACAAAACCAACCAACCAACCAACACCTAAAAAAGAAGTCCATCCTGACCTGATTAGTTCTATTTTTATCAAATTTTATGTCAAGGAAATTCAGCCATAATTATAATGATACAAGCATATATTGCTCAGTAGACCAGGGAGCAGGTCCTCTTTGCAGTTGCCAAAATATTCTATCTTCCTTCCACTTTGGAACATTAAAAGCAGAAGAACCATAGTCACAACTGCAACATCCAGCTGCTTCACTGTTTTCTCTTTCCCCTGGCTGTTGTCATCAATTAACAGATTCCCTTGCTCAGACTCAGATGTCAGAAAAGGCATCTTGCTGAGATGCCTTAAGTCATACAGCTACAAAGCTGGTACAACTGTCATCCCCATCCTTAAAGAAGGATACAGGAAATTATAGTCCCATCAGGCTTACAACAGTCCTTGCAAAAGTTATGGAACAAATGCTCCTTTCATAAATCAGATGAAATATGTGACTGGGGAAAGCCAGCCTGGATGTACCAAGAGCAAACGATTCTTGGCAACCTGATCACCTCCTGTGGCAAAGCAACCTGCTCAGCTGGTGTGCATCAAGGAGTGGACATGGTTTACCTGGATTTATCCAAGGCTTTCTACACTATTTCCCACAGCCTGCTTCGAAAGAAGCTGACGCATTATGGCCTAGACAAGTGGTCTATGTTGTACCCTCTTGTGTACTGAAACTCTCAGTTGATCTCAATATCTTGGTACAATCTGACTAAAAAATATAACTACAAGTGAAAATGCTAGAAAAGATTCAAGTGCTTTTAATCCCAAAATTAAAGATTTAATAGACTTGAAAATAAGAATAAAGATGATTAATCAAACAGGAAAACAAAACCCCCCAAATCCCAGGTATTTATAAAATAAATATTTTTATTTATAAAAAAGTAGTTTGAAAAGAAATTTCTCCATTGTTCTTTATGTTCTTACTGGATGAAATCTTATTATAGTTACACTCAATATATACCATGTAATATTTTGGTCCACAATATAATATTAGAGCCTACCCCCTCCTCTCACTTATTTTAAGTAAATAAAGGTGCTTCTGGGTTTCATTCTGTGACTCATTGACAAGATAATTTATTGGACGAGAGGACTCTGTAGGAAAAAGTAAAAACCTTAAGAAACTCAAAACCTCCACAATTTATCCTTCAGGTTTCAGGAAATAAACAAACTGCTGAACATTGTACAAGTATGGAAAAAGATCCTGCATTGCACAGAATTTATTTCTCAGTTTAATGAACAGCAGTTTATGTTAGATAAACAGATTTTCAGCAGACTGTTCTAGCCACTAGGAGGTAGAATTAATCATTTTCTTTCTTGCCTTTTTTCTCTAATTACAATGGTCTGAACACAAACACAAGATGAGAATGGGGAGTATTTTCTTCTTTAAAGAAATGTGGACCATTTGAATCATGCAGGCTAACCTTTCCATCCACTATGTTTTTTTGACATTATTTCTGTGTCATTTGACTGTCCCATGCTCTTAATAACAACCTGATTTTGTAATAAAGTTCTTCATTCCAACCTTATGAAGCAGGACAAGAGGACGTGTCTAGATTACGAGTTATCCACTTTGGGGACTAAAAATATTTTTGCCTTTTGAATTGTTTTCCACTAATATGGAAGTAGGATGCAAAAGAGAAATTGAGAGCAAGAGAAAAGAATTACCAAAAAACAATCTTGGCAGATTGTGGAATACTTGCTGGGTGGACAAAATGTGTGCTCTTGTGATACAAGAAATAGAGACTTCTATGCCACAGCTTCTTCAGAGTAATCATCTTCAACAAGAAAGCAGTTTCAACAGAAGGTAGAAACAGTAATCTCAAAATTAATCTCACAGAAATCTTTGTGATTGTATCACAAATTGCATGCAGGGAATTTATTGTTTTGAAATCATTTTATCTGTCTTATCTGTCAACTAAGTATAAAATATAAAGTTTCTACTTTGTAACCTACAATTTGAAATAGTAAAGGTGTAAAATTCTTACCACAAAAAAACTAAAAAAGTGAATCAGAAGTTTATTTGCTGTTAGCACCAAACACTGTAGAAATTTTGAATTGTTAGACAACCCTATTTAGGTGCTCAAAGTTCACTTAGCGTCCATACATGCACAGAAAACAAAACAAAACACTGAAAGTTATTCCAAGTTAAAGACAAGACAGTTTTGTGAATTCCATTTAACTGCTTGCCTGCTTCTTCACTAATTCTCCCTGAGATTTTTTTCATATACAAATAAATTTTTTCATATGCCATTCATAAGGTGTTTTGTTTTGGTTTTTCTGTTTGGTTTTTTTTTTGGTTTTTTTGCCAGGCAAAATATACAGGGTTCACACCTTTTGGTACGTCATAGGAAAATGAAATCCATGTCACTCACAGAAGCATATATTATCCAACAAGACTATAAAATATTATTATGTGTGGCAGAATATACTAGCTGGTTTTAATCTTTGCAAATTCAGGTGAAATTTTATCAATTTAGATCCAAGAAATCAATTTATTTCCTAGAGAAATTATCAGATTTATCCAGTTATCTGTTTTTTGTTGTTTTTGTTGTTTAACCTGCATACGTGTGCTGAAATTAGGTTCCCTAGTCACAGAAGAATGTATGCATCTTTTACTAAATATTCACTTGATAACAAAGTAAAACTAAAAGTAAAACTTCTTTGCCTTGAGCAGAATAGCATCCTTTCAGGTATGTGTGAAATCAAAGTTGTAGCATTCATTCTGTGAATGAGATCAGTAATTCCAGGTAGTCATTATCTATTCCTTTACTTTCTTGTAAAAGTAATATAAAAAGAGATCAAATACCAAATTTTTCATGTGAGAATTATGCTGAGGAGAATATCAGGAAATCATGAAAGGAGGAAAGGAACATTCTTCAAAATGTGGTACCTAGCATGACATTAGTTACCTACAGGATGCAGTTTGACCTGGTTCTACCCTTTGGAATCTCTTAACAGTATCTACAGACTGCTCCGTAAGTTAAGATAGGCCCTTAAATCAGTCACTTTGAATAACAGGCTGGGCTCAAGTGTTTAATTTTTAAATAATTCCGTTAAGGGTACCTCGTTGTGAGGGAAGCACTGAAGTTGTGCCATGCACATCAGTGTGTGTGCAGCTGAGGCAGCTCACACATGCAGCAGCTTGTGCAGAAAGGCACAAACCCGAAGCCAGCAGCTCTGTGCCAAACAGCATGCATATGTCCCCAGCTATGGTGGTGACATGTCACAGGTGACAGGGCATGGTTCCCAGCTGCTGTTAGAGCTATTGTCCCTGTGACATCCAAGGCTTGACCCAGACAAATCCTCAGGAAGAAGGTTCAGATCTACAAATCTTAAACTGCAGGGAGTGCCTGGGACAACTCAACGAGGTGAGACCAGATGGTTTTACAGCTTGTAGCAGCTGTGCAGTTGTCAAGAAGCTGTGCTACCAAATGAAAGATCTGCAGGAAGAGGTCAGCAGACTGAGCAGCATCAGAGATGAAAGGAAAGCAGCTGAATGGCTCTTTTCCAAGCAACTGCGGCTTCAAGAGCTCAAACTTCCAACTGTAGAAGAGAGACAGGCAGAGTCTGTGCCTGTCAGGGTGTGGGACATCCCAACTTTAAGTGAAAAGAAGCACCCGAGGTTCACAGCTGCTCATGGTTGAAAGAAACTACAGAAGTCAGAGGGTCTGCAAAAGCTTACAAACCTTTATACTAAATTACACACTTGGCATGAAAATTGGTTTGTTAGTCCTAGCATAAGCACACAGCATGTGTTTTGGATAAAACGGTAGAGTGAAGGGGGAGAGAGAGGGATTAAAAAGAAGGAAGAGGGGGAGAGAGGAAAGAATCAAAAGTCCTGGCTCTAGTGTAAATCCGTAAATCTAGCTGGGGTGTCCAGAGTCCTGGCGTGCATGCACACAGAACAAATGCACTGGGCTTGGTGGGGGAACCTTCTCAGAGAAAATTTCTCGCTTTCCATGCAAACTAGATATCTGTCACAGTCTGTTTTTCTAGAGCTTTCTGGAAATGGGTTGGAGGGCCTTAGGGGTCTTTGGTGGTCTGGATCCGCCCCCCCCCCCCATCCATGCCCTGTTTCCAACCTCCTTCTTGCACTTGTGCTACACTGTGACATGCTTATTTCCAGGAACTAGAACAAAGACTTTTGTCCCTGGAAAGTCTTGCCCTATCTCCATGTCTCCTGCCCTTCTCCAGCTATATTCTGTTCTTTCTCACAGAACTCTTATTTCCAACTTTCCTTGGCTGTTATCACCCACAGTCCTTGGCTGCCTCCATGTCTCCAGCTATTAGTGTTTGAGATACAGCATTATCAGCTTATCATCTGGGCCTCTACAGGGTGACAAGTAGAAACTCCCATGATGGCAAAGCCTGGAAGCTGGCACCAAGAAGATAGATTCTGCTGTTCCTGAAGACTTGTACCTAGAGAATATGTTCACTGTCCTCAGAGCTGATAAGGAACTGAGGTCACTCTAAAAAGAAAAACTCAGAGCCAGTTGAACCAGAGCTACACTGCAGCACCAGGAGAAAGTTCAGAGTGTTAGCAATGGGAGACATCCTGTTGTAGGCAATGAGGTTTCCCAACTCACCTGTCATGAGGGTAGTCAGAGCCAGGCACAGTTTTGCCAGAGAAGTGGTAGGTGCCTCATCATTGGTGATATTTCAAGTCAAGTTGGATAGAGCTTTGAACAACGTGATGTAGCGAAAAATGTCCCTGGCCATGGTGGGGGGATGGAACTAGATAATCCTGCAAGGTCCCTCCCATCCTAAACCAATCTATGATTTTATGATTGATATATGAGTGGCCTTCCATAAATTATATGTGACACATTATTATGGCTACTATAAAAATTTACTGCTCAGGATAAAGTTATGGGATGTAGACTGACAAAATTCAGGATCAAACTGTGTTCTCTATATCTTGCTGTATAGTAGATGATTTGGTTATCATCAGTATTGAAAAACAAGGTCCATGTTATGGTAGATGTTCATCATACAAGGTATTTTATTGTAACTTACTATGGTTTTATTTGAATATTCTAAAAACACAGCAAGGTAACAATTAATTTTATATTTCTGAGATTCATTTTATAGAACCTACCACAAGAAAATAAATTCATTTCTGTTCTCTACTTTGAATGATAATTTTCTAGCTAAAGTGAACTATATCCAGAGTAGAGTACACAGTTACAACAGCTATTAGACATACAACAAACCAATTAAACTACTTCCATTAAAATTTAATCAGAAGCATACCTTACTCCTTTCTCAGCCTCAGTTGCTATAATTTTTTCTTGTGACCTATCTACTATATAAAATCTACTTGACGTTGCATTTATTGAAAATAACCCCTTATTTATGTATTATATCAGACGTGATCTTTAACTGAGTTTCTGACATTGTTCAGATGTAAAAATCTTTAGTGCCTGATTTATTTATTTTTTTTTTTTCTGTAAACTGTAGTGAGTCAAATTTAGTTGTCCAAACATAGTTACCTAGTGGCAAGTGAAGATAGGTACCCGAACTATCCATATGGGGCTGGCAGTTGGAACATGAAAGATGTGTTGAAATCATTTCTTCTGACAGTTAGAAGACAAGTAAGATGAGCCAATGGAGCTCAAAGGGCTTCAGAGGTTGCATAATTATAGGCAAGTGATACCATCAGTCTCTGTATTTTTACTCATTAGTTTCCTTTGTCTTTGAGCGGTAAAACTCTTTGTTATGCAAATATGATCACCAGTTTTAAAGGATTATCAGCTCCTGGCATCTGCAGGTAAGTACTGCATCTCGCTGTTTTTACCTTTCTGTTGAGGCAGATCAGCAATTGCAGATGTTTCAAAATAGCAGTACACTCCCTTGGAACGTGAGCAATATGAGATGTTACTGCAGACAAAGCTGCTGGTTTTAAACTATAATGCATGGATTTTGTGTCACAGTGATAATGTTCTTTAAAACATTTCCTCTCAGCTCTCCAACTCATCAGAATACTTCCCTAACCAGCCTCCATATCTTTTCCCACAGATTTGCAGTGTATTTTCTTCCACAGGCAATACAGGATGTAGAGTTTGCAATTAACAATTCATTCCTTGGAACTGAATTAAGAGAGTGAAATTGACTTGCTGGCTGTTCCACTACGCATGACAGGCATTTGGCAACAGGAATTGCCATCAGAGTTCATCTGGCATCATCAAATTTTCTTTTGGACAACAAAAGCATTCCTCTTACTATTTCAGGATTGTCATTGGTCATTGTCTGTATGATATAAATAGCTATTTCATGTAGTATTAAGTCTCCTCTCCGGACCCTGAATTTTCCTTCAGGTTTCTGAATGACTAAATACTTGTTTCTTTTGTTCTGAATTCTGTGCTAAAATCTGCTACTTCAGGTCTATTCACTATGAAACAATCTGGTCAGAATTAAGAAGTCATACAGATTAGAAAAGTATGATCTTGATGCAAAAAAGTGTCAATAGAAGAATCTGATTAATGAGAAATTGCTGAGCATCTATGCAGATCATGTAGAAGTATTTGTTTCATTTTTATTTTTTGTTGTAGATCCATACAAAGCTGAATCCTCAGCTTGATTAACGCTCAAACTATCTCAATGCATAGAACAAGAAATCATTTATTTTTGGTGCAAATAATAAAGTACCAGATAAAATCTTTGCTGAGCTGGAAAACAAAGAAGAACGTCTGCAGGAAAGTGAGAGAAGAAGCAGAATTGGAACTATCCGAAAAACAAAAATGGCACCTATTCATTCAGTTCATAAGAGGAAAAATGGGCTGCATACCTGTATGCCAACCTGAAAATACTTTTCAGATTCTTCTACTAAAACACGGGAAGGTAAGACTGTGACTCTGTGTAGGGCCTATTGGCTACCGATGGTTGTTTTCTCAGTCATTTTTCCAGTTTGAATCCAGAGGCTTAAAACTGAACATGAATGGTAAAAAGGGTTTATGCATCTCACACAAACTTCCTAATTACAGTATAGGTGGTTGGTTACTTTTAGTAACCTAAACAATAATGTTATCAGACACAGTCATTCACTAAATATTATCATCATCTATATAGCCTAGGGAGCTGAAAGCTTGTTCATTGGACCAATTCATTACTGTTTCCAAATTTCTCATCTCAGCAGAAAGTAACTATAGAAGTTATAAAAGTATTCAGCGCAGTAAATATTTCATGTGATTCCTAATATGTGTAATGGCTACTTGTTTAATGAAATGCATTTAAACAAATAAACCTCGTTGCTTTATATGTCTTTATTAATTTTTCTTTAAGAAATCAATATTTTTAGGATATAGACTTACATTTCAATCCCAGCAGGACAAATCACTGGTTAGAAAAAGAATCTGCTAGCTGGAGAAAATGATAGAAAGAAAATTGTGAGAAACCAGCAGAAATGTTTGATAGAGAAATGATGATTAAACAATTATTTGAAGTGAACTTTTAAATATCCTTTTCATTAAAAAAACTTGTGAAGCTGTCCATTTCCATTCTTTGTTAGTTCTCATATTTTTCTGCAATAATACACAAGTTGATATCTAAAGAAAAGAATCAGTGTGTAACAGAGCCACTTATATAGTTGCAGACCAGTTGCAGGGCCAATAAAATACATTTTAACGTCTGTTCACCCAAAAGCAGTTCTTAAAGGGAAACTATCATACAAGACAAACAGTAATATTTATGAATCATGTTTCCATGACAAGTGGAAACCCCATTACCCTCTTTACAGCCACCTGACTTTCTGGGCCTAGAGGTCCTGCCCCTTTTGCCATCACATGAGAGGCTGACCTGCCTCACCTTGCCCCATGTGATCCCTGAATCCCAGTAATTGGATGGTAACTGAAGCCACATGTTCTAGATTGCCCTAGAAGTATATCAAGTCACTCCCATGGCCCACCAGTGTGATGCCATTTTGTCACATGTGATTTACAAATATTCTGTGATGGCATGGTTACTTCAGAAGGCTCTGAAAATACTCATAAATACGTAGCTATATATACATATATACATGTATAAAATTAGATGCAGGATATATATTTGTTTAATTATATATAATCACAAATATATTAGAAATATGAGCCTATAAATGTATGTAAATTTATACCTAAAAAGTATGTACAATGTGTATAATTGGATATACATAAACCCACAAAATTTTAATAATGATTTCTATGCATTTAATACTAATTAATAATATAAATCAATATAAGCACTTGTTATCATTTAATGAAATATATCTAAAAATATAATTTAATCTGAAAGATTTAACTCAGTCTAAATGTGAATGGGAAGAACAATCATCTTAAAAGACATCTTGGGCTCACTACTTCAGAGGATTTCAATAAGTCCTAACCCATTGTGTGGATGGGCATCATGTCACCAAAGAGGGAAGAGGAACATACACAAAACTGAACATGCCGATGGATAAAGGGATGACTCTAGTGAGGCCAGCAGTGAAACAACTACTGAACACTGCACCAAGCCAAAAGGAGACCATGTATGGGAGTCCAGCCAAGAGGCCCCAGACCCTTAGCTCTAAACTTCCAGAGTGACCATACAAAATTATGGGAGAAACCTCTTGAGTTTGTGCTGTGCAGCATGATACAGATATTTTTGTCAACCCTAATGGAAAGCCAGAACAAGAAGACAATATTTTATGAGCTTGTACAGGAAAATCACTGATGGGATTCTGAAAACAATTATATAATTCAGAAGAAATTAAAAATGGATTAGATATTTAGAAACACAATCATTAACTGGTTTTGTTGAAAGGGGCGTTAAAAATTATGTAGTTTCAACCCCCTTGTCATAGGTAGAGACTTTCCTAGACCTGCCTGCTCAAAGCATCATTCAATTTGGTCTTGAACACTTCCAGTTATAAGACACAACTTCCCTAGGCAACATTTTCCAGTATCTCATCACATACAGAATGAAAAATTTCTCCCTTAGACCTATGTTAAATCTACTTTCTTTCTGTTTAAATCCATTCCCTCTTGTTCTATTACTATATGCCCTTTTTAAAAGTCCCTCTCCAGCTTTTGTGTAGGTCTCTTTAGGTACTGAAAAGCTGCTAACAGGGAAAAACAGAAACAGAAAAAAAAACCCCATATTTCCTGTGACCTTGAATATATGTACAAAATATGCCATATGTTCTTAACTACAGTTTAGCTCTGGACTTAGCACCAAAACCACAATCGGACTGAAAAAAAAAAAAAAAAAACTGGAAGGGAAAACTGAAGGAGAATGAGAGCTTGAAATTGACACATCTGGTGGTTTTTATTGTGCTGCTTATGGATGTAAAGTTTTGTGGTTACAGATGTGTTAGTGTGCAACACCAAATGGTATGTTGATTATTTTTTAGTTAGCCAGCTTCTGAAAGAAAAAAATGTATATGTAGCAGGATTTGAGATGAAGAATTCATGTACATGTAAGTTCCCATCCCTGAGTATATGTTTTATAGGCTTTAAATTTTTAAACCGTGAAAATAAGCAGCTTTCCCCAAGCACTGGGATTTGAAAGGTGAAAAGGTTATTTCTCTATTTTATTCAACACTGCTGAAAATCAAAACTGTGCAGGCCCTCATCCACAAACAGAATATTATGGAGTGAAACAAATTGGAAAGGAATAGAAATTTTTTTGCACAGTACACAGCTAATAAGAAGGTTGTTTATTCATAAATGGAACCAAGTTACTACTGTCAACAGGAAGTGAAAACTCTGAGGTAGACCTAAGTTTACACAAGAATGAGTTCAGTGTTGCTTTATAATCTTTGCAGATGGGGAGCTTGAAGAGGCTACATTGCTGAATCCTAGTGGTGCTCTTTTTAGTGACAAAAGAATTCTACATCTATTAAAAAACCAACAAACAAAACCCTAATGAAAAGATCATTCCTAGAAATTTAATAGCATCTAGTCCTTCAGCAGAAAAATAAAACAATATCCTCCTGGGCACCCTGAAGTTATACCTGACAATTTTGACAACTCAGCAACCTATTTTGGTACACTCAAAGTAGAAGCGTACCCACTTTATGATCTTTTCCTCGTGGTTACTGTCAGGGTAAATGGCAACCTATTCTTCTTGTGCTGCACCTGTGCTGAAATCCTTCAGAGATGCTGCATTTACAGACACAATACATGGATACTTATAATATTGCTGAAGCAAAAAAGGCCTGGAGGATGCACACAAGGTTTTTGAAATCTATAAAGCTTTGTATTTTGAATAGAGTCCACAGTGTTTGTTTTTTGATTTATGGTGAGTTTTCCTTTTTGTGTTGTTTCATTTGGGTTTTTTTGTTGTTTTGGGGGGGTTTGGTTTTTGTTTGTTTTTTCATTTGTTTGAGGGTTTTTGTGGGTTTTTTGTTTGGGTGGGTGGGTTTTTGTTGTTTTTTTTTGATTTTTTTTAAATTTTGTTTTGTTTCGGTTTCGTGGGGTTTTTGTTTGGTTTTGGTCTTGCTGTTTTGTTTGTTTTTTTGTTTGGATTTTTAGAGTTTTTTTCCTTTGGGGTTTTGTTATTGCTTTTATTTTAGATTACATAAAGTTGTACCTCAATCAGAAGCAGAAAGCTTCAAGTTATACTAGTATACTGATGCTGACAAAACCCTGATCCATCAGTGATCTCGTGCAGAAAGAAGGCTTTCCTTTGCAACCTGAGTGCATAAAGAAGAACCCCTTAAAACAAAAAACTGTATAAGTGTTTTAAAAATTTCCGTGAGATTTCTTCCAGGGATTCAGTTTTCCTCACAGCATCATGACAATAATTGATATATTGTTTTGGCTCACTAGGGTAAGATTGTCTTCTGTAATGAAACAACTACTTGCATGAATGAGGAGAGAGCAGTGGATATTGTTTACTTGCTCCTCCGAGGCTTTAACAATGTATCTCTTAATATCCTCAGAGACAAACTCAGGGAGTGTTGACTGGATGTGTGGACTGTGAGGTGGATTGAGAACTGGCTACATGGCAGATCCCAGAGAGTCATAATCAGTCACAGAGGATCTGTTTGGAGGCCCCTGAAGTGCTGTCCCCCAATGTTCAATACTGGGCCCAGTACAGTTTAACTTCTGCATCAATTACTCAGATGAAGAAACAGGGACCCCTCCTCAAGTTCACTAACAAAATAAAGCTATGAGGAGTGGCTAATACCCCAGAGAGCTGTGAAGCCCTTCAGAACAAACTTGACAAGTTGGAGAGACTGGCAGAAAATAATCTGAAATTCCACAAAGGAAAATGCAGTGTCCTGCACCTGAGGAGGAATAACCCCCTGCACCAGCACGGGCTGGGAGCTGACCTGCTGGAAAGCANATTGAGAACTGGCTACATGGCAGATCCCAGAGAGTCATAATCAGTCACAGAGGATCTGTTTGGAGGCCCCTGAAGTGCTGTCCCCCAAGGTTCAATACTGGGCCCAGTACAGTTTAACTTCTGCATCAATTACTCAGATGAAGAAACAGGGACCCCTCCTCAAGTTCACTAACAAAATAAAGCTATGAGGAGTGGCTAATACCCCAGAGAGCTGTGAAGCCCTTCAGANTCCATGAGCCAGCACCATGAACTTGGGGCCAAAAAGGCCAGCAGTATCCTGGAAAGCTTTAGGAAGAACTTTGCCAGCAGGATGAGGAAGGTGATCCTGTCGCTCTACTCAGCCCTAGGGAGGCAACATCTGAAGAGCTGTGTACAGTTCTGGACTTCTCAGTACAAGACAGACAGGGAGCTCCTGGAGCAGGTCACAAAAATTATTAAGGATCTGGAACATATCTCTTAAGGCTGAGAGAGCTGGGCCTGTTCAGACTCAAGAAGAGATGAGTAAGAGGGGACCTCATCAATGTCTATAAATATCTGAAG
>VXBB01014187.1:70600-84114 GCA_013399915.1 Illadopsis cleaveri | reverse complement strand
TCTTCTGTAATGAAACAACTACTTGCATGAATGAGGAGAGAGCAGTGGATATTGTTTACTTGCTCCTCCAAGGCTTTAACACTGTATCTCTTAATATCCTCAGAGACAAACTCAGGGAGTGTTGACTGGATGTGTGGACTGTGAGGTGGATTGAGAACTGGCTACATGGCAGATCCCAGAGAGTCATAATCAGTCACAGAGGATCTGTTTGGAGGCCCCTGAAGTGCTGTCCCCCAATGTTCAATACTGGGCCCAGTACAGTTTAACTTCTGCATCAATTACTCAGATGAAGAAACAGGGACCTCCTCAAGTTCACTAACACAATAAAGCTATGAGGAGTGGCTAATACCCAAGAGAGCTGTGAAGCCCTTCAGAACAAACTTGACAAGTTGGAGAGACTGGCAGAAAATAATCTGAAATTCCACAAAGGAAAATGCAGTGTCCTGCACCTGAGGAGGAATAACCCCCTGCACCAGCACGGGCTGGGAGCTGACCTGCTGGAAAGCAGCTCTGCAGAGAAAGACCTGGAGTCCTGGTGGACAACAAGCTGTCCATGAGCCAGCAGCATGAACTTGGGGCCAAAAAGGCCAGTAGTATCCTGGAAAGCTTTAGGAAGAACTTTGCCAGCAGGATGAGGAAGGTGATCCTGTCGCTCTACTCAGCCCTAGGGAGGCAACATCTGAAGAGCTGTGTACAGTTCTGGACTTCTCAGTACAAGACAGACAGGGAGCTCCTGGAGCAGGTCACAAAAATTATTAAGGATCTGGAACATATCTCTTAAGGCTGAGAGAGCTGGGCCTGTTCAGACTCAAGAAGAGATGAGTAAGAGGGGACCTCATCAATGTCTATAAATATCTGAAGGGAGTATGTCAAAAGTATGGAGCCAGGCTCATCTTGGTGGTGCCAAGCAATAGGACAAGAGGCAATGGGCAGAAACTGATGCACAGGCAGTTCCACCTAAACATGAGGAGGAACTTCTATAATGTGCGAGTGACCGTCCACTGGAACAGATTATCCAGAGAGATTATGGAGTCTCCCTTATGGAGAGATTCAAGAACTGGATGCAATCCTGTGCCAAATGCTCTAGGATGACTCTGCTAGAGCAAGGAGGTTTGATCACATGACCTGCTGTGGCATCTTCCAACCTGACTCATTCTGTGATTCTGTGTTAAGGTGTTGCTGGCAACTGCTATGCCATCTCTATAAATATCCTTTCACATCTGGGGAAGAAATATAGAAGAATTTTTATGGTAANGTGCCAAATGCTCTAGGATGACTCTGCTAGAGCAAGGAGGTTTGATCACATGACCTGCTGTGGCATCTTCCAACCTGACTCATTCTGTGATTCTGTGTTAAAGTGTTGCTGGCAACTGCTATGCCATCTCTATAAATATCCTTTTATCCTATCTGGGGAAGAAATATAGAAGAATTTTTATCGCAATAAGCTTATTTAAGCTTAATAAAATAAACATGGTTATGATGAATGATATGGCAAACTGAATATGTGAGCAGTGAAACTGAAAACTTTTTCTAAGCAAGTGCATCACTGAAAGCTTAGTAGCGTGCACATTTTTGGAAGCGTTACAGAGTCAAAACTTCCATCAAAAGCAAAATCCATGAGGTTATTTAAGAATCAAGTTTTGTCCTTAACAGGATAAATGAAATCTTGACTAGACTTGGTTCTTTAAAGAAGAATCTAAAGATACTATTAAGCCTCCATATGGATATTTGTTCATCTGTACAAATTCTTCTAGGCATATAGTGCCTTTTAGGCAAAGAACTGGCCATTTTTTCCTGACAAAAAAGCCAAATAGATATATACTAGTGGGAAGAGAAGAGGAAAGATCACTGAGAAATATGAGGAGATGAACTGGATATTTCTGATTATGTGAACTCTGGTGAGTAAAGCCCCTGAAAGATTTATTTTTTGCTTCAGGTTGACTGTTTTAGTCAAGGCATTATGATCAGCACATTCTTATTCTATAGACTAGACAAAGGCAGAGTATAGCCCACAGGTAAATGCTTCCCAGAAAACTGTCAGGAAATGATCTTTCATATGGCTGTCAGTCATCTGTAAGAGCGGCATGTATTCCCTCACATAGCAGCTGTTGTGAAAATCTGGTGTCCCTGAACTTTTTTCACAGTACAGGAATGGTTATAACCAGTTTATACAATGTTACTGCTAGGGAGTTCATCAAACAAAAACTGTATTTGCCAAGCATCAGCTTAAATTTTACATCCATGTTAATTGACAAAACCTATTCTTGGAAAAACAGCATGGCATTCAAGTCTGCTACCCTGGGCCTTAAGATCAGAGTGTTGACTAAACCTGATTAAAGATGTCATCCAGCATGATCAATTCCTGCTGTTTGTTTGTGTCTTTATAAAACAAGCTTATTCAAAAGAGTGCAGACATTGTCTCTTAGTTGCAACTGAGAAGCAATTTGATTAGTGCACCGTATGAGTAAGATTTGCTGCTTTGCCTTGGGAAGTTCTTCTACGGTATACAGCTGAGTGAAAATAGTTATCAGCAGATAGTTGACCAAACTCATGAGCAACTATCTCTGTCATTTCATGTCCTCTTCTCTGCATTTCCCATTTCTTTTGCACCATACAACAAGGTTTGTTTTTCCATTTCACCTTGCCCTCAAAAGTCTACTGCTTGATACTTCTTGAACTTTCTTTTCTAATAGGTTCAGGCTGGATTTCCCTCCAGAAGCATCATGTGTTTCAGTTTCAAATACTTTTCAAGTAGCCTTTCAGGACTTTTCCTTTTTGTCCCTACATACACATGTTCCTGTGACGTTGCCTTTTGTATATGGCAGCCAAAAATGGCGGTCCCTGCAAAGGAAACAAAGGAAGACATGCCTGTCCTGTAACTGGGAAAAGTTAGTGATTTCTAGCCCCAAGCAGTCGTGAGAGTCATGGTATCATTGCTTTCTTTCCACGCATGGATAGCTACTTTACCACTCACCAGGTACCTTGCACATTCTCTAATACCACAATTTTTAATGAGCAAAAATGCTACACTCGATCTTTGCCTCTGCTACTTCTGCCTGACAGATTAAATGCTTTTCATTACAGTAAAAATTAAAATACAGTATGGAAGGGGAAATAAATTGATTACCCCCAAAACTCGTACCCATGTTGAGAGAGAGAGAGATAGCCTCAGTGCTTTTGGGCATTTGTGGAAAAATATCTTGCGAGTCTGCTCCCTAGTCCTAATAAAGAATTGTTATTATTAATTATAAAGAAAACTTATCATTTCTACAAATTATTCTGCTTATTCTCCAGTTTCAGGCTGGATTAAACTGGTTTAGTCACGGGGCTTTTGTGATATTTTGTTTCCTTTCAGGTGTTTATGAAGTTAACACAGAAGGCACTAAAGAGTCATCAAAGTACGCTTTGAAATCTAGTCAGTCCAGACCTCCAGTCTTGTTTACCAATCCAAACAGTATTTTAATATATATGCAGGATGATTTATTATAAAATATCTAATATGAAATAATTTAAATATAGCGATAAAAAATGAGATTAGACCCTTTACAAAAAAAACCCAAAACAAAAGTAGTTGTGGGAAGAAGAATGGTGGCAAAACTAAAGAATACTGGAAAGTGACAAAAATTACAGTCAGCAATCCTGACTCCCCCCACACAGTACAGGCTAAGGAGGTATGAAATGGAGGATAGAGCAGAGTGGGAAGTTATACAGTAATATACAGTTATAACAGTATGGAAATTACAGGAGGTGGTGCAGTTGCTACTCCCTGAAGGGAATGGGATCAGCATGCCCAGCTTCCCACACACAATACATGCTGAGAGGGACTAACTGGAGGGTGGAGCAGAGTGGAGACCCCATCACTAGGCTCTGCTGAAATCCTTGCAAGGGAGGGAACTCAGTGGTGTCTCGTAGCTGATAAGCGATAAAGCAGCTGTCAACAGAGGGAGAAAATAGATGTCTTGCTGTAGATGTTTTATAGCAACCATGGTGAAGCCACAGATACAATACAGAGACACCCAGTTACCCACCTCCAAGGCAGGACCACCCCTCGTTGTCAAATGTTATGAATTTGTCTGCACTAACTGCACTTTTATCTGTATAATAATCAGACAGTTTATAATCCTAGTTTAGAACAGCATTTGTCTTTACTGTTAAGCATCTAAAGCTGCATAGGAAGAGTCTGTAGGAACATTACTCATGATGCGTAATGATTGTCATATATGCCTCTTATTCCATCTACTAGATGATTACTTCACATCACTAGAATGGCAATCAAGATAAGCAACAAGTAACAGTGCTATTTGAAAAAAAAAAGGAAAATAAACCTAATTTAAAATATTTATTTATTTATTTATTTCCATTTTGCAGAACTAGCTCACCTAAATTTAGATATCTGCGACAGAAATACCTGAGACCTGAGACAGCTGGCTAGGTCTTTACTGACAGTGGATGGATGGACACTTTGTAACATGGTTCATGTTGTTTTCAGTTGTCTATTTCAGATTACATATGCTATGTCTTAAAACTGCATATTTCTATCCATCTCTGTATAAAGGATACTTAGAGTGATTATCTCAGTCCAAGGTATGAAACTTACTTTCATATCACCCACCTTCCCTCAGTCATTTTAAATATAAGTAAATGCAGAATCTGCTCAAAAACCAACAACAGAAAAGGATGTTGTTGTTGTTGTTGTTGTTGTTGTGTTTTGTTGTGGGTTTGGTTTTTTTTTAGTGGACAAGTACCCTTAAAAAGATTACAGTACTCTGTTCTCAACAGTAAAAATCTCAGACTGTTGAAAGAAGTCTTAGAAAAGAGGAATCTTGGATGAAGCTGTAAAAGACAATAAATAACTGACACAATTTTAAACAGGCCCTACCTCAGACACTGAACAATGCTGAAATCAAGTAATGGTGGTAAAAAGATTGAGCGTCAGAGGAGCACTAGCTTTCATAAGTACATTCATGGAATTTGGGCTAAATTTCTTACATCGCACCATGCAATGCCTTTAGAAATGTGGACAAAAAAGCCCTTGAGGCTGCTAGAAGCTTACCTGTTGGATGATCACATCGGTAAATACATTATGTTGATAGGACTTTGTATGCCATTCTGAATGAAAATAATGTGTTGTGCATTGCAGACAAGACTGTTATTATGCTTAAATTAATGTTCATTATGTTCCTCTTCTTTTCTCTCATGAACTATGCAATCTAAGTATATAATTAAGACTTGAGTTCTTCTGAATCAATAAACTTGGTATTCTACGTGCAAAATTTAAAGCACAGAGGATGTTGAGAAGGAAGAGTGAAAAAAATAATACTACAACATAAATTATAGATTGAAATATTTCATGATGGCAAATTTTCCCATTGGAGATTTTATGGAGTTTCCACACATCCTTGATTAGATTTTTAAACACCAGTTTACCAGTACATATTATCACATAGATACCAGATCTCCTCAATTCTAAATTATACAACAGCTAAGTATATTTTCAGTTTTAACATAGCAAAAAATAATATTTTGGACCACATTTTAAAAATAAACCTGTTACAAAAATCACAGCTTTGAAATTACTTGGTAAATGCCTGAATGCCATGTCTGCACAGAGAGGAAAGCATAAACAGGTTTGCTCCAGCAAAGAGCAAAAAAAGTCTCCAAAACTGGGAGACTTCTGATGTTACTTGTTTCCCACTCCTCTCCTCTTGCTCTTCAATCTTGACCTTCTATCTTAAAACCAGAAGGAGAGCAACTCTACTTCTGAACTTTCCCCTGTCAGGTGTAACAAACATCTGTGCAGATGCAATAAAGAATCTCCTCTGAGTTTACTGATCTTCTAGTTTAAACATAACAAGTTATAACAAAATATCCTTGTTTCAAAACATGTCCTTAATAGCATTTTCTAGGTGGAAAATATTTTAAAACCTTGAAAAGGAAATCTTCTAATGTCAAATTTAATAAAGCTGGTATGACTACCTTATAATCATAAAAAATAATTAAGTTAATTGTAGTACCTGAACTAATTAGTTCCAAGTTCGTCCACTTAGTATATATAAAATGTCCAGGACATGTTTTTAAATCAAATAGAATAGAGAAGGCTTAGCCTAATTTTCTATATTATGTACTGTGTTTTTTGTTGTTTTTTACCATAAATAGTTACATAAACATTTAATTAAAAAATGTGTTTTTCTTTCAAGGATAGATTTGTGAACTCAGTAGTCTCTGAGTCCTGTTAAAGTTTTGTGTCCCGTGTTTCTAAAAAATTTTTGGATGAATAAATAAAAAAAAGCCTTCTTCTTAAAAAACAAAGCACCAATAAAGGTATGAATATTTCTGAAAACTTTCCATGTAAAATAATTCTTTTAGAATAAGGACATGACAGGAATTTTTGTAGAACAAAATTTTGGAGAAATGTGATTGTGTTTTTTTCTCTTGCTTCTCTACACAATTGCAAGTTTAGCTTGCTAGCCATATTGCAAATGAATTCCAGCAGCATAGAGAGAGTTAGGAAAGAAATCTCAGTCAGTCTCAAGCCTTTGTATTACTATCCAGCTTGCTGGTTTTCAGTCTATATTCTTGGAATTTGCAAGGGTCTAATGTACTAATCCGTGAAAAACAACCAAGCAAAAAAGATACAGTGTTATGAGAAAGGCAGTAGGAGATTATTTAAAGGTACCACATTCCAAAATTAAATTAGGGATTCTATGATCAAGAAGTTTCCTGGAGGTAAGAAAGTGAGGAGGGAAGGAAGATAAAAAGAAGCTTAACACAGAATAGTATACCAATCTAGGAAGCCAGAAGACATGTAACTCTATTTATATTTCTTTCTCACTTACATTCCATATACTAGTCTAACTGCAAATTTTGGGCTGTAAAAGTCAGAAAGAATGCCCATGCTACACACAGCAGTACAAAATTACTTGGATTTCCTTGGTCCTGCTGAGGTAATATATATGCAGAGCTCAGAGGAGGACACTCCTAGTTCTGGGGATTTTTGACTTAACTAACTAGCTCAGGCCACATAGCATGGGCTCTGACATTATATTGTAAGGATATCATAAGATTTTGCTTATTTTGGTTCTATAATATAAATTATTTCAGAAAAAAGAAAACCAGCACAGCCTCTTTGTGTAGTGCTATAATGGCATAGACATGCAGTAAGCTCTAAGGCAAAATCAGTTATCCCTAGGAGTACAATAGATCTGATTTGAATGCTACACCCATTCAATGGAGAAAATAGAGGAAAACCTCTGCAGATCTTAATAAATTGAAAACAGACAGGCAGCTTCCATGCTTTTGAAAGCTACTATTTGTGTGATTGTATTGCTGGAAAAGTTCTGTAGAATATATTTATCTTATGCCAGCAAGTATTCTCCCAAATAGTCATCTGGGAAGTGCTGAGGATTTAACACAGGATAAGGGACTATTCTTAAAAGTGTGTTGCCTTGTAAGGAACAACCTTGTGTTGCCAAGTAAGGAAGTTTAATATTGGGCTGTTTCAGGAGTTTGACCTTAGGCTAGGAAGTTGAAGGACTTTATTTTTATAGATGAAAGTGGAACAATTTCTTTACAAGAAATCCTAGTGGAGATGATAATTTTTCCCAAGTTTATGGCCGTATCATGCAGAAGTGGTTCAGATAAGCTACTTCTAGCTAGTTATTAGTAACACGTTTTTCTTGTGCTGCTTTTGCTGCCTCTTTACTTCTTTCGGGTCTGCTTCTTCTCCACCTGTTTGCCTTCCATTTCTGAAGTTAGTTGTTGTGACTTTGTCATTATTCTCTCAATAAAGCCCTCTCTTTTGATAATTGAAGGGAAAACAAGGGGGAACACATAGGTGGCACAGTGGAGCACTTGTGTCTCCATGCAAGGACAAATCTTAGAGGAACAACGGTAAGGAAAAAAAGGGGCAATTTTCCCACTTCTTTATTTTGGTCTGCATCTCTCTCATAAGATGTGAGAGAGCTGTATGGTTCCCTCCACCCCGTTTCGGTAGACAGAAATTAAATAAGAATACATAATGCCCATGTAATTAACAGTAAAAATCATACCAAATTCGTACACTTAAAATGTCACAGTGACCCTGGCCAAGTGTATTATGTGGATTTCAGTACACGATTGCTCACCAACTTACAATACTGCATCTCCAGGGTGACAGTGTATGTGCATATGATTGTGGGTGTATTACACTTTCCTTCCTTCTAGTATGAAGAAAAGCAATCAATCTGTAAAGACAAACACTTCCTTATTTTTTCATGTGTGGGAAGTGGGCAAACTAGAACATCATGTTCCCTTGCTCAAAAATTATGTAAATGGAAGTTAAATGTCTTTGGAACAGCTAAAAAATAAATTTAAAAAATAAAAAAAATAAAGAGAGAGAAAGGACAAGAAGCAGAAATCACTTTTTTGGCTCTGTTTTGAATCAGGCTTGGCATTCAGAGAAGATGCTGGGACAGCTGCTACAGAAAACCAGGCAGGAACAGTCAAAGTATTGTATAAAAAAGAAGAAAACAACTTGTAGTTAAAAAATGCAAAGCCATATCCATTGGTAATATACATGGAAATGTGCTTGGCAGTAGCTGCAGGATCAGGGACAGAATGCAGATGGATAAATGGCAGAGTTAGCAGTATCTTCTCCACTCTGCTCTCTAGAGGAAAACACATTTCTGAGATTCATGCCTTGTATCCATATTGTCCAGGGAGTACATGTTCTGAGATTGCCACTGAAGCTTGAACTGAACAGTAATGTTACCTTTTATGGTAATAGATATATTAAGTGTGTAAATAACACACAAAAAAAGTCTAATTATTAAATTAGTATAAAATATGTATTATTTTTATAGTTCATAGCCTTATATAACAAAAAATTTCTTTCCACTAACTATTCAGGAGAGTTGAAGGTGACAAATTCACAGGCATCTGCAATTTACGTAGGTGCTACTCAAGCAAAATGTTGTGAAGTCATTAACTAAATAAATCTTACTACATCCCCTTTCAGATGTGTCTACACTGGAGGATGTTTAGAAAATTGTAAGCAGTTACAGTCAAAGAGACCATTTCTTAGACTGTTCTGGAAAAGATTGAAATCAAAGTACTTGGTGCTTTGACACCAAAGTTTAATATTAAAGTTCTAAGTCCACAACGAATGTTCAGTTCATTCAAACAAAAAGTAAATTAATTGTAAAATATCCCAATAATTATAATTATCCCAATAATTATAAATTAATGTATCAATTTAAAACTATTTATAATGAGAGCAGGAAGGACACTTCTTCACCATAATATCACAGTAAGAAAACAGGCACTATGCAAAGTGCTGTACTATCCGGTGTAATCATCAACCCACTGTACAGTACAACATTCAGCAAAGCACAAGGGACTGAAGGCTGTAAAAATCCACATTTCTTACATTACAGAAAAGGAGTAACTCAAGATCTAAGGAGATTTATTAGGTACACTGTGGGACTTAAGTTGAAATCAGGCATCTAAAATTCCTCAAAATCTTACTTTGATTTTCATTTCCCTTGAGACCATATTGCAGTAGTCACTTCTGAAGGCATATCACTGTAGTAAGTTAAAATTCCCTTGAACACCTAGGGTAAGATTCATACCACTTGGCTTTAACTGTCTGAAAATTAAGCACCTAGATTAAGTAAAGATGTTTCATTACCTAATCAATAAAGACATATAGGTACCTTCAGAGCCTCATTCATTCCATCCTAAAATGAGATTCAGCATTAAACAGCAAGTCCTAGATGTGACTTTCCATGGAATTCTTTTTTTGTGTTATGTGTTTATGATAGGCCAAATACCATTGCCCAGCTGGTTATGCAAAGTTTACCTGTGTGTGTCATCTCCTTCACATGATCATGACATCTGTTGAAAAAATTAAAGTATTATGCTGTCATCTAGTGAGACATAATCCGTCAGCAAAATTTTCAGAAGATGTTCCGTTTAGTTTATCAGTATAAACACACACAGGCAAAACCACACATAGCTGTTCACGTACAAGTCATTTAGGCTTAGTTACAGAATTGCAGCAGTACTTGGGAGTCCAGTCCCAATTATATGATCAGACAGAGAGGTTGCATGAACATATTAGTTAATTTTAAGCGTTGGAAGTGTTAAGACTCATAAGGTTTTGTTTCTGTTTACCTTGCCTACCATTCTGAAGACTTCTATCAAGCAAGCAGCCTCCTCCTACCTCTCTGCCCTTAGATATGAACTAGGTTACAATATTCTTGATATAATACACCTTTTTGCTTCTCATTTTACTTTAATTTATAGATTCAGTGCTACATCAGCCTGTCACTTACTGATATCCTTGAGAAACACCAGCCCTTTGTCTCTTCACCTTATTACTTAGCTAGTTCTTGGAAAAAAATCCACATAAAGTTTTTACAATTCAGTGTTTCATTGCAGATTAACACTTTTATGTTCTTTGGCCTACTATTCTGGCAAGGATTTCTTATACCAAAGGAAAATGGTAATTTTCCTAAGTTTTTGTTTCTTGATTTTCATGACACATCACTTTTCACTATAATGCTAAACTTATTTTTTCTCATGACCAAAAGAAGGGATCACCTAGCAGACGACTGTGTTTGCCTTCATCATCTGACTACATATGAACATATCCTCTAGGTATATCATCACCAAAAATTCAGCCACTTATATGTCAGTCAAGGTGTCAACATTTTGATTGAGAGAGGAGGAAACACTGTGGTACTCAGGAAAAAGGTTGCAATATCTTTTGCATTTTTTATGTGTGATGTGTATCTACTGCACATAGAAGGGAGAATATTCACCAAAAAGCTCCCATTTCTCTATTACATATCCAATACCCAAACATGTCAAATAGGCCATGGATAAAAGACATATTTGTGGGAGTTTGGGAGTTGGATTTCCATGAAGATATAATGCATTGAACCTTGGTCTTTCACTTCTTCTGTTGGTGGAAGGAACAAGGTGATTTTCTAATTATTTTTTTTTTTTCAGATGATAGAGCAGAATTGTTGGCACAATTATTGTCTGAGAAGAGGGAATCACCTTTATCACAACAAAGGTACAGAGAGACTAGTCGCAAGGAAGGGATGAAATTACTTGATCTTAGAGAACAGAATCCCTTTCTCCCCTTTTTGATCACCTTTTCTAATTATTTTGCTACAGCTGTTATACTATTTCCTTCTTCCAGGGTAATTTTAAGAAAATATTTTTACACACTGTGAGCTGTACATTTGTGCTTTTCCTCCATTTTTAGTTTTACATCTTTGTTTTTCCATTCCTGTGTCTCTATCCCTACAAGCTTGTGAGACTGACTCAGAGTGAAAAAGTACCTTTCTTGCATTCCTACAAATCTGAGAAGGCTATGTTCAAACAGACTTCTTAATTTATTTTCCTTACCTATTCTGACTTGACAAGGAGTGTGAAGGAACTACAGTACCTGGCTACTCCAAGAGGGCAGTGACACAAAATCATTAGCAAAAATTCAATAGCAAAAAATCCATTTAGAGGCTAATGAATAATGGTATATTTCATGGGTCAATACTGGGTCCTATCCTCTTAAACTGTTGGGGTTTTTTTTAATTACCTGGATGATAGGGCAGAATGTAGCCTCAGCACCTTTGCAGATGACATAAAATGAGGAGAACTGGCTGCCATTTGTGCTGCCATGTAGAAGAACATTAACAGACTGGAGAAATGGGCTCACAGAAACACCGTTAAGTTCAGTAAAGGGAATTGACAAGTTCTGCACCTGGGTAAGAATAATTCCATGCATCAGTAGATGCTGAGGGCCACCCAGCTGCAAAGTGGTTTATGTTAAAGGGGTGGGACACCGTGTTGTGAAGAAGTCAAGCTGTTGTGAAGCAGTCAGTGGTGCCCAGTAGCAGAACCATAGGGAATGGTCACCAACTGAAACACAGGAAGCTCCTTCTGAACGTTAGAAGGATGACACAGTAAAACATTTCTTTAGTCTGAGGTTGATTGGCCACTGGCACCAGGCTGCCCGGGGAGGTTGTGGAGTCTCCCTTCTTGAGTATATTGTGAACCTGGTCCTGGCTCTTGGTGACCCTGCTCGAGCAGGAGGGTGGACCAGATGACCTCTGGAGGTGCCATGAAACCGCAAATCTCTGATTCGTCAGTTTTGTTAATCTATGTATGCACATATACACATGTGCTTACATAAACATATATCATGGATGTACACAAATGTGCAGTAAGTACCATGCCTCCATTATATGTGAATATCTAATCATGTATGCATACACATGAATAAAGAGAAATACAGACATCTGCTTGTATTACTGACCTGCTCTTATTTGCATTTCATGTTGGCATTTAGCAGAGACAGTGCGTGTATTAGGCATGTGAATAATGTTAAAGAATGCCTCTAGAAAGCTTCACTCATGTTGCACAAGGAGAATTACAAGTGAGTTAGGGACTTAAAATGAACCTGGGAGCTAAATACATTTTGGAATTTTGATAGCTATGATGCAAATGATCAATTTGTTTTAATGTACTGCTGACTCTAGGCCTTAATGATGTAGGTCATGTAATAACAAAATCTTTTAAAACTGTGTAGGAGATTAATAAGATCATTTAGTCACTTCTGGTTTTTACTTGTTTTTTTCTACTCAGTTTTGCAATAGTTGTTTGCTTGCTTGTTTTTATTGGAGTGATATGGAGAAGTACTGTTAAAGTATTTTGTTTTACTAGTCTCTAATAAATAGACATTGTTACCTTAGGATTAGGCAACATGAAAAATGCCTGTTGATGTAGAATAAGACATCTGGAATTTTAATTATTGTATTTCCTCTACCCGTTAGATCCTTACAAGGATTATAAAGAATTCTAAATGCTGCAAATAAGTGATGCACTAGCTACAATATTAAATTTATTAATTTTAGTGGTAATGTAAGTTAAGAAATAATGCCTGTGCTTAACATCTTGAAGTGCTAAGGAAAAATACGTGATTTTGCCTTTGGTCCTTTACTGTATCTACAGATGGCCAGATGGCCAATGTCAGTAGTAGTCAAGAACTGCTGTTGGAGAAGTAAGAGGCAGAGAAAGGATTAATTTAGATAAAAGATGTACTTCAAACTGAAGAAGAAAGTGAGTGCTGGTGAAATATCAATTCAAGGAATATGAAAGCCCTTCAGGGACATCCTACAGATGTAGAAAGGAAAGATCATTAACATAAATATGAGTTAATCCTTTGGACTATGATTAGTGGAAAAATTACAGACTCTTTAAACTAATCAGTAATTAAAATTACAGAAAAAATATTACCTAAAAGTAGGAAATAAATCTTATTTTTTTACATTTATATCAGAGTTTTATTAAGAAATTGTGCAGCAGCAGTGCTCTCACTGCTACCTCCCTTTCAAGCTCATGGTATAATATAGGAAAAAAAATAAAGGGCTGTAATTTCCACATTGAATTATTAAAAAATTAATTTTGGGACAGAGCATTCCAAGCATCAGCCCTACAACTGATTTTTTTAATTTTTTTTTTTTTTT
>VXBB01014187.1:27449-64614 GCA_013399915.1 Illadopsis cleaveri | reverse complement strand
TTTTTTTTTTTTTTTTCCCCCCCTGTTTGTGGTTTGCTGAGCAACGGTACTTAATAAAATTTCATCTGGTGTGACTTACCAGATACAAAAAACATGTGACTTCTGCACATTTAAAAAAAAAAAACAAAAACAACCAAAAAACCCCAATTCCTTCTTTCTGATTCAAGAAAAACTGCATTGCCTTGAAATCAGACACTTCCAAACACTGTAGTAAATATTTTCCCACATTGGTGAGTTCTTGAACTTATGGTTATGAATCAGATATCTATCAAAATATTGGCCAGGCAAAACTTAAACCAGATGCTATTTTGATAATAACAATAATATGTGCAATAAAAGAAATAATTATAGTTTCCTAATGTGGCAAGTTGACCTTGGCAAGGTATCAGATGTCCACTAGACTGCTTTACCAATCCCCTCCCTCAACAGAATAGGGGGAGAAAATATGGCAAAAGGCTTATCGATCAAGATAAGGACAGGGACGTGTTGCCCTCAGTTTTTCTTGCATTTGAGTGTTTGAGAATCTGCACTGCAAGGTCTCAAACACTCGAATGCAAGAAAACTGAGGGCAACAGAGACGTTATCTAAAAATTATCATCACAATGAAAACTGACTTGGGGAAATTATTTTAATGCATTGCCACTTAATAGTAGGATAATGAAAGCAAATCTTAGAACACCTTCCCCCATCCCTCCCTTCTTCCCAGGCTCAACTTCCCTCCCAAATTCTCTGCCTTTTCCCCTCAAGGAGCAGAGGGATAATAAGGTATGGGTATTGCAATCATTTCATCATACGTTGTCTCTCTCTTACCTTTCTTCTCAGTCTCTTCCCTGTTCAAGCATGGAGTCCTATCCTCCACAAATTTTGCTGGTGTGGATCATTCCCATGGGATGCAGTTCTTCACAAACAGTTTGGTTCCCTCCTATGGGGTGCAGTCCTTCAGGAACAGATTGCTTCATCACCAGTCCCCCATGAGCTCACAGATCCTGGTAGAAAACCTGTTCCTCTGTGGGCTACTCTTCACAGCTTCAACCTTCTATTCACTTGAACTGAGTAAGATGTACATTAATCATTAGTGACAATATTGTCTTTCATCCTGGAGTTTTCTCAGTTTTCTTTGTTTGCAAATGGTTTATGTTTTGAATGAAGAGCCTAGTGACATCGATTTCAATATGATTTCCCTTAAGTGATAGACCCCTTCCATTTTTTTTTTTTTCCTTATATTAAGCAATGAAACACCAGCTGAGGAATTTTTCAGCTGATGTATTCCCTCATTATCAAGGCTAACCAGCCCCACCATAGGGTAAAAAATAGAAGGCTGTTGGTTACAAATCAGTACATTTGCAACAGCTGCTGCTGCTCTTAGACTAAAATTGCTATTCATATTTTCTTATTACTTCTTTCTAAAAGCACTGCTTCTCAAACATCTGAAATGCTATCACTTCTGACAAAATTATTCCCTCTAACTTATGCATAAATAAACATTTTCTGTTTTCTTAACTTTTAGAACCTTGAGTACTACCATGAAGAAAATTTGCAGAAAAAAGACCACAGTCCAGAAAGGTGAAAAAAAAAAAAAATCATATTCAAGACAGCTGCATGACTGATGACTCCTGGAAGAATATGTACTAAGTTCTCAAAAAAATCAAGAACATGAGTCATCAACAAATGTCAACAGATTCTTTATCAGAAAAGGTTCAATAGAAAATATACCTATGCAGTATTTTTTTTTTTTCAAAATGTGTCATTTTTAGCAGTTTCTCAGTTATCATTTCTGAATGATTCCTTCTTTCTTCTTATTTCTCTAGCCAATGGCATCTTGACTAACACTTATAATGAAGGACTTTCCTTGATAAGAAAAGATTTAGAAATATTTTTACTGCAAAACCAAAGTCTATAATCATAATTTGTCGTAACTTTACATTTTTTGATACTGCAAGGTCATAGAAGACCATGAATTCCAGTGGCTGGCTAAGCTACAGAGAAATATGCAACAGGCTTATCTCATTGCAATAGGCATTTTGAATAAAATTCCATCTGGCATATGGTCCCAGAAATTCCCAGCTGGTGCATGATCCATTGCACAGTCTACAGCAGCCCCCTGTGGGTTAACACTGGGCAGCATATCAAAAAGCTGCTTCTGGCTTTCTAACAGACACTCAACTGCTGAAATTCAGCACATCAGAGGCTGTATGAGTAAGACTCAAAAAGTTCAGCATTAATGAGGCAAAAAATATAGTGGTAGCAAAGGCACAAAATTATTCATGCTGTGCAGCTGGGAAATTAGACTGATTTATCCTTTAGGATCAGAAATCAGATAAATTCTTGAGTATTAAGGGTAGCAATGGAGAGTTATACAGGGACTTAGTGACATAAACACCAATGTCATTCTTTGCCACAGATTTTTCCTTAACACCTTGCTTGAATGAAGACTTTCCACCCACCCATGTTGATTTACGTCTTCATGTACTTAATGGATAGTAAAAACAAAGGATTTTTTACCATTATTACAATTTTTCTGCACCTTAGGACAGACTAAAGAACCTTCTTCAAAATTTTGTGAACAGTTTTTACTAGACAAAATCCTAAACATGAAGATGTAATTAGGTATGTTAAAGTAGTTCATGTCTCTTTCAGTTTCAAGAAAAATATAACACTTTATGAATACAGACACCTGCAGTGAGATTTTTAATTGATTCTTATATGGGTTTATGTGATTATAATGCATCTCATACTTTTTCTTTCAATAGAAAAGTAAAATTGAGGCCCTTTGCCTGACAGAATTCTCTTTCTGTAGATTTCTAAAACTATAATAATCAAAAGAGGGAAAAGAAGCTCATTGTGTTTGTCTAAATTAAAATTGTGTGCCCCCAAAGTATTAACATGAATTTGTGGCCCACTGACATGATTATTTGTTTAACTTACTGTAATTGCTAACTTTGGAATAGAAGATATCTATCTGTGAATGAATTTTTTTTCAATGAAAAATACTAAGACATTAAAACCTAAGAAAACTCTGCTTCCTGGAAAGCAAATTTAGAAGAGAACCATTTGACAATCTTTATAGTTGAAAAATGTTATCATGAAATAAAGTTTAAATTTGTCATTAATGTCTATTACATTTATTAGCATTAGATGAATTATTGATATCTGATAGCACTGACTTAGGGAATTGTCTGGATGCATAAGACAAAGCAAACTTTATAATTACAAGAATGAACATTTAACGTTAAATTTATTGTTAAGATTTAATGTTAAATTTAGAACACTGCAAGTAGCTGAGTTTACATGGCATTCTACACTAAAAATAGTTCACATGAATGCAAAATAAGAATGAAATAAGAGTTCACAAAATATCAACAACACTACTTACTGGATCAATCTTTATGTTTTTATCATATACTTCAAAATTCAATATAGGAAAAGGAATCAATTCTTTGGAGGGGTTGAGATGGCTGGAGCAACAAAGACAAAAACTGATGATGTTCTGTTTAAAAGATTCTACAGCAGAAGGTGGTTTGTTGATTACTGTTGATTTTTAAAGTTAGTTTTTATATCACATGATAATATCCCCTCTTAATATTTTGGGTAGATTATATGTATTGTTTTCTATCAAGTTGCATACAGATCTAAAAATGTAATAGATGTAAAGAATAAATTTGATTTCAGTTACTGCTGAATGCTCATAGTAACTCCCAGTCCAAATTCAGTATCTACAGTTCTGTCCTCTACCTCTGTGAAGTACACAGCCCATCCCACTCACTTTGTCATGCTGTCTCCCCACTTTTGTTTATCCATCTACAAGCCAGTCATATTTTTCATCTATTCAAAAATTGCAAACTAAATGCTGCCTGAGCTAATAAAAAAATAAAGCCAGCATGTGGCTAGTTAGCCCACTACGTTTAAATCTAGGGAAGGAAACTACAAAAAATAAGGACCATCCCTACTATGTCTTAAAAAAGCAGCTATGTAAGACTGAACTACACCAGTAACTACGACTTACTTCTCTGTGAGTGAGTGTTAATATCAAATATTTCAAGAACTCTTTTTTTCCCCCTTTACTACGAGAAAATGTGTACATGTTCTGACTAATTTAAAAAGTTGTTTAGTTGTAATGGGAAGTTGTTATATATACATATATATATTTAATAAATCCAAATTTAACTTACTTAGCACAAAATGTCTACAATGTTTATTTTGTTATTAGATATTATTGATAGTATCAGGATAACACTGTAGAAGTGTAAACTCATCAAAATTAAAGCCACATGAAGTTTCCACAAGCAACCTGGCACTAACTCTTTATCAATCTCTGCAGGGAAAAAAAACCACAAAAACCTTGTTATCATCCATTTCTAACTCCTTGTTCTGCCACAGAACAGCTTGGTTTTTTCTAAGCTGTGATCTTGCTTTTTCTCCTGATGTGAGAAGGAACCCACATGCAGGCACAGTGGGTCTCAGGCCTGACGTGCATGTCCCACCTGGTGGGACAGGAGGTTGCCTGTAGGGTGCTGAGAGCAGCTGTAGCAAGGCATGGCCTGCATCTCTTGTGCCAGAGACACACTTCACAGGCCTCTGTACTCAGCCTGGGGATGCACAGCTTCTCTCAAGTGACCCTAGGATTATCCACACTATTTTACTACTCATTATGAAAGTCAACTAATTTTTAACATCTTTTTACCCTTTATTTGCAATATTCCAGTTACCACACACAGTTAATATTGAATCAGAAAGAAAGAAAGAAAAACTATTTGGATAGAAAATTATTGTCATGATGGTATTTAGCAGCTTAGAAGACTTTTTATAAAATGAAATTTAGTTTTGTGAATTTCTTAGAGAAGCAACTTCTGCATCTGCAGAAAGGAATTTAATTTCTTCTTATGCCTATCCAATTAGCAATTTCAAGGTTTCTGTTTATGTCAACAAGCCTTGAAAACCAATTCTTTGTCTTAGAATTTTTTTTTTTATTGCCTTTAAAGCCTGCACATACTTCCTGAACTGTGGGTGTAAGTGACAGACTGTATTTCTAACCAAATATATTCCCACTGGAAAAAAATATGCTTTTCAATACCTGAGGACTACTTTGCAACCTATTATAGCATTCCTAGACTCTTGATCCTGTAGTTTATTTCTCTAGCAGTTTAGCTATTCCTGGCTATCTTTTCAAAAAAATTCACACAATTCCTTTTCACTCAGTCTGGCACTCATGTAGAGAATTAAATTTGGTTTTAAATTTCATTTCTGATTTTTGGACAGTTTTAAATTGCCTATTCAGAGAAACCACTCTTATTCATAGGTTATGTCATTGTCAAGATGTATTTTATAAGGTGATCCTGTTTCTCCACAATCATCTTCAAATTGCTTGGATTATTTGATGAAAAAGCTCTCATGTCTGTACTTTAGAGGTAACCATTTGTTTTCAACATAAAGCTTAGTCATTGAAACTCTTATGTAGAATATTGAAGAAATCCAGACAAATCCATGTGAAGTATTACTTTTTATGTGCTACATTCAGAACAGCAGGGGATTATATCTTGTCATTTTCTTTCTGTCCTTTTAAAAATTACTGAACACTACTACCCTTCATTTATTTACTGATGTAATTCAGAAATACTGCCATTTGCATGCGAAGAGAATTTATGTAACATCCACCTAGGTGAATAAACTAGGAAGATTTTTTTTAATATACTGTGATTCTGAAATACAGGTATTTCAATTGAATAGAGAAAATTATCCACGTGCTCAGTATAATAGGGGTGATTTATCATAGAACTTTTATACATTAGTTTCTTATTACTTTGAGAGCTAAGTAAATTATAGCCAACATGAAATGACAATCTGTAATACAAAATGCTTCCAGCTTGTTTATATGAACAATAATCTTCAAAACTTCTTCAAATAAAAGCAAAAGGTAAGTTCATTAGCTCCTGACAATCAGTCTAAGTTAAAATACTGAAAGGTAGGTAATTTCTTGCATTTTCTCATTTTATTCCATAACAACAAATGTAGATGGATGAAAAAATATTAGTTTTACTCAAAAAGGTAGGCAACTCTAAACTAAATAGGGCAGATGTAACTAAATTAAACTGCTCATTTCAGATCAATTATCTCACTATTTTAGTATTTATTTCAGTTCACAAATCAGCTACTTTTTGGCTACTTGTTAACTACTTGCTATTTGTAGTGAATATGATTGCTCCAAGTGGGAATTAATGAACGAAAAACACTGAACCACAAATAAATAAAATGGATATTCATGTCTCAAAAATATCCTCTTTGCATACCCAATGCTTATCTATATAAAGAATTGCTGTCAGTTTTTAAATAAACAAATAATTCTATTTCTTGTTGTGGTCAGTTTATAGAAAACAAAGGCACACAGTGCAGAGCAAGGATTTGCAAATAAATGTTTTGTGTTGTTTCACTGACTAAAATATTAAGCAGATTCCTGAATGATGGTTTATGATTATTGACTCTTGTTGCATAAGATTGTTTCATTGTTATCAGTTACAGTAACAATTTTAGAAGACACTTTTTGCTTGATGAAATGTGTCTATTTCTGATGAAAGTACCTTATAAGTGTTTTAAGTTGAAGTTATCTCGTATGGAAGTTTTGTCATTGCAAATTTTGATTATATATGTAATATATCATTGCATATGACAGATGTTTCAAGCCCTTAACATCTACATAGTCGTTCATTGGTGTCACTCCAGCTTGTCAAAGTGTTTCTTATACAGGGCAGTCCAGACCTGCACAATGTACTCCAGATGTGGCCTCAGCAGTGCTGAGTAGAGCAGAAGGTTCACCCTCCTCAAACTCCTGACAGTGCTTCTTCCTGTGCAGCCCAGTCTAGGTTTGCATTTCTTTGCCCTAAGTAAACATTGCTCATTCATCTTCAATTTGTTGATCACCAAGGCTCTTCTGAGAGAAAAGAAAATACTTATTTCAGGATAAAAGAGACACCAAACCAAAAGTAGAAGAGAAAGTCTCAGTGTGTTACCCAGCAGTAGAATGGAAAATATTTTTTAAATGTTTTGAATCTGGCAGAATGGGATAAAACTTATACTTTAAAATCTTATTTATACATTAAGATATGACAAATAGAGGAGACTCCATTTTTTTTTAATGAAAGTTGTAGTCATAACAGAAAGAAACTGTGAAAATAGTAATCAATATTTGGATATCAGAAAAAAAATCACAAATATTACAACACAGTGCAAAAGGTTGTACTACTGTGTGTGGAAGCCAGAGCAACAGCCAGTGATGAGACATGGGGAGAGCTGGAATGAGTTCCTTATTTTCTCTCAGTCTGTGGTGCTGACCACAGCTGAGCCAAAAAGTGAGGCTCTTGGCCTGGTGCAAGTGTGTCGCAATAGGACACAAAATAAAGATGCTTGACTCCAGTCAGAAGGCAGTAGAAATCAGAAGGCTTTATTTACAATTTATTCAGTCCTTTTATAACATGCTGCACTAAGAAGACATGTTATATTGGTCCATAGGACTGAGACCTCTCCCATTGCCTAAGTAACAGAAATAGCAAAAAACACCTGTTGTTATGGGAAAGGAATATTGTTTACACAAGGTTGTTTTGGGAAAAATAAAATTGTTGAAAAGTTTCCCTTGGGAAGAGCTAGCAATTCTCAGGCTCAGAAAATATCGAGTCCACATGAGTGCACACTCTTTACAGAAGGTTTCAATGTGGCTTAAAATAGAAACCTTAAAATAAAAGTTGGAGGGAAAGTTTACCTATGATTTGATTTGAAAAATAATGAAAGAAATTAGACTGTACTGCATTTGACTGGCTTCACATTGATCAGTTTTGGAAATTTTGTAGCTGGCATTGCCTCCCTTCAGCATCCTTCATGTCCTGAATCCACATATGCATATTGGCATGCATGTGACATTTACCTTTATGCCCTACTTTATGCTCGATTCCAGTAGGGGAAAAAAAAACCAAAACAAACAAGCTCAAAACCCAAAAAGCCAGAAACACACACACACACACACACAAACAAACAAACAAACAAAAAGGTAGAAAAAATAATACATCTCAGTAGTTAGTCATTACCAATGAAGGTATCCTAACGTGGCTCTGAACAATTCTGTGAAACAACCAAAACTCCCTGCAACTGTGTTTTCCTAAAGTACGCTCCCTTAAAATGAAGGTGATTTGAAGATAGGAATTATGTTTAAGGGGTGTAGGAGCACTCATGAAGACCAAGAATGATCCAAAGCAGAAAATTACATAGTACGGACACCATCAGTCTGCCTTAGAATGTTTACCCTGTTAGGGTAAGAAAAATTGTGTTTACAAACATAAGCTACTTCATGCCACTTGGAGTCTAAGATAGTTATTACCCATCCTTTACGTAACATCTCAGACACTTTCAGCATACGCCTTCCCAGAGAGCTACACCATTGTCTTTCATCTACCTCATTTGATACTTGGAAGAAATGCTTGGCATTCACAGGTAGTTGGAATTTCTGGGTTTGTGTGAATAGCATAGACAGGTGGTATCAAAGTTTTCCAAGTCTGAGAGAATCAACAATGCTATTTTTACCATGTAGGATTTTGTATTGACTTTTGCTTCTACAGAGAGAGTCCATGCTTTTAGTCACAGATTAGAGGATGAATGAAGCCCTGCTGGCAGAGATGCAGACAAAAATTTCATATGGGTTGGGGATTTCATAAGTTTTATGGAAAATTATCTTATATCTCTTTCTTTAGAGAAACTATTCGCGTAAAGTTTGAAAGGTCTGTTACTTAGATTCTTGGACCAGACATATCTTCCAGGTAAGCACGAAGACAAATATTTGCCATGAAGTGAATGGTTTTTCAAGCTGTTGTAACACAATATGAAGACTCACAGAAAGGAAGGAATAATTTCATATGAATGATTCAGACATCATTGAATCAGAAAAAAACTTGTGGACTTGTCATATCTATGCTACTGGTTTTTCCAAGTACATTGTTAGGTCTCAGAAATTGTGAGCAAAACATTATCAACCTTATCTTCAGCACAAGAACTCTTAAATGCTCCTGAGGAATACTACCTACATTTTCACTGAATGATCAGTAAGTGCTTTTATTTAGTATTTTAAACTGATGCTAAAAATTTCACTTTGTGAGTGCTTCTATATTCTGCTCCAGGTGCAATGTACCATAATTTCCTGTGGTACACAGGGTACGTTTAATCCACAGCACTTTGAACCTGCTTGATTTCAACAGCTTTACACTGATATTCCCCTGAGGCATTTCTTTTGTTTGCTTGCTCCTGAGCCTTGCTGATACTGTAGCAGGTGCATCTCATAAGGCCGCTACACTTGAGAGATAATGATATAAAAAGTTGTAGGTAGACTAACTGTAGTTTTGCAGAGAGAAAAAGAGGTTAACACTTCTCTGAAGTGATCTTCCCAGTCATCGTGAAACAAAACTGTTCTTGATTGAAAGATTTGTGATAGACGCCTGTAGCCCTTCTGCCAATCTTCCCAACATTTTTTGGGCTAAAATTATTTTTGCCTGCATTTAATAAAGCAGCATCTGTCAAGAAGCACCATGACAGTTCAGTGGGCATAAAATGTCAAAATAATTTCCAAAGCACTGTTGAATTCGGTAACATTTCATTTTTATAGTTGTGTGAAGAAAGAGATAATGAATACTTTGAAAGGGCAGGGATTTTCCTGAGATACTTATTGCTATAGACAGCAATGTCATCAGTTTTAGTGCTTGCAAAGCGGGAGGGAGGTGGTCATACCAAAGGGGAAAAAGCTAAGACACTCTTGCAACATTGAGAATGTCCCATTTGATGCATCTGGGCAGGTTTCTCAAAGTAGTACACTAGAATTTTCTGAGTGGACAGCCGGTTACATATTATTTTCAATACTTTTTCAGATCACTAGGGACTGGTTTACCTTTGTTAGTGCAACTGTCCTTGCTTATTCGTTACTAAATGGAGACATCATAACGAGTGACACTGTGGCTGTAAACAATTTCATGAAAGTGCCAAAACTCTAAAGATTTCAGAATTAAGAAGGGTTTTTTTTCTGGAAGTTCATATTTCATTATTTATTTTTAAAGATAAGAGCTCCCATTGGTATAATAAGTTGTCTAAGTATTTTCAGAAAAACAGAACTAAAATTGCATAATATTTTTGTATATCTTTTTCTTATTTATTCGATTGCTTGTTCAACCTTTACTTGCAATTCATTCTACAGTATTCATTAGAATTAATTACTGATATGTGGGGAAAATATTAAACAAATTGCTTAGAAATTAAATTTAAATTATTATGTCAGTGTTTATTATTCTATATGGGGTGTTTATTAAATATTGTATGCTTATTTTATGTGTATTGCTATTTTAGATCTTATGTCTGTAGATGAACCAGATTCCTGCAATAACTATTTTAAATGTATGATGAAATGAGAATTTTTCTACTGAATTCTGAACATTTCATCTGTCAACAGCTATATTCTACCTAAAATTAATAAATTCAAATAAAATATTTACGCTATATACTTATTAATTTCTAAATGCTGTTTTGCAGTATGCATGACTGTATAAATTTAATTTAAAAATTGTTTGATAATGAAACATTGAGATGTTTTAGACTCTGACAAATATCACATATATTTATCAATCTTATTTAATTGTTATATGAACTTTGAATGCTTTGAATAAAGTATCTCATATATGCAGTGTCTTCTACTAATACAAATTAAAGAAATGAGATGGCAAAGAGCCTGAAACACCACAAAACTTTCTGGTGAGAGTACAGGCATTTACTGGGAAGTGGAAGACATTATACAGAATTATACTCACAATTTTACTCTACATCTTCAAGCACCCCACAAATAATAGGCTTTGAAATAAAAAATTAAATCCTCTGAACAGTAATGCAAAAACACATCATGTATCCATACACAGGGTGAACCAAAAAAATCAATTAATCTATGTCCAGTTAAGTGTATCCCCATTTTTCAGCCTCTTATTTGTAGAGAGCTAATCATCACTCACATTTCTTTTTTCAATATATTTGAAAACTATAAATCTTTCAACTATCTCTATAATCATTCCCTGTATCCTGTATTTAACTTCTGGGTGATAAATCAACACTAGAAACATATTTAATCAGAATAACATCAGTTGTATTGCTATACAACCATATGTAGGGTGAGGCATTTAACGATTCCTGCCAAGAACAGCTGTTTGGAAAGAGAAAATATCATCTGCAGCATCAAGGAAATATTAAGACTGCAGTTCCTTTCACATTGCCTTTTTGATAACACTTATGTACTTAAAAACTTAAAGGGTTTGTAGCTGTCATCATGTACTGCAAAACTTTCCTTAAAGGCAGAGAAAACAAAACAGTCACGTTTGAGGATTAGCCCTTTAGGATGATGTGTTACAGTTCAGTAACACATCACCTGCAACAAGGTCTACCCTGAGCATAGACTTAATGGCCAATGAAATCCTGCATCAGTGAAATACCATCTTGCCTCCAAGTTAATTAAGGATGAAAAAAACCTCTATGTCTTAATATTAAATATATACCTTTTTCTTTTTTTTTTTTTTAACAAACAGCTGCTTAGAAATTTGCAATCATAGCAGTGATATATGGAAACTGCCCAGGGAAACAACAGAGAGAATATAGAAAACATGGTTAGATTAAGCTTATAAAATTTGGAGGAGTCTATTACACTTCTCATACCTAACAGAGGCCCAAGATTACTTCAATTGCTCTATGAATCCACATTGGACATCAATAGCTAGGTAAAGGAACTGATTCTAGAATAACTTTCTCAAGTATAGATGCTAGATGCAAAAATATATGAGTAGGCATTTAATGCTATTCTAAATAAATCTGAATGTCCTTCTTAGCCTTCATTTGTTGCTCCTGCTGCTAAGTGCCTTGGCTATTCTTTCTGCCCTGTGCTGCCTCTGCTAGACCTATGTTTATGTCTTGGATATTCATTGCAAATGGCAATAGAATATTAAAAACATATTTGCATGTAAACATCTAAGTTTTGGCCAGTTTAGCTTTAAATGCCTAAAATTTTGGGATTAGACTATTGTGGAGGCCCTTAGCAACTACCATCCATCTCCATGCTGCTACTGACTATATATGGGGGAAAAGTCATATTCTAAGGGCTTATAACAATTTATGGATGTGGTGAGGAAAGGAGGGATACTTAAATATCTTAACAGTTTAAGGTTTTTTTCTGGAGCACCCCTAAGAAGTTGAAGGCCAAGGCAGACCTTGTTGGTTCGTACCTGTGGGTCAGTGAAAGAATCTAGCTGAGAAATCTGAAAAATTAAAAATCTTTCACAACACAAGAAAAAAAAAATTGCATTCTCTGATTGTCCAAAAAGAACTCAAAGTTCTCCCAAATTATGTTACCCAGTAAAATCTGTATTTGTGGGGGGGAGTGTGTGTGATTTAAGAAAATGCTTCATTAAATGGGCAAACATGGAATGACACAGACTGAAAATTTCAATCATATTTCTTTCTATTAAGCTTGTACAGAAGATATGGAAACTTTACTGTACTGGGCTGTGGAATGTTTTAGTGGCAAATGCAATTGTTTCAAAACTTGTTTGGTGTTCAGGTATTGTATAGAAAACATTAGAGACATATGAATGTCTCTAATGTGTTCTATACAATAAATTCTCTTGGTCTTCACTTAAATTACAAACAGAAAATCACCCCCAAACCCCAAGAATTTTCATATTAGTTGTAATGAGTTAGTGTAGAATTTTGTACGTCCCTGACTGGCTGGTTTTCACTTCCATGAATATTCATGCAAAGATTGAGAGTAATTTGTTGTTTATTTTCTACAATCATGCTGAATGCTTTCTAAGTATTAAAATGTGATATATTTCTGCTGATATAGTAATAATATAGAGCCTTTAGTACAGCATTAAGCTAATTTAACTTTTAATGTCCCTAATGAAATAAAATGCATAAGTGGCTATTCTCTTTTGATGGTAACTGGAACTCCCCATAAAGGCAGGGTTCACAGGCATCTCATTTCACATGCTGCAATTTAAGGACCTCCTATATGATTTCTGGCAAACAGACACAGATGTAAATAACAATACATCATGGTAGTGTCATACTGGACTTTGGCTAACTAAACTCTGCAGGTATGAAAATTATAACAGTCAGCATACAGGAAATAATTTTGTCATATAATTTACACTGCAATATGGCACAGCTTCATATCTTGTCTTTCTGTTCTTCATTTTTTTTGCCTTAAGTACCTCATAAGGATGTATGAAAATATTCAGTATAATTGATGTGACTCCAGGAGACTAAAAATTATTACATGGAAGACATACAAACTTCCAGATTGACAGCTAGAAGTTCAGGAGAATAACCACTGCAATATCAAAGAGCATCAGAAATCCAGCTTTAGATAAAAGAATAAATATACAGTTCTTGAACAAATAAATTTGGTATTCCAACTACAAAGGAAAAACTCTAATGCAAATACCTTAATCCATGTAGTTCCAGTATAGATGATAGTTACAAACATATTCTTCAGTTAGAAGAATGGGTAATTGTGCGATGAAATTTCCTAGTATATTAAAGTAGGGATCAGTGAGAAGCCAGGTGTGATTACCTACAGAACATAGATTGTTGTAATTCAGCTGTGTTCAAAAAGTTTAATTCCAATCACTTCTGCATTTTTCAAAGTCCAATTTAACAGTTTATTTAATAGTGCAATCATTAAGAAGCTAAAAGTTCAATTCACTTGCTTCAAAATATGCACCTGAGAAGTTCTAGTGCTGTGATTCTGTCTAGCCTCTGGCTGATGCTCTGTTAATTTCTGTATGAATATTATATTAGTGTGAGGAGAGCTGTTTCAACTTTCTTGTGGTTTCTCAGCTACGGGTAAAAAACTATGCAAAAGTAATGGATCAAGAGCCATCAAATGAAAGAAAAAGTGACTATAGCCAAATGATTCTGGCATTCTCCTGAAAACACAGAAGGTCCTGGATCTTGTTCTTTCCTTTTATAACTTTTTAATTTTTTAAAATAGTGTAGTGAAAAACAAATAAGCAGTCTTTAGATCAGAGAGTAGAATTTTCATTTCCATAGCCAAGTGAGTTATACTGTCTCCAACTTCATGAATTTCACATGTTGTGCTGATTAGTAGCCTAATTTGGACTAAAAGCCTTCTAACCCTCATTAATTTATTTTCTTCGTAGTGTTATTTTTGCACTTATATTAAGCAATCCTGAAACAACATTTTAGAAACAGTTCTTTGTAAGACCATTTATGCACGGATGCAAAATAGCAAAAATGTAACAATCAAGAAAGCAGTTTCTTGTTTCATTGGTCTGGAATCACACTTATGCTTGCTGTTCATCTAGCACTGCAACTCACAGCTGCATGGCAACTTAACACTAAAAAAAGGGTAAATTAGACATTATCTTTCTAAGTAACCCACCAGAAAGTTGGCAAGGATGACTGATGAAAGAAATAGTTGGGTTCAAATTTCTGCAGGAATAGAGTAATATAGATTTCAAATCATGCTGGGTCTGTCTTGGATGGAGTTAAGTTTCCTCATAACAACATGCATAACATTATGTTTTAGATTTGTCATGGAAGTTGTCATGATAACACACCAATGTTTTGTTATTATAATTAACAATAATATTATTAATAGGTGGGACAGTACTTTCATAACATCAAGGCTTTCTTATTTTCTCACACTACCCCCTTCCAGAAGGGTATTCCATGTCATGTAACATCATTAGCTAAAAACGGGATGGAAAGTGTTTGTCTTCCAAGCTGTTGCTTAGAGGCTGGTTAGGTATCAGTCTGTTTGTGGGAGGAAATGATTAATTACATTTGCATAAAATCTTTCTCTCTCTTTATTTTTTTCTTTTCTTTCACTTATTGAATTGTCTTTACCTGAACCCATGAGTTTTCTCATTGTTACTCTTCTTATTGTCTCCTTCATCCCACTGTGGGCAGGGGCATGAGCAAGTGTCTGTGTGGGTACCACAACACAAAATCTTTTTCTTGCTCCACAGAACAAGAGCCCCTCATAAGAGCCAAGGGAACCTAGGAGATGATACTGGAGAAAGAAAAGAGAAAAGGCTGGCAATAACCCTTTCATGGACTAGTCTTCTTGCTTCTACTGATGTTCTTGCTGAAGAATCCTATCATATTCAAGAGAAGAATTCGATTTCAGAATTAACTCTCACAAGCAGTCTTTGTTTAGCATCACAGTTTGTAACATGCTACTTCTAAAGACCGGAAATACTCCTAGAAAGGTAAATCAGACTTGAAAATATCCTATCCAGCAAACTTAGTTACACTAATTTCTACTACTTCTCTGTTTATTTTTTTTTTCTGCTTAATTTGCCATTGTTTTCTTAATTCCTACTGAGTCTGCTAGAATATAACAGCTGGTGACATTTGTGTCTGAGTCCATATCCTTGTATTTTTATCAGATACAGTAATATTGAGAGTAGCCTAGAGTAGCCTAGTGATTCATTTCTCTGTCATATGTATCTAGTACACGAAGTCCAGGATCCAAAGATTAGCCTGAAACAGCTCATGTCTCCATCTGTAAACTGTTCATCATCTATGAACTGGAAAGCAAAGAAGTTCATGTTGCACAGAGACACCCTGTTCTCTCAGAAATCTTGTGATCTTATTTCTGTAGTCTTCATTATTTTTTGTTGGATTAAAAGCAAGAGAATTCCTTGGAAATGAATAGGATAGGATAGAATAGGAATTCCTAATTATATAAAACATTCAAAATCTCAGATTCTTAAGTGCATTTTTTAGTTATTTCTCCATTACTCTTAATCAAACTGATCTTGAGGAAGTAGGATTACCACACGGCCACTTCGGTTTTTACTTTGTGTTTTCATTGTATATAAATCAGTGCTTAAGGAATAAAACATAATTTCCAGCCTCAAATAAAATGCTCTCAATATTGACTTACCAAAAAACTTATTTTATCAAGTGTGAAATCATAGCAAAAGAGGCTCAGTCAACTTTTCTTCCATGACATTTAGCTATAGTGAACAAATCTGTTTTTGTCTTGTATTCTTAACAGTCTGACACAGAGTAATAACAACAATAGCCACTAGAATTAAAATTATGTTGTCTGAATTTTACATACACAGCAACTGATCATATGACACAGCATCATTTTAACCACGTACATAAGAATATTGAACATTTTTCTTCCCAAACAAAATAAAAAATTTGGAGGCAAGAGGAATCATTTCTGTAAGGAAACATGGATTATAAAACAGAAAAAAAAACCCTGAAATTACTCATGATTTTAATAAAAGGTATGCATTGATTTTCTGAAGGAGACCACATTTTTAAAAGTAAGTAATTTTTAAAAAGCCATGATGATTAAGTTGCTAATATTAAAGCTCTAGTTACAGTGAGGGTCACTTTAGTAACACAGCTATAATCTATATTCTTCTCATAACCCAGAGCTCTCACCTACCTGTAACTAAGTCTGCAGAGCATTTACAATCGATCGATAAAGTAAGGTTGTAGAGGGTTGCCTGAGAAGTGAGGTGTGTGATTCACCTTTCTAATGTGTTTCTGGAGAGTTCTAAAAGCATCTCATGATCAACCTAATAAATGGATATCTACAGTGGGATCAAATTATCTAACATTCATCTGGTGAAATTTCAGAGAGTATGAGATATCAGTTATCTTCACAAAACTACCTGAGAGCCTCAGAGATGCACTCAGCATTCTAAAGAACACATAGAAGGTCACTCATGATGAGCTCAGATATTTTAAGTTTCACTTCATGCTTATGCTTTTACAGACAAGTCACAGCCTTCATGCCTATTTTAAAGTGGGCTGATGTATGGCTGAGATGAAGCCAATTTTCTGCATTGCAACCTGTATGTGTTTTGGATGCATTAATCAGACAGGGTCAATAACAACAGCAGTGTTTTTGTTATTGTTAAACAACATCTCCAGTTTTCCCACTCTGCCTCCTCTGCTGAATAGCTTGAGGATAAACAAGAAATTGGGAGAGGACACAAAGTCTTTCACAAATGGATTAAAATAAATGTTCACCTTAAAACTGTATTTTCCAAAATAAACAGCTTAGGTTACTGCACTGGATTTCCCAAATATTGGTTAACGTACTATCATTTAAAAATAAGAGTTTGCCATATCATTATTAATTTATTCCCTGAATCTCACAATTTATTCCTCATAAAGCCAAATAAAATGTTACTACCCATTTCTTAAAGTAAAGAAAATATTAGACTCTAGGACAAGAAATGCCAACACAGACAAATGATTGTCTTCCTGTAGGCAGACCTAGCCAGGAACAAATTGCTATTGTTCAACCACAGCAGAAAGAATATGCAGAAATTTGGCTAACTGTGTTTAAATGTTGTCTTATGAAATGCTGTGAAATAGATTTTCTTGTTGAAAAGTATGTGCCTTAGCAACTGAGCTCAGCTTACTAAAATGTTGCATTTTGATTCTGTACTGAATGAAAGAGAGAAGGTCACTGTGGCCTTTACAGGAATGCATTTCACAGTTTCGAACCAACAGCCTATAATTCAGCCAGGAAGTCTTATATCAATTAAGACAAGCTGCCTTTCAGAGTCTATCACTGTTCTTAAAACAAACAAACAAACAAACAATTAAACAAACCTTTACAATAAATCTTGGCAAAATTAAAACCTCTATATAGTAAACTGTTTTGTTCACAACCTTATAGAACACATGCAAAAACATTCAAATATTATTAAACAGAATAGACAAACAAAAAGATGAAGTACTGTAGCGAAAAGAGGGATGGTAAGAACTCAATGCAAAGGCAAAAAGCCCTAAAATTTCAGCTTAGAATTTGGACATCCTTCAAGATATGAAGGCTGCCCTTCTTATCCCAATGGTGAATAGAAAATGATGAAACATTTCAAAGAAACTTGACAAAAGGGAAGAGGAATAGTGAACAGTGTTATTTTCAACAACCAGGGAAAGGAACAAAGAATATGTAAGCACAACAAAGTGAGCACATTGATATGTGTCAGGAAAGGAAGCCTTGATAATCATACTGGTGAAATGGCTAAAATAGTAGTGATGTGTCTGGGCTATTCTGTATCTTTTCTCCTACAGCTGAGAGACAAATATATAGGAGACGAACTTGTTGCTGGACCTACTGGAAAGGAATACAGGTTCTCAAAGTGTATATGTGCAGAATGTGACCGTTTCCAAAACTACAATGCCAGATAAGATCAGGTACTGTGAAAGTGAGACCTCTTCCAGTTATTGGAAGAAGTTATCAACCTTGTCCTGAGCAGGTGGTCTTTAGCAGAGTTACATCACAATGGATTCCACGTTAGTCTGTGTATGTGTATATATGCTGAACTCTAAACTTTTACATGGTTTATCATTCCATCTCTTGGTAAAGTTTCATGCATTCTCACTGTTTTCTCAAATAAAGGGCCTGTTTCCTGATGCCTTTCTGCCTGTCCTTTGTAAAAATTCTATGTCCATCCCTAAAATCTCAGTGAGGTCATAGCACTACAGCTACTCCCAGATATCGAGTTCCTAATTCCATGTTCCCTGTATGTTATCCATGAGGACACAGGCATTTCAGAGACCAATGCTGTGGTGATGAGTTCCCAGAAAACATGTGAGAGCCTCTGCCATCATCCTGCCCTCTCAACACTACTTTATTTACACAGATTCACTTAGGTAGGCTCCCTTCAGCCTTGTTTTTTTCAACACAAAGTTACTCTTCTCCACACTGCCCTGTGGCCCTATGTTTGCCAATACTGTTCACCACTTCCTCCCTAGTGTATGGATTGTAATCTCCTACATGTATCCTTCCTACTTGCAAGCTGTCCTCCCCGCATGAGTGGGCCTGTCGGCAAAAATGCTTTGTTCCCTCTTGGCCAGGTGGGTCCTGCCTCTTTCTGGCATTTCTCAAAGGATCCTCAAGAATACAGTGCTCTATGTGATTACTGCAATATGAAATCTTCTTGTATATCTATTATTGATATACAAATCAACAAGTCTAATAAAATAGATTTAGGATGTCTTATTTACCTCTGAGCTTTCACTAGAACTTAGAGTACAGGTTTGTTTATGGATTTTATTAAAAAGGATTTGATAGCAAAACACATCAAAGGAAACATCTGGCTGTTGTGCTTTACTATTACTTTATTGAGTTAATTAAAGATGCAATAGTACTGAAGTCAAAATTAGTTCATATTAAAGACTGAATCAACAGGTAAATAAGTTCAAGCTATGAAATGATCAAATTAATGCTGAAAATAATGAAATAAAAGTCTGAGCTCAACACTAACATTAACTATTTTCTATCTTTTAAAAAATATTAAAGGAAGGAACAAGTGTTTTTGCAGGCTTTTCTCTCATAGTAACCTATCTCTTATTTTAATCAATGAAGTGGATGTCTGAAACTGGTTATATATATACTTACAACATAAAAGCCAATTCTTTTCTTCAACACATACCAACAAAATCTGTTGCATGTAATAACTACTAAAATGAAATAATGAGGAAATAAGCAAACAAACAGAGTGCTAATCAAGAGCAATTATTGGGAAAAAAATTCTCTAACCAGAAGAGCAAATCATGAAAGGATTTTGGAGATTATTATATGAAAAACTGAAATATAGTTTTTCAGAAATTTCTCTGAAGAAAGAGCCAAAACACAGGAAAAATTTTTAATTATATCATTTTAATATGTTGGCATAAAATCTTGGGTTCTCAATAAGTCAGTGATGACTGTGTCCAGGACTTTTAGCTTGATTTATCAGACAATATGTACCAAGTGCAAAATAATTATATATATTCCCAATCTAATCTGACAGGCAACAATTTAAATTGATAAACACCAAAAGATGAAATTGGATTCATAAGTGTAAACAGAAGAATATAAATATTTCATTGGGCACTATGTCTCAGTTTCATAAGTTTTGCTCTATCAGGGATATCACATCAAAAAAATCAGTGGGATATTTGTATTCATGTGTAAAAACAGAATCATCATTGTAAGCAATGGCAGTGAAATTGATAGTAAGACAATACAGATCTACTCCAAACCCAATTAATTAAAGGGAAATTAAGGAACAGTAACCTAGAATAACAAAGCCTACTTCATTCTTATGATGATTTCTACTTTAGTCTTTAAGTGTGAAATCTATTTCAGAGTATTAGGCCTATATGCCTAAACTGATTTTAGGGATAAGCATCTCCTATCTTAAAAAAAAAAAACAAAAAACCAAAAAAAACCCACCAACAGCTAACCAAACAAAAAAGGCAGCACATGAATTTTTATTTCAACAAATATTTCAACATTTCTCATTAACACTCTGTTAGCATTTAAATTCAGCTGAGTATAGAACATTATTTATTTCTGGTAGTCAATGGTCATGAAATTCATTCTCTGACCTGCAAATGTTTGATCCTGGAAGAATTTCAAATTACTTTTCTGTTAGATATCACTGAATTGATCACTGTCTAAACCAAATATTAGAAGTTATACTAGGAATGTCTCTTAATTGGCTCTTCTATTACCCTGGAACTATCCTTAGTCCAAAAATGAGAGTTTGTTTTTCCATCAGAGAGTCTGCATGGCAAAGAAAGGCCTATACTGAACACATAAGCTTATCTCTGTGGTTTGCTTCTCCACCTTGTGTGCTAGATGTGGATATTGATATGAATTGCAGGCTAGGACATGCAAATCATACATTATACCATCCCCTCCCCATAATCATGGCTATACAAGGCTTTGTAGAGGTTAGATTTAGGAAGTGTGCACTATACCCTAAATCCATGCCCTATGCACCACTGTGATCTGCAGATTAAATCACTTTGTTTCCATAAACTACTGTTGAAAAATAAACAGAATAAGAACAAGAGAAAAATTATCATAGAGTACTGTGATGCTGTTGGATTAGCAGGAATTTGTTTAACAACCAACCTCAGAAGACAAGCCTGCTCTGCCTTTGCTTCTATTGATGGTGCAGGTTTCCTGAACACACTGTTGTCTACTCAGGACATTCACATAACTCATTTTCCTTCATATTATATTCAATTATGCCTCAGTCACAGTACCTGGAGGTATTTTTTGTTTTGAAATACTGTCAGTAGTGTTGCTTTCTGCCCTTAGCATAATAATGTAATGATGACAACATCAGTTAAAATTATGGGAGATCTGAGTACTAGAAAAAAGAACTTTTTAATCCCGGACTTAGTTTCCAACTTTACTAGGTAATTGTTTACTAACTGGTAATACTCTCCTCACTATTGCTGAATTCAAACCATCTTGAGGTAAAGAATACATCATTTATGGAAAAATAAATTGAAAGACAAGTAAGTGACATGGATTAAGTCCTGAAAGCAGCTAAAACTTTACCTATATTTTAATCATGATTCAGGCATTTCCGTGTATTTCTCTGAGGGGAAATAGAAACAATCTTAAAACACATTAACAGTAGCATTTCTATCAATCAAGATCTAGGATATTCCTACTTCCCTGTCAGCAAAGTGGTTGAACTACAGAAAATTATTTTTATTTCACTGTGCACAGTGTTTGAGTTTCATCAAGAAAGATACAAAACAGGACCATCATACTTAAATGTTTTCTTTGCATGTCTTACAATTTGCCTGAGGTGAGCCTGTGCATTCTGATTCCTTTACTTTTAAGGTCTGAACCCCAACTCCAACTTCGTTAACAAGTTCTTTCACAGCCAATAATTTTCAATTTTTTTTTCCCTGTTACTCCATTACAAGCCTAGCTCAGAATACTTGAAAATTTCAGAGAATAGAGAGATATTTCTGGATGCCAAATAGTCTGACATTGTTCATATATTTGGAGTAACAGAATTTCCCACTGACTGTCTTTAGAGAACATATGATTGATAAATGGGAAGCACTAAATCTTCCCAGATAGGTTCTATGGGGTCAAGAATCACATATGATTCTCTACATTTCAGTAAAATAATCCCCTCTTCCCATTAAATTCTGTGTAAGCCCAGATGTTTAGCATCTGAACATCATTATATCTAAGTTTTTCATATTCAGATGCCTAAGCTTATCTATTCAATCTCACCTGGCAGGCAATATGCATCTGAACATAAGTACAGGTCCAAAGGAGAAGATGCAGCACCTGCAAGAGACTTCTATTCTCCTGAGACAGCAGATGGAAGCAAAGTTTGAAAAATAGCACAAAACATTTATGTTTAGGAGTTTTATCCAGTCCAGATGATGTAATTCAGCCTAAAAGTTATTAAGAAATGGTCTCCATGTGGAGGTACCTTTATGTGAGCAAGTTTAGCTAACTTTTCTGTTCACCTTGAACCAGAAGTAGACATTTCTATTTGTTCACTTGATTTGCTGTCCAAAATCCATTTTTCCCACTGATAAAATCTTTAACTAGGAGGCTGAGACCTGGCTCATGATTAGAAATATAAATTAGGAAATTTAATATGGAACTTCAATGAAATATGCATTGCACAGAGCCATTCCAATGACTTAGTTCTCTGAGACAGTCACATAGGTCTGGTAGATTTGGCATAGATTCTGCAGAAATCTTCTCTCAGGAGGGATGTGCTGATTAATCTCAAAAGTTATTAGGTGCTTTTGTATGAACAATTACATTCAGCTCTCAGATATGCACATCTGAGACTGTTACCATAGTCATAGCCAGACACTCCTACAGAATGATTAATCTGCTCAATTTTAGAAGCCAGCTTCTGGATGAGATTAATTATGACCTGTAAGTGCATATTAAGACTTATATGCAGAGATTTACACTTTCTTAGATAAAATCCCACCTAGGTTAGGAAATCTTGAAAGAATCACCAAAAGAGTCTCAGAAAATTCAGTACTTCAAGAATTAGTAATGTTTGCAAATTCAAAAGTCAATTAGGTATTAAAGTCAAACCTAAGCACTTTAAATTGTACTGAAAATAAACGTTTAACATATTTTTAACTATAGAAACATCTCTATATGACCAGACATTTGCAAATCATCTGTGGTCTTAATTTTTCTTAACAATTTTCTTTCTTTCTTTCTTTCTTTCTTTCTTTCTTTCTTTCTTTCTTTCTTTCTTTGTGAAAATCAAAGGAGGTTGCAATTTCACTTAAGATCATGATTATTCAAGTAGTCAGTCTGCACAACTAATCAATCCTTACAAATAGCTAATTCTGATGCAGGTGGGAGGATAATGACTTTAGTGACTTGCCAAGAAAATCATCAGATATAACTTCATCGCCAGTTCGTTGTTCAGCTCCACAAAGTGAAAACATTCTGGATTTTTCTTTAATGGAGACAAATGACTCTTTAGAAACCTCTGGATATATTTTATTATATCAGTTACTACACAAAAGCTTTAATTGAAATTAAAGATCAATTACTTATGTCCTACTCTGTACCTTCATGATATAAATTTTTGTGCATATTAATGTTAGCAAAGATTACAGTGCTACNATTACAAAATCTGTGACAAAATCAGAACTGCAACAATTTGTGACACTTAAGAGCTTTTGCTACCTGTTGCTGGGAATTCTTTGTTTCTTTGTGGCTTTTTGTTCAGAAGTAAACAGTTGTTCATGAAGTTTAGTAGTTTAGTGTCATTTGTATGTGAAAGTAGATGTTTTGTTATAAAGCTGAAAAGACAATATGGCAAGAAAATTGTAAAGAAGTGTAAGAGAAAAATCCTCTGAAATTTATACATACATATATATTTATGTATCTATATATTTTTATAATATATTTCCAAGTTAATATATGTTTGCTTTTCTTTGTGCATATATATAAACTTGGAAGACAGTTTGACTCCAGTAAGAAACCATACCAAAAGACACAGAAATTAGTCAACAAGGCAATGACCTTTGTATCAAGAATCATTTACCAAAAGAGGAACATAGGTCTTTCAGTATTAGTAGGTACGACCAATCATAGAGGCTGACTAAAGAGCACTGTGTGCCTGAGAACCAGTGACTGAAAAGAATTCAAGATAATACTGATGAGGAAGAAGGCCTGTAAAGTCATAATTTAAAAAATCCAGCTGACTATCTGTAATATTGCTGAGTAAATTCTCTGCAGTATTTTGATTATTCAGGAGAGAAATATTTAACAGAAATGTAAAATTTGTGACATCAAAAAATAATCAGAACAGAAAGCTAAGAAAGTACTACAGTTCATAATTTATGTATGCAGATTTCAGAACATGGAGTTTTGTTAATTTATAAAATATTTACAAGGCTTACAATGTCCTATCCAATCATCATTGATGTAAACATCATTCTGTATACCTGCTGGAGGGGGAAAAAAATAACAGAATTAACAAAACATAATAGCAAAGATTGCTACATGCCAGAATTTGAAAGCATAGTTTAGTGACATTTTTAGGTAGACAAACAATCTTTTATATTTTCTTTTCAATCTGTAGGAAGAAAACAAATCTCATCAGTTTGTGATAAGTTTAGAAATGAAACAAAATCTCCTACTTTGTTATGTCATTTCCATTTCTCAGAAAGCCCACTTATTTCTTCTATTTTTTAAAAAGAAAATCACTTTTTTTTGTTCATTTTCTTGTTGTAGTTTTTAGCAGTTTTCAATTCCCAGCTTAAACTTCTTCAGACTCTGATGAAGGCTTGCAGTTCTTTGTTTCATATATTATTGACAATAAAACAAAATGTTATTTACTTCCAGATGATGCCTTCAAAGGAGAAAAACAGCAGCACTCCTTTCTATAAAAAAATGAAATATTTCTGTAAGTAGGTGTCTTATAAAGACAATTATTAAATTTCAAGTTTAAGAAAGATTTTAGAAGATGGAAGAATTAGCATACACTGCATGAAGCTAACATCTATAATCTTTGAAGGAGTTGTAACTATTTAAAATAAAGAATGCAGATGATTAGCACAGAGTTAAAACTGCTCCACTAGTGTCGCCAGACAACTCAACTATCTTGAAACTACTGTGAAATGCATCATGAAGCAAGCTGCTACAAATAAAACACTTGGAAGTAGGTAATGAGAAAGCTGAGGTTCCCATGGGTTCTTATCCAGTTCCCCATCAACAGTGCATGTAAAAATCACTTTAAACACTACCAAGATAATGCTTCACAGCCCAGCAGAATAATATAGATACAAGAAAAGTCAATGTCTTTGAACAATGTTAGGACTAATGATTCAAATTGAGTTATAGCCACTATGAAAAAATAATAATGATTAAAAATCTCTTAATTAAAGTTCCATGATTCAATTTATGATGAGCAGAACTGTTTATCCCTCAAGATAATGCAATTTATTGTTTTCTACCATGAAAACTTGCAAATGCAAATACACTGCTGCTTTTTTCTGCTACACTGTGTAACACTTTGCTTTTGGGCTTCTGTGTGTGAGATATCTGATAAGGGTGTGTAAGAAAATTTTGACTGAATGTGCCATATGGCATTGTATACATGTGTAATGGAGCTCTTACATATATGTTGTGCCTACACTAAAGGCTTAATAATCATTGGTGGAAGAAATTGGATGCCAATTAGTGGTACCTCTGTGATGAGTTTTCAGAGGTACAGTGACAGCCATGCCTTTCCTAATAACAGCAAATCATAATGTTAATTCTAACAAACTTTGAAAATTAATTAATTCAACTGACTTAAACTTTTTATGGTTTTGTTGTTTAGGTTTTATTTTCTTATTAAGAGGCCTTAATGTGATTTAGCTTAATGCATTTTCAAAATCGTTGAAATTAAATCATATTAAGTTTATTTTGAAACTGAGACTGCCTACCTAAAGATCTTATGTCATTTAATTACCCTATATCATTATCATAGTTTCTGTGTAGACAAGGTCTTATTTTCAAAGTTAAATTTTGGCTGTTAATGTTGGTTGGTTTGCTATTTTTACTTTTCAGTAGGACAAGTGGACAAGTTCATCTGCAAAAGTGATTAAAATCATTGAGATTTTAAAGATAAAAAGCTTGCAAAAATATGTTCATATTTAGCTACCAAGGAGTGGTAAGTCCTTGAAGGAAATGATTGCCTTGTTGATGTCAAAATTGTGACATTCACCTCAAAAAGATATGAAATTTTATCTTGTATTTAGAAATAATTTATTTTCACATTTGAAAAAAAAATTAACTTATAATTTCCTTTCTAAAAACCTCTTCATTTACTTCCAGAATTATAAATCTTACAAAACATCATCATCATCAACAGCACACATTACAAAACTTTTAATTTGCACATATCAACAAATAAAAAATCAGGAAAAGACACATTGAAAGCAACCCACTGTAAATACTCTTCAATAACGTGACCATATGCTTCCCTTTTTCAAGAAAAGTAAAACTATTTTATTTATGCTCCCTATCGTTAATTATTGATAAATTATAACCTATAGTGCAAGCAATTCAAACACATAACTTCACAGAGTATTAATTTCTGCAACTTATTACTACAGCAGTTTCAGTACTGTGTTTGACAGCTTTACAAAGAGTATTGTGTTCTCAAATTACTCCGTTAATTCTGAACAATTCTTCCTTTTCTCCCATTTTCAGTTTCTGAGCCATGGTAAAAGAAAATGAAAAAATAATTGACCACTGATTTTGGGAGATAAGATATTTTTGAAGTACTAAACCTATTTACATCAACTGATTTATCAAAGGCCATTATCAAACTCTGCTAACTCAAGACTTCTTCATGTTTAGTAGTTTGATATTTTTTGTTGAGCACACCCATGATGCCTAGAAAGAATTCCATCTCAATTGCAACACCTTTACTCTTCCTCAGATTCCCCCATGGTTTACTGCATTTAATAATTCCTTAGTAAGATATCATACAGAGACTGTTCCTGAGAAACTACTAATTTTGCTCTTTTTCACTCACCCACTCCCTATTTTCTCCCAATCACTTCCAGTCTAGCAGGAAATCTTAAATTGGCAACTCCACCATAACTTCATTTTTCAGTATTTTTATAATTAGGGGCAAAAACCACATTGAAACATAATCCTTTCTGACTATTTACATCAGTGACTGATGTATAATACCAGTATATAATGGACAACTGCAGTTATCAAAACACTTTCTTCTGTTAGAGCACAATATTCCAAATGGTACAAGTCTACACCTAAAGACTTTAAGTGGGCTTGAGGATCTCAGTTTTGGAAAACTGCACTTTATGAATACAGCAAAGAGTATCAGGGAGCCACACTTCATACAATAATGTGCTATTAGATATTTTTAACACCGGTCATTTCCAGTTTCACTTTGTGTAAAAAAAGACCATAATTACTCACCAAGTGTTTCTTAGCCCTAGCTATTTCATCCTTTATCAAATGCTATGAGTGTTAGTTGCCTGAGTATAGTAAATTTCTCTCTTTGCTTGAGTTTCATTTGTTGTGGGGTTTTTTTAAGTAATTTAATATTTTTTCTTCACAATTAGTTCTGCATGATATGGTCATTTTCTCTACACAGATCCTAACTTAAGATACAGAGCACCATTTTACATAGAAAGCACTCTAGAAAGTAGAAAACACATTTTACATAGAAGAACATGTACATGTTCCTTTAGATAAAGCACAGCTTACAAACCATATAAAACTAGCAAGATTACAAGGAAATTTCAAGCTTTGTTTTACTTGCAACCATGACATTAGAAAACCATGACAAGCTGTGCTGGTTTTAATCTCTGGTTTTGTTCTTACTTCCAAGTAAGGTATAATTGATACAGAAAATGAGGGGGTGGCATCTATCCTTCCTTTCATACACTTTAGCTACTCTTTCCCAGCTGTCTCACTTCCTATGTGCAGCTGTCTGATACTAATATAATATTTTCAATAATAGATTCTACTGAACTGTCAAAAAGGCTGTAAGTACAAACACACAAATTTAATATATGAATATACATATAGTAGATATACACAAAAAGATTTAAAACAAGACAAGCCAAAACAAAAGCATCATTAGCATTGCAGACTTGAGACTTACAAGCTTGGGATTTTTTTAAAATATTTTTTTCAGTGCAAGCTAAATTCAGTCCCCCTTCTTTATTATTTCTGAGTACATAATCAAATAAACTGGGCTTTTCCATCCTGCCCTGGAAATGAGCACAGGAGACTACTGCAGACTCTTACTAACTTTGGTTATTTGCTGTGTAGATGTGTATTAAGAGGAGACTGCAGATACTGGGTGGGGTCCCTGCCGTGAGAGGCCACCATCAAACTCTCTGCTATTAGTCCTTCCCACAGGCTGCAGTTCTTCACAAACTGCTCCAGCACGGGTCCCTTCCACACGGTGCAGTCCTACAGGAACAGACTGCTCCAGTGGGGGTCCCCCATGAGGTCATAAATCTTGGCATGAAACTTGCTTCAGAGCGCATTTTCCACAGAGTGACCAGCCTCCTTCAGGCATCCACCTACTCTGGTGTGGGGTTGTCCATGGGCCGCAGGGGGATCTCAGCTGCAGGGACACAGCTCCCTCACCATGGTCTGCACCTCAGGATGCAGGCAAATCTTTGCTCTGGTCTCTGGAGGATCTGCTTCCCATCCTTCACAGACCTTGGTGTCTTCAGGGCTGTTTCTCTCACATATTCCCACTCCCCTGAAATGTGCTTTTGTGTTGTAATTTTTCCCTTCTGAAATAGTTATCCCACATGTTACCACTGCTTCTGATGGAATTGGCATTGCCCAGCTGAGGGTCCATCTTGCAGCCAACAGCAAGTGGTTCTATCAGACTTGAGAGAAGCTTCCAGCAGTTTCTCAAACCAGCCACTCCTGTATCAAAACATTCAAATATAATATACAAATATAGTCAGAATTATGCATAGATATATATATACATATATTTATAACTTACACAATATCATTATTAGTCATTTAGTGTTACTGCAAAAATACCTCTTAACTAAAACCTAGTTCTGTACTTCTGCCTTTCTTAGTTTCATTGCATAAACAATGTCCTGACTTGTGATTTCTATGCACTTTATAGCCAGCAGAAGATTTCAGAAACTGAAATATTCCCACATCTGAAAGAGGATCAGATAATATACTTATTTCTTAGTAATTTCTTTCATCTTGTATCTATTCATGTCACTATGCATGTACTTTTTAGGTCTAGGATCCATAATGTCTTCTCATGCACTGTGTCCTTGTGGTTCTTTTTAGATCTAGATATAGATGATAGATATTTATAGATATTTATAACTGCAAAGAAATCTTCATTTATTTTACTTGTCTTGTGAGGTACAGCTTGAATTAGTAATTTGGTGCATTCTCAGTTGTGGGAGTCCAGGGCATTCCNCAGTTTTTTCCTGGACTTTCAATAGTCCATGCACTCCAATTTCATTTTATGGAGCTTTCTTAAAATTGTAAAATTCATGCTTAGTCATAATATCATTATAAAGTAATTAATTATTCTTTTAAGTCAGGGAAACTTCTTTACAAAATTGTTCTCCCTTCTTGCTTGCAATTTCAATTCCACACATGGCATGTGCACATTTGATTAAATTCAATTACAAAACTCATTTAACCTCCACATTTGACTTCAGCAAGGTTTTAGTAGCTTTGTGTTTCATGCTAATATATCAGCAGAATTGTAAAATAAATTTTCCTAGTGTTTCTGCTATTTGAGAGACATTTATATTTCATCTTGCCAGATTTTTTGTGTTTAGTTATCCAGACATATGAAAAATAAAAAATAATTTTAGCTGAATTTGAAGAACTTGATTGTCACAATATTTCATTGCAGACTTTCACCTATAAAACCCATTTACAGTTTTGATTTGTGAAAACATAAAACTGATGTAAAAGTATAAGAATTCTATTTGTGAGTTCAAAACACAGTATTAAATCTCCAGAATACTACGTGATTCTGTTAAAGTCTAGGCTTCATTTAGACACTGAAGAGAAATTAGTTTTATACATCTGAGTGAACAAATATACTTCCATGATGAGCAGAAGTCCTGAAGAAGGACAGGGAAGAATTAAAATTGCTTTAATTGGTTATGGTGTATCTCCTCTTGTCCCTGACTGCCTTATTAACAGCAAAGCTTATAAGCACTTTTTTAACCATCTGATGATGTGCTTTCTTTCCTTTCTTTCCTTTCTTTCTTTCTTTCTCTCTCTCTCTCTCTCCCAGCCTAACCACCAAATCTCTCTCTCCAATTTAAAGAAGGATGTTGTGAAGGACTCTATCAAAGGTTTTACAGAAGTCTAGATAAATAACATTAGTATCCCTTCCCTTGTCCACATTCCATCATGGAAGGCCATTGATTTGGTCAGGCAGGACTTGCCCCTGGTAAAGACATACACAGCTTCTAAGAGAATCTGTTCCATGATCTTCCAAGCCACAGAGGTGAGATTGAGAGGTCAGTAGCTCCCAGGGTCCTCATTTCCACCCTTTTTAAAGATTGACACAGTATTTTCTCTTTTCTGACACTTGACTTAGCTGTGTATGATGTAAGAGGGAAAAGCCTTTGTTGGTTTTGGGAATGTCATAATGTGACTGTAGTTCTCCCAGTGAACTCGTTTCAAAGACAAACAAATGTATATAAAATACATAATCTTCCTTAAAAGGGACAAACTAAAGAGGCTTTAACCAAACACTAAGAGGAACATCTTATTGCATTTTTTTTTCCATATTTTTGTTGTCCACACTTTCATCAGATACAACCAGTTATCCAGTTGTTACTTCCTATGACTTCCTATTTATTCTTTGTTTCAGTATTTTGGACACTATCTGCTTAGGACCAATGTGCACACCAGATTAAGCACTAAAACTTTTAAAAATATCTGAAACTGTTCTGTGAGTGTACCCAACACAAGAAGTGTTCGCTATACTTAAGGAAGGATGACAAATCTGCTAGGCCTAGGTGCAGTGCTTCAAATCAGTGTGACAGTGACAGCCCCTGGCTTCCTACCAAGCCAAGTACAGCTTAGCTGTAGTGTGTGAACTACCAGGTGGCAAAGACAGAAGAGCCTGGGGATCTCTACTGCATATCATCCATCATACTGCTCCCCATGTCTCTTCTCTCTTTTTAACTTCTGCAGAGAGCAGCATGTAAAACGCATTCTCCTTTACCACACAACCCTATCTCACTGGCTGTTCAGACTGAGAAAATCTAAGAGCCCCTCGTACAGGTCATAAAGACATGGCTCTATCAGTTTATTAGCAGCCCAGCAGTTGATTAAAAGCTTCAGGAGCAGTACTACATTTGAAGTACAAGTGTGGGTTTTTTAATGTGGGTCATGCTTGATACCCTGCTCTTAGTCGTCTTGAAATGGCAAAGACCAAATGTAGTTAGTAACAATTTGATACTACAGGTTTACATTTCCCAACAACACTTTAAAAATTCTGTTTGTCTAATTCAGACAGAAGGAGGCTAGGAGGTGACCTTATTGCTGCCTATAGCTTTCTGAGAAGTGGAGAGCAAGGTGCTGATCTCTCGTCCCTGGGATCCAGGGAAAGGATGTGTGCAAAGAATGGCTCAAAACTTCACCAGGGGATGTTCAGACCAGACAAGGGGAATAATTTCTGTGCTGACAGAGTAGTAAAAATCTGGAAGAGGCTTCCTACAGCAGCGGACGATGCCCTGATCCTGTCAGTGTTTAAGAGGAATTTGGATAATGCCCTTAATAACAAGCTTTAACTTTTGTTAATCCCTGAAGTGTTCAGGAAGTTATACAAGAGAATCATTGTAAATCTCTTCCAAATTAAACTATACAGTTCTGTTTTATTCTGTCCTGTTCTATTCTAACCATGAAGAAAAATTTTAAGATAGAAAAAATATTCACATAAACAATATTTTAAGAAAAGAAACTTTACTGAAGAAATCAAATAAGTGAGCCACTTAATGTTAAAAATATTTGTGAAATGGTTTGTTCATTTAAATGTTCATGTTACTTATAAATGCAGACATTGTTAACATATTTTCTAACACTTCTATGAGTGAAGAGAAATTAATAAATTACTTACATGTCTAAGTCTAGTATAAATACAATAATGTTTTAGCTAATAATTCAAAATAATTAAAATAAGCAATAATATGTAATCAATAATTCAAAACTACTCGGTTTTTTTAATGTCTTCACATATGCGTAGTAGAATGCACAGATTTCTTCAGTAGAAGGGTGCTTGTGGGATTTTTTTCTTCTCTATATTTTTAAAAAGCTAAACTTAAAATCCAAAGCATACTTACAAGCATCACAATTGCTTGATATAAGTGTGAGAAAAAAGTACAGAGAGAGGGTCTTTTCAGTGGAGTCCAGTGACAAAACCAGAAGCACAAACTGACACACAGGACGCCCCTCTGAACATCAGAAAACACTTTGTCACTGTGAGTGACCAAGCATACTGACACAGGTTATGCAGGGAGGCTGTGAAATCTTCCTTCTCAGAGATATTCAAAAGCCACTAGGCATGGTCTTGAGCAATTGGCTCCAAGTCACCTTGCTTGAGCAGGGAGGCTGGCTGAAATGACCTCCAGATGTAATCAAAGGGGGACCTCTTTTTTTTGTTTTGATTTTCTACAAGCATGTAAGTTTTTCCTGCTTTTTTTCAGAGGAAAATAATAGTATTTAAGTGGATTTTATTGTCAATTTTTTAATTTGAACTTTCTCTTCTCACTTATGCAGGAGTTAAAAGAGAAAGTTTCTCAAACATCACAGTTCAAACCCTACACTGCTTTATTACCAATCAATGTCATTCATGACTAGCTGCTCTTCAAATTGCAGTAAAGATTTTTTTCTTTACTTTTGATGTAGGAGAATATGAAAGTTTCTTTGCCTGATTTTTCAAGAGAGAGCTGTATCATTATGAGTACAGAATATGAAGTCTGCATATGAAGTCTGAATTAAATGTCAACATTAAGGGCTTTATTGTGGTTTAGACAGTATTGTAGCAATTCTTGCCTCTGGGATATAATTTATGCTTTGTAAATGTATGTATGCAAAAAAATCGGTTTCCATTTTCCAAGATCAGTGTTTGCTGTTTCCAGTTACAACATTTAATTTTGTATTTCCAAAGAACTACAAGGAGTATCAGGTAAATGCTATTAAGCTTAAATTAAGTATATTACATAAAAAAGTTATATTTTCACTCAAAATATTACAGCACATTAAAAAAAAAAACAAAATAGAGTGTTCATATTTGACATTGACATTTGCTAATGTTCTTTCAAAATGTCATTGTATGAGTAAAAAATAAATGAAATTATAAATTTTAGTTGAACAAGAACTCACAAAATCATGAAATACAGAGATCTGACTGAAAAGTAATTTATGTTGTACAGATTTTAGATACTACTAATAATGAAAGTTTAAAAAATTTATAGTATGTACATAGCTCAAAACTTTTATGTGACACTTAGTTAGAGGGTGGTGAGACACTGGAACAGATTGCCCAGAGAAGTTGTGGATGCCCCATCCCAAGGATTGTTCAAGGCCAGGTTTGATGCAGCTTTAAGCAACATAGTCTAGTGGAAGCTGTCCTTGCCCCTGGAAGGGGTTTGGATCTTGATGATCTTTAAGGTCCCTTCCAACACAAGCCTGTCTATGACTCTACTATTAAGGTTAGAATTTTCAAAGTGTTTATCTATGGACTAATTCTACCTTTTCTAGAAATAGTGTTAAATCCTTGACTTTGATAGGAATAAAATCTAGAATTACATGTGAAACTTGAACACATCTTGAACAGAGCTTAGACCAGTTTGCCTGGTTCTACAGTGGGGTTTTAAACAGGTCTGGATAGAGAAATGGAATGATCTTCTTTAGTAAAGGAGGACATGATATATCACTGGGTGCTATAATTCTGTCCTGGCATCTATCTCACTGTAAATTCATCTGTGACAATTTTCAGGAAAGGCTCCGATGGAGTAACGTCAAATAAAATTATTTCTGGGCTTTGCTTCTATACTTCTCCTGCCGATGAAAAATAGCTGAATTGCAATCTCTCAATCTATCTCATTGTTCTGTATAAAAATACTGAAATGTACTTTTAGACTGATTTGAACTACCTTAGAATTAAGAATGGTTTTGAATTTGGGTGTTTTTTCTTGGAGTGAGGATATTAATCCCCTGCAAAACTGAATGGAGCTATTTGAAAGAAAAAATATTGCAAGGCAACAGTTTCAGTCAAAATAATATGGTTCAAATTTTAACAGCTAAAATATTTGAATAACTTATATATTCCACTTTTATTACATTGTTTTGTGATTTCATATTTATTATTTAGAGTTCAATTAATTTGAATTGCTAGTCAAAATTATGTTCGCTTTAAAAGAAATAATCACACATTTTTGGGTAGTGGAGCAATTTAGGATTTTCACTGTTTTGACTTTGGGCAGTGAACTAACTCAGGGATTTTGTTTCTGTTTTGGTTTCTTTTTTGATGAATGAATAAATTAAAGTCTACAGGATAACTTTTCTATAATAGGTCTTTTTTGTAATGTTATTTGAATAACACTTATCAATGCATCTGCTATTAGAAATTTTGTACCATAGTCACAGTTGTTTATTGCCTTCAATTTTTGACTTTCAAAGCAATTTGTAATCTCTCCATTTTGAGATATTTGTCCTTGCTTCTTTGCTTATTTCTTTTCTTTGCTTGTTTACTTGCTTGCTTGCACTGTAGACCCAGATCTGAACTCACCACTCCAGCTGTGGCATCCCGTGCTGAGTAGGAGGAAAGGTTGTTTTTTTTTTCCCTTGGCTGCCTGCTGGAAACAGCCTAATGCAGACCAGAGTGCTCTTGATCCAGTTCAATCAATAGTTATTAAGTGACATTTAACTACTTGTTTAAGGTTTTAGCTCTTTGGAGACGTTTTTTATTCTGCTAATTTTGCTATCTTATCCTTACCTAAAGAGGGTACCTTGCAACCTTTCTGTATGAACTATGTAAGCAGCCAACACTAATGACAGAGTTGTCCCAGATGTTCAGTTCATTATCATGGAAGGAAATAAAATATACAAAAGATGCTGTAGCATGGAAGGAATAAAAGTTTTCTTATTTAGAACTAAGAGAAAGAGGCAGGAAAAAAGTCCAATTCTGCCAAAATTGCATGTCATTTACTTACAAAATACTTAAGAGAAAATATATAATTGGTGAAAAACTATCAAGAAAGTTCAGTTAGAGAGAAAGAACCAAACCACCCTGATCAGTAGTTTCCTAATTAGTATGACCAAAAATAGCTTTGCTGTCAAGAACAGAACAGTACACTCTATTTAAATTGAATTTGGGTTGTTTCTATTGGTAGTTATGAACAACCCACATTCTAAAACACCGATGTTGATTCCTCTTGATTCACACATCATCCTAACTTTTCAAAATGTGATGAGCAGCCCCCAGAAGTCCCCAACATAGCTGATACTGTAACACTTCAGGTTATCCTATAATCACCTTGAGGCAAGATTTAGCAAATGCCCTGAATTTCATCACACCATGTTTATTCAGTCAGCTTTCCTTCACAAGCCTGAAATTATTTTCTGTGAAGGCATCACAATGGCACAATAGTAAATTCAGTTTGTTGATCTCAGGATGACAGCTGAAAGTGAAATGTCACCTGTTCACCATGACAGTCTGAACTGGCCTTACAAATCAACCCTAAACAACCAGGTGAAATGGCTGTCTTCAAGTAGCACCAATTTTTATCACCCAAGCATAACCTTTCACACTCTGAGTCTTGAATGTCTAAAGAGGATGAGAGTACAAGCCAAACAAAGGAGCCCAGAAGTCAAAACCTAGCAGTTTCTCAGAAGTAACCTTGCCTATATCTGAATGAAATATGTAATATTATGCAGTAAGCACTATAACTCATTATATGATCTTGGAAAAATAAAAAAATTATACCCATCTCAAAGTAATAACTGGGCACAGAACTAACAATTTTTAATCCAGTGAACTTTGATGACCTTTTACCCTGTTATGAAGAAATAAGCAAGTCTGCCACTCTATCTCCTCTATCAGTCACAGAGACAGTACATGCTCTGTTTCTTACACTCACTTTTTACCCCAGTTTTTTTTGGTTGTTTTTCTAGTTGCTGGATCAAACACTTCAATGGCTTCAACTACTGACTATTTAGAAACTTTCTCAGCTTTAGAAGAGTTTGGATTTCCAGCTGGATGTCAGAGTACATGTCTTCAAGGTTCAGTGCAAATTTTCTGGATAATTTTAGGTGCAATTTTCTACAGGTGGCTAAGCAGAAGGTAGATTTATATAGCCGTAATAGGAACAAAACAGTTATGCTCATATTAAAGCAAAAGGGTTTCAGCAACTGTTCTACAAGCTTGCTTGGTCTAAGTGTAGCATGAAATATGATTTTCAATGTGAGAAAACTGCTAGGAATGCAGAACTAGACTAGTAGGGCAGGTAGGTAAGAGCCTTTAGGCTTCGTGATTTAGTTATTAGTTGTGCCCCTAATGAAAGCAAAGGTTTCTAGACTTGTTTCTAGTTTGATCAGTGAGGAGACTATATTTTAATTGGAGGCATATTCTATTGGAGATACCTACCATATAAATATTGACATATTGAATGACATATTGAATCCTAATTATATATTATAAGAAATAAGGAGGAGAATAAGGCTGAAACTTTCAAGTATTGTGAAGTATATGTAATTATTACTCAGGATTATACTCATTATGTGTTAGGACTAATATTAGTATTTTTTTTGTGGTTTTTTCTTCAAAAACATTATTGTTGCGGTGTGCATTTTGAGTTTTCCAACAATTCTGTATGTTTTTGTTATTTGTTTATAATGGTTTATCCCTACACCTCCCCCGTCCCCAGTTCCCTGTGGTCTTTCCCTGAGATAGATCCTGTCAATCACACTGCCACCACACCCTACGCCTGAAAAGTTCTAGTACGGCTTCAGGGTGACTCAGCAAGGTATCAAGTTCTCCACTCCCCTTTCTGTTCATAGATGGCCCTGCTAATTGCCCGCTGTTCTTGGTCACTCCCCTCCTCCCCTGAGATTGGTACTTAATGGGCAACCTGAGCCCCGGAGCCTCACGCTTCACGTGGATCTCGGGACTGAACAAACCTATCTGCTTCTCACGTGAGAATCCTCCTTCTTCCTCGCCATCTAACACGTTTCAGCCTGAGGTTCAGACCCACCAAACATCAAAGGTACCAAGCTGTACCCTTCATATGGGGACCGGTGAGAGAG
>VXBB01014187.1:0-24377 GCA_013399915.1 Illadopsis cleaveri | reverse complement strand
AAAAAAAAAAAAAGAAAAAAAGAGGGAATATATTTCTTTTCCATAAGGAAATTTGATGAACAGCATATTGCAGCATTGTGGCTAGCTCTCAGAGCTGGAACCTGTGTAAACAATCATGTATATCTTTGTGAAGACTTTGGGTTTTTGGGTTAGTTTGGGTTTTCTCTTTTTCCCTTTTCATAATTTTTATTGATTTNTATATCTTTGTGAAGACTTTGGGTTTTTGGGTTAGTTTGGGTTTTCTCTTTTTCCCTTTTCATAATTTTTGTTGATTTTTTTTTTTTTTTTTAATTTCAGTTTTCTTAATACCCTCAATAACTGATTCAGGAATCTGGAATCTGCCTCAGCTATGATCAGAAGGCATCAGTAGTCCTGACCCACAACAACTGGTGCTGCATAGTGTATGCAACTCATCCAACTACACCGTCACTTTCTAATGAGCTATCCAGACACAAAATTATTAGGGAAAGGGTAGACATTTAACCACTGAAGTGCATTGTGCTGCACTCATCCTGAATGACCCAAGATTTCCATGAGATCTAGTTAAGGGATGTCCTTGGAGGACAAGTTTGAACACATAGGTGATCACTTCATCCCCAACACTCTAAGAATAAGCCTGTGAGGAAGTTTTCAGTAGAAAATATCAGAATGATTGATATCTTATGCTACTAAGAAGGTTAAGGTTTGACATTGTGTTTTCCAGTTTGCTTTCCTAAATATCAGTGCTGATATTTAGGACTTTGCCTGAGTGACATTACAGGGTCCTCAGTTGTTTTTTTGTTTTGTTTTTTTGTTTTGTTTTTTTTTTTGTTTGTTTGGTTGGTTGGTTGGTTTGGTTTGGTTTGGTTTTTTTAATTATTATTATTATTTCCTTCATTCCCATTTGTCCTATCTTCTTTCTCATCACAAACGAGTCAGATCTGTATTTTTTAACAAACAATGCCTTCATTTTCCTGATAATCCATACACTAAATTAATGTGTTTCTAGAAATGACTCTCATTAGCAACAAATTCTATGGATGATATTTGAAAAATTTACCTTTGTCCCAGCACAAGCCCTTCCCCCCATGGACATAAAAAGTGCTTAATTTCTGTCTGAAGACATTTCCTCATTCATCTCAGACTGTGACATAAGCCTAAAGTTTCTTTTCTTCCAGTGGTTTCTAAGTATTATATTCACTAATATATTGCCATACTTTGATTTGGCACATCATTTTGTCTGGAGGAAAAATGAGATAACTGAATATCTCAAACTTTTTTTCCTTCTGTTTTCAGCCTTCATTAGTCCATGAGGTTTCAGTGTTTTATCTCAAAAGAGTTAATTAGAAAAATCTGTGGAAACCGGAGGCTTTACAAATGCTATAGTTCATATTTCAAGTGTGGATTTTTACTGAACTGTTCTGTTACAGGAACTAAAATTAAAGAATCTTGAAGTATTTAATCATGACTTGTGAAGGTTTTTTTTCCAAGTTTTGCTCATGGTTTTGTACAGGAATTTATAGATACATTAAGCTTGTATGGCTGTATACATTTCAATTGGGAAATAAGACAGAGTTTACCAAGCTTAATAGAATTTTTAATAATTTAGTTCTCCCTTAGTCATTTAGGTACTTAATTTGATATTTAAGAATTTAAGAAAAAAACCTTGCTTGCCAAACTGCATACTTTTTATAAAAGAAGTCCCTTATAAATCCTCTAGGTTGCCTCTTCAGAAGACATATTTTTTTATCCTAATATTCTAAATAAAATATTTTTTTAAACACATTGTAAAGTGATGTGTTTCTAAAAGTTCAGAGTCATCAGAAGCAGTCAGTAATGCTAATATATTCCTGTTATATCCATCTGTAGATGGCTTTAATCTGAATCTTGTTGATTTATTCACTTTTAAAATAGTGCTAGGAAAAAGTGCACTTAATATTCTTTCTGTTTTCATTAACCACCTTTTTCCTAAGATTTCTTGACCTGGTGTAAGAGGAGTTATTTCTCCACAACACCCCCAAAACTCTCTTCTCTTTCTTGCTCTTGTCCCACCAGATCTCTACCCCTGAAGAACATCTGACTACATCATTTTACTTTAAAAATTTTACAAAGAAGACATTGTACAAGGTTATAATCATCATCTTCATGAGCTGTTGAAACCAGGTGGGGCAGTGTTTCCCATGCCCCTTCCCTCTGGGCTGTTTCTGTTAATGGCCCATCAATGCCTTGCCCAGGACTCACAGGTAACTCCCTCTGGGAGATATCTCTGTTTAATGGGCCATCAAGGACCCACTTCATGACTGACAGAATGATATCATCCCATTGTGAGATGCTCTGCCCAGGGGACGGATAAATCCACCTGGATATAATCTGGGGTTTGGGACAGCACAGGGAGCCCTTACCTACTGAATTCCCAGAGGACAAGAGCTACCAGACATTTCTATGGGATCACTGCTTCAGAAAGACCACCTCATCTGGACTGCTTCCACCACCCTACATAACAGGGTGTCAGGTTGTATTCTGACTCCGTCAGGGGTCTTTTGTACTATTCCTTTTTATTTATTTTATTTCATTTTACTTTTTTTGTCATTCCTATTAAATTGTATTTCTGAGTTGGAGTCTCTCACTGGTTTTGATTTCAAACCAGTAAAGACATATACACCTAACATTTCAAATTAAGGCCAACCTATTGAATCTATGCCAGGGAATAGAATATTTACATTTGTTTCAGTTATCAGTGTTTACAAAAATCTTCTGAATAGAGATAAAGCACTAAAGGCATCACTCTTCTATGTACTACTTGTATTACAAGTATTATTTCCTGGCCAGAGTACAAATTAAATCAGAAGCTACAGATCAGTAGTTGGCAGAGGTAGGATGTGTGATACTCTAAAAAAAATAGTAAACTCAGTTATGAGGAATACTGTAGGAACCTGAATTACCATAAACTCCCTTAAGACAACAAATGCCTAGATAGATCACTTTCTTAGCTAAGAAAAAGAATTGTAAATAAGCAAATATTTTCTGTTAACTATGAAATAACTGTTTAGTTAAAACATAAATCTTTACTATTTTTAAAATGAGTTTCAAAATCTAACTCTTTTCCCTTGGATGCTAACAATATTCCATGCACTGAAGCCAGAATGTTTGTAGATATCTATTTAGGTAGACATAAAAAAAAAGTTTGCTGAAACCTTGGTGTGAATTCTTAGAAAAAAAAATTGCTTTTTAAGGACAATATATTGCAATTCCCAAAATTAACTTCAGTATAACTGCTAACAGCTAGTGTAGCCCCACTATTCAGTTTTCAGAGCTATTAATATATAAGGAAATATTGAGAGTAACTCTAAATTGTGGACAATAATCACCTATTTATAATAAAATGGAGGGGCAAGTTGGGGGAGGTGTTGTTCCATTACTTTGACCTAGAGAGAACAAATTCTATTTTACAATATACAAATCCATCTGTTCTTACTATGGGTGTAGCAGAAAACAGTTGGAGAAATAGACACGCACCTTTCATACTTACATTTCTTACCTGTTCTTCCTCAGTAAATCGGTTTGTCTCTAAATTTTTTTCAACTTCTTTGCAAATTTTGCAAATGTTCTGAATCACAAATTCTTCCATGAAAGAATGAAGAAACTTTGGTGACAGTGAATATATCTCATGGAGTGTGATGAGGATTCAGCTTTCTAGTGTGATAAATATGAAACACACAAAGCCCATCCTCATAAAATAATTAAACACCCAAGTTAACAGAAGAAATACATCATTCTAGAAAGCATGAAAACATTTTTAGAACAAAGGCTATTAAATAACCCAAACCAAACAAACAGAAAATGACAACTGTCTTGGGGAACAAATCCTTCTCAGAAAACTAAATAGGAAAAAAGAGGGGTGTTTGTGGGGTTTCTGGGATGGATTTTTGTAATGTGTGTGTGCTTGGTTGTTTGTGTTTGGATGTTTGTGGGGGTTTTTTTTGTTTTTGTTTTTGTTTTTGTTTTTGTTTTTGTTTTTGTTTTTGTTTTGTTGTTGTTGTTGTTTGTGGTTTTTTTCTTTTTTTTTCCCAGCAGTCTCATTTCAGGAGGAGAGTAATAAAGTGGAAAGTGGAAAATACTAAAAAAAATTCTAACAAATCAGATCTTGAAACATGTAGTCCTTTAAATCATGAACTGTTTTGTACTGTACCACCTTTTCACTCCTCTTGTTCTATTCCCTTTTCCCTCTTTATTTCCTTCTGTTCACCTTTCTTCTTCCTCATAAATGAGACGAGCCCACTAACTTGACATTGAGGGCTCCATTTCCCCCCACACATATAATCATCTGGCTTGTTCCAGGGCATTGTCCCAGGCTTTCAGTTGCCTATTCAGAATGGCACACACATCGCCTTGATGCCTGGCTTTAGAGTAGCAGGCTGTGTTAGAATTATTTTGAGCAAACCTGTTTTCTTGGAAGGTAGAAAATACTGGTGTGGGACAACCAAATAGAATCCTTATAGCCTAATTCAGGATGAGACAAGTCACTTGATTCTGTTGAAGTACATTTCAATTGACTACAGTATATGTTTAGACCCTAGCTGAACATCAGCAAATCTCAAGGGCCTTTTAGATAACTCAGTCTTTAACAACATATGAAAATAATTGCAATCAAATTAATTTTATCAGAATATTTGATTTATAACACTACCTACAGTTTCAACTTTCCTTTCCATAACAGGAGGGCTGGCAATTCAGCTTGCCTAATTTTACAAACTTGATTTAATTATCTAAACACCTGAATTTATTCCCATTTGAGATGTGCTACTCTATCTCTCCTTACCTCCAGTTACTAAACTAGTGAACCACAGGTCTCTCATAAGTCCTTTGTCATTTCTGCCAGTTTTGTGCAGATGTCTTCAGCACCCTGAGCATCTTAAGTGACATTAGATATGTATATTTGGCAACTTAGTCAACCCCAAGCAACTCAGTCAACCCTGAAGTGTCAACATTTGAGCTAGTCATTGTAAGTTGTCTTTGTAGCTAATGAGGAGAAATGAGTCACAACTTACTGCTTTAAATAATCTATAGTAGGATGTGATGATTGGCAACCTGTAAGTTTGTCTTTGTTTCCATTTGCTATAAAAAGAATCTAAGATGACTAACTCAGATGCAGAAATGCAAAATTTTATTAATTACATTTATTGGTATATTTGGTCTACCTTTTGTTACAAAAACACAGACTCATTTATGTTGGAAAAGACCTCTGAGGTCATTGAGCTCAACCTTTGACTGAACATTATCTTGTCAATTAGACCATGGCTTTAAGTGCCATGTCCAGTCATTTCTTTACCATTTCTTTACTGACTCCAGGGCTGGTGACTCACCCCCCGTCCCTGGGTAGCCCATTCCAGTGCTTAAGCACCCTTCCCATGAAGAAATTTCTTTGGATGTCCACCTGAATCTCCCCTGGTGCAGCTTGAGGCTACGTCCCCGTTAATGACTGGCCTCCAACTGGACGCAGCACCATTCCCCACCACTCTCCGGGCACAGCCATCCAGCAAAGAGAAAACCTGTCCAAGCCATGGGCAGACAGCTTTTCCAGGAGCTTTTCCAAGCTATGGAAGAGAGTGTCAAAGGCTTTTGACACTGCTGAAGTTTCAGGTAGACAACATCCAGAGTTTTTCCCTCATCCATCAGGCAGATCACCTAGTCATAAAAAGAGACCAGGTTGGTCAGGCAGGATCTGCCTTTCCTAAACATATGCTGTCTGGTCTGATCCCTTGGCTGTCCTGTGAGATGACTTCTGTTCAATATGACCACTCTCACACCATCACACCATATGTATTATTTCTTTTGGTAACACCACCTATGATTGCATAAAGGAGAAAATCCATAAGACTGAATCATTGTTGCCAAGAAATGGGTTTTTTCTTGTTTGTTTTAGTGTTCTACCTTCCTTGAAAATCAAAACCTGACAGTATTAATATCTTTTCATTGATTTTGTTTCAATTCACTGAAACTGAAAAAAATACCTACTACAAAATATTCAACACACAGATTATTTTCTCTTTATCAAATAGATGCTAACACTTCTGTGAAATTAAATATATATGTGCTTTACATGATAATTAATCTCTTTTTAACCTGTTTTTAGTGGTGTATTTTTAAAACTCAGAAGTCAAAACAATGAAAGTTTCTTGCACTTTTAATCTTCTTATATTTTGTTTTATGTCAAAGTAGTCTTCATAAAGCAACTTTATAAAAAGATTAATTATATCAATTTGTTAATTCCATAGACAGGCAAACAATTGGTTATTAGTCACCCCAAGATTTTGGAGACTTTGTCTGGAAACATAGGTAATATAGAAATAAGCCTGCAAAGTCAAAAGATTTTAATGTGAAAACGGAAAATAATCTAATTCATGAAAATCCTGCCAAAGCAAGGACTCGGGTGCCAAACTGTCCTGATTACCCACAAGTATTCCAATCTGCTTATTTTCTAAAGCTGACTAATCTGTAGGGGGCTATACCATTTAAGTTCCTCTCCATTTAGCATGAAAATCTCCTAGGAACATAACAATAGGCATACATTCGTGCTCTGAGGTATCTGTTTTGGCTACAGAAGAGCCTATCACTTAGCCTTTCTGCAGTGACAAAAAGTGCTCAATGTATTAAAAAAGCAGAAGGCATAGGTTTGCTGTCAGTATTTTTCATAATTCACATAACTGATGTGAATGATTATTCCACACAAAATACAAGCCCTACTTGGTTTGAGGGATAGCATAGGATTTCTTCAGTTTTCAGGGTGTTTCTGAGACATATTACAACATCTTCTCCCCCATCCCTTACCCTCATGACCCTGCTAGGTATGTAAGGGTGACAGTGATCATGCCAATAGGATTGTGGCTTCAGCCATGATTAAACCAATCTTATCAAGGTGGGTGGCAGGGAGGAATAGATTTAGGATCTTAATTTCATCTGCCAGTTTCTGATTTATATTGTGAAAGGTAAACGTAACATCTTTACATCTTTCAGGAAAATGACTGTTATCAATGGCTTTTAATTTAAATCAAGTGAATAATATACTGAAGACTATTGTAGATACTGCACATAGACAATCAAATCTTCAGAATGATTGTTATCAAAAGCTGAAATCAAATTATGACTGTGTTTTCTGAGACAAACTGAGGGACAATCTTAATCTATCTGATCATATTTGTTCTTGGCATTCTGATCTATCTGGATTTACAACTAATAAAGGTTCAGATCCTTCAAAAAAAACCCAGACCAATATGTCTACTTCTACGTATAGTTTTTCCTGTTCAATCAACAGATTCTCATAAATATTTCCAAAGAAAAAATAAGGTATTTGCAATGTCTGAATGTCTGCTTTATTAAGCTTATCGATGGAGCATGAAAATCTGTCTTTTCATTTACTGCAAAAAGTTTTCACATCTGTGAAAGCAAAACTGATTTGCACTGTATATTAAACTGTTTTCTAAAGCTGAAAATCATAATTATGTATGCACCACATATCATATTAGTTTCAGTAAAATATTTTTTGTTGGGTTCGTATTAGAATTATGCTAATTTTCACTCAGAAAGATGAATGAGAAAGATCTATATGCATTAAACAACTTTTATTTTAAATGAGTTTTTTGATACAAACTGCAACAATCTTCTCAATAAATAGTCTGAGAAACATGAATTTAAGGAAGTCCTTCAGAAAAAAATATGTATGTTAAAGAAAACCCTTTTTTCCACCAGGGTATCAATGTATCAAGAATGTTTTCCCTGGGATGTTATTCTCTTTCAGGAATACTTTGGCAATAATGTATGCAATGTACTACCCTATATATCCTTATTGGACCATGCATCTCGATGGCAAGCTTAGGCTCTTAACCTAAGTGCAGCACTTTTCTCAGCAGACAGTGCATCCAGGGTGTACAGGGGACCAGAATCCCTCCTCAAGACCCTGCAATGACAGTGGTGGCAGCTGGGCTGTGTGGATGAAGGATAATCACCCAAAACATAGCACAGGGTGAAAAGGGTAATGTGAGACACCTCATCAGTGGAAAGGAAGCTGGCGGCTCCCAGGGCAATTGAGGAAAATGGTGAGACCAGAGGTCTCATAATGGTTATTACCAGAGTGAGACACCTCGGGAGTGGTCAACTAAACAAGTTCTCCCAAAACACTCTACAGCTCAAAGGGGTTTTTTCCTGTGGAGTTATAGACTCATTATGGGATAAGAATAAGTAGGGGCCCATACTGGAGAAGACTAGAAACTTTTGATTTCTGGCAACAAAGAAAAGCTCCTTCTTGTTCTGCAGTTACTGTACAGGTGTAATTCCCTTGGAATGGGTGAGATGACTTCCAGTCAGGCAGGCATCAGAGATATCTCAGCCTGAACCAACAAAGACAAAGAGGGTAACAGTCACAGGGGATGTCCTCTGACAGGAGATGAAGGCACCCACCTGTTGATCTAAACTGATGTTTCAGATTTGCTGCTTGACACTTGATTTCCTCCTAGATCTCAAAGAGAGAGAGGCTTGTGAAGTCCTGAGATGATTGCCATTGCTGCTCATCCATGTAGGCATCAATGCTACTGACAGGGCAACCCTGAATATAACAAGTATCAGTGCAGACTTCTGGCAACAGGAGAGACACAAAAGACAGGGAGCAGTAGGAAAGGTTACTCCATCTGGATGCGCAGGTGGTGGTCTCAGTCCCTAAAGTAAGGAGAAAAAGTTGAGGCAGAAGTGGATGCACCAGCAGATCAGCACTTGGTCAGGTGGCTATGTCCCAGAGTTTTGTTCATTAAGATCATGCAAGTCTCTTTGAGGAAAGAAGTCTGACTACAAGGGATAGGATCCATCTGACAAATGGGACAAAAGGCTGAAGTAGGTACAACAGGAAAGGGATGTCATCATCTACAAAAACCCAAAGATATAGAGGGACAGTAAAGAACTGTCTGGAGCTCTGCATGGTGGGGAAGGTTCCTTCATTTTTCCTGTGAAAGCAGCATGTCTGGCTCCATCTCAAATACCTTCACCCAAACCCATGCAGCCCGGAACTCAAACAGCAGAAGCTAAAAATCTGTCTACAGCCACAGAGCTTTGACCTCATTGGGATTACAAAGAGGAGGTGGAGCAAATTGCATGGGTGGAGCCTTAGTGTCTGGGCGCAAAGTTTTAAGGAAGACAGGTGAAAACTTTAAGCAGGAGAGCTTACACTCAATGCATCTTCATTGTTTGCAGTGGAGAAAAATTGGAAATGGGAATGAGCTGCTCAAGGATAAGAGAATAGACCAGAATGAATGCTAATGAGTTGGGAAATGTGTTGCAAAAAGCCTGATAAGGAACAGGAAGTTAGATGGAATCTTCTTTAAATATCTGGAAAAAATCCTCACAATTGCAGTTCTCTTCACTACCTGTGCAAAGGGTTGTGTACAAACAATATAAGAGATTTCTGAATGTTTTGCAGACAATTTCTTGATGCACATGATTAATGAGTTATGTGGAACAATTGTTTCAGCTTTTAATCACAAATCATGAAACACTGATGAAGGTGTAAAGGTCAAGAACAGTTTTAATTGCAGTGAGACCATGAGAATGCAGAGTTTAAGATCCTAAGAGAATGAAGGGAAACAAATAGTATGCAGCAAAAACAAAGGTCTATTATACTTATAAATTATAATTACAATAACCAGGATAGAATTAATTTACTTTAAACACAATATATTCTACTGATAGTGTGATCAAAATTAGTATATTAGCATTTTATAACATTATGGTAGAACCACATATAGTATTTATATGCATGGGACCCATGTGAACACCAAAAGTGCAAAGATTTGTGTAGCTGCATCTAGAATAAACAGGCAAACATGACAACAGTGACTCAAGTAACAGAATTTACAAGACTAAGAGAAAAAACACAAGGTAAGAACAAGAGAATAAAATTAGGCAGAATATTTTGTTGAAGACAGAAGAATGATGACTGTCAAAAGCAGCAAGAAAATAACTTTGGGAGCACAAGGGTATGCTAGACAGAATATTCCTAACCCTTGGGAATTTTTGGATGTCACTGCTGTAATCCTCATCTTGTCTACATTGGAATTTCTGTAAACATGCATAGATGTTTATGTCCTGTGGGGGTGCATTTTTATAAGGTTTAATTTGTAAGTTAAGTTGGATTCATTGTACACCTTTTTGTTCGGCCACTGCCCCACAGTTCACCTTCTGTTTCAGTTAATGCCCTGCAATTCACCCGAAACGGTTCCTTCCCTGCAACCCTTGTTTTGTCTCAACACTGTTCTTGCCCATCCTAATTTTAATAACCCCTGATCTTGTCAATCATCTCAGAGCCTCTCCCTGAGTTCTGGAAAAATTCTAGAGAGACATGGGGTGATTGGGCAAAATCAGAATTTCCCCCTTCTATTTTCCCGACTGGTTCTTGTATATATTTATTTTGTTTTTTACTGTACCCAGAGATTTTCCTATTGGTTTGTAATTGTAAACATTCCTATGTTTGAATTCCCCCTTAAAAGCTATTGTTCCCCGGGGGTCGGGGTCTTTTCCACGAGGCAAAAGCTGCTGAGGGAAGAACCCCACCCCAGGGGCCCCCCAATAAACCCCTCGTGGACGAACCTTGGGAAGAGTCCCTCCTTTCTTCCACTGCCATCGACACGCGAACACTCTCGGTCGACCAAAAACCCACAGAACTGTTTCAGTGCTGGGGCTAACCGAGCCGACCATACAGGCAGCCAGCCAGTCCACCGTAACAATGTCCCATTTGTAAAAGGACACAGCAAAAAAGAAGACAGACGAATTCCACTTTTGAAGTGCTTATTTCTCCTTATTATCTATTTAGAAGCTTAAGTATCAACATCATATCATATAAACACACCTTAAAAAATAATTGAGTCTCAAAAGATACAGAAGGTCTGAAGAGGAAAAAGACAAAGGACACTAGAGGGCTAATTTTATATTATTAGTTTCCATTCCAATCCCAAAACAAAGCAGATCAAACCAAATCAAAAGAAATGGACGGGATCTGTTTGCTGTGATTATTCTGCAAGAAAATTTCTATTCTTATATGTGTAAAAAGTAAAGCATATGTAGTTCTATATCCAGAAGGGTAGGGTTATCTTGTTGGTTAAGCTAAAGAGTTGAATCAAAAATAACTGATTAGGCAAAGTTCTTGAAAAGAATATCCGCCTTTGGAGGAAACTGTAAACAAACATTTCAAATCTCTTCAAAAGCTCATTGGTATTCATCACACATTGGGCAAAATAAAAATTAACAGTGATTTGTACTGAAACAGGCCTTTCAGACAGTAGGAGAAGACAAGCAGAGAAGCAAGTAGAAGTATTGAAGTTAATTTCCAGATTAGAAAATTAAAGTTTTGTCAGACATTGATTTTTCTGTAAACTCCTTACCAGCTTATCAGTTCTGGAGTAATTATTTCATTACTGAATTAGCTAATTGATGACAAACAAGTGATTTCTGTATTGTTCATCACTCATTTAAATAACAATTTCATGTGTGTATATATGTGCTCATTAGACTGCCAGTCTTAAATGGTGACAAACTGTGCTTACACGCTAAGCAGATTGTTTCCTAAGCTTTGTAGAGATTTCCTAAAAGTCACATTTTAGCACAACCGTGTATTCAAAAGTCTTTATTGAATGCAGCAGAGAAGTCCATTTGATTTCACTTCATTGAAGGGCTGATTGTTAGTCTTTCAAAGCATGTGGTTGTACCATTTATTCAAGACAGCTGAGAATGGGTCTGTGATCCAAGACTGAACTGAGTCCTCGTTTCTTCAAGTAACTCTGTTCCGTAACCTATGAACTTCCTTGAAACCACTTTGGTTCTAATGGAGACTTGTGTGAAGATACCCAGTTACACCCATTACAGTCATTTCTAGAGCATTTTAGCTATAAAAGTGTTTATTTTAAAAGTATTTATACTGAGAGCTTCATATAGTTGATGCTGACCTACAGAGGGTTCTAGACTGCTTCAGAAGACATTGCACCACTGTACTGTCAAATACTGTCCTTCAATCTCTGGCTACCATAAAAACTACAGACCATAAATGGACCATTATTCCACTCACTCACTCACTCACTCACTCACCAACGATTTCTGGAATTTTCTTCAGTCGTGTCACCATTTTTATTAAAACTGAAGAAATCAAGAGTAATTTCTGAGGAACGCCTAGAAGACACTCATTGCATGTATACCTTCAATAGCTGAATTGTGTCAGAAGATGCTTGCTCATTCATGCAAGTTTCCTCCCATGTGTGCTTGATATCATTGGGCTGAACTTGTGGAGGTCAATTTTTGAAAATTTTTCAGTTCTTGTAGAACAGTCTTCTATCTAGAGCCCTCTTACCTGGGATTCTTCCAAGCAGATCTCTGAAAAGGCCAAAGTATACTCTCCAAAAAGCCAGAGTTGGCTTGCTAAGCACACTAGTTGGCTTGCTAAGCACACTAGTTGGCTTGCTTTCTCCTCTCAGGAACCTGAACTCCATCTCACAGTTACAGCAGTCAAGGCTGACCCCAGCCAGTTCTTCCTTGTTTATTTGTGTCACTTTAACAAGAGCATCACCCATCACTGTCTTCTCAATTGTCTGTGGCAGGAAGCTGTCATCAATGCATTCCATAAATCTTCTGGGTTGCTCATGCCCTAGTGTGCTGTTCTTCTAGCAGATATGAATGTGCTAAATTCATAGCACATTGTGAGCACCAGTGTCTGTGAACATGAGACTTCTTACAGTGTCTGAATAAGGTTTCTGCTACTTCTTCCTTATGTGACTCGCAGCAGACACTCAGTACTTTATCACTTGTTCTGCTCCTTCCAGTAATCCTCAACCACAAGATCTCAGCTGGCTCCTCACATGACCTGAGACAGAGCTCCATGTACTCCTGCTGCTCTCTCACATAAATGGTAGCTCCCCCAGTTCACCATCCCAGTCTGCCCTGCCCACTGCAGCCCTTCAGTTGTGTGAGCTGACCTTGTTTCTGTCATGTAAGTGAGATCATAGCCCTTCAATTGCTGGCAGACATCTCATTCTTTCTTTTTGTTCTTTGTCTGCAGCATTAAAATATAGGCATTCAAATTGTGCTGTTTCCCAGAGAAGATATGAGAAGTTTCCCCTGTAATGCTGTCCTATAGATCTTTCCTAATTTGTGTGCATACACTTGAGGTGAGATCCTTTCAGTCCCATTTCATAGATTATGAGGTTTCTCCTTTTTATATTTATATAACCCTGTGCATCTTGCTTGACACTAAAATATGCAGGAAAGGAAATATCATAGCAGAAGACTTCAAGATAATTCTGTGGGTAATGAAGACTTCAGTTATCTGCAACATTAGCAAAAGAGAAATTAAGACAAGATAGCGGAGAAGGCATGAACAATGAGAACCAGGTACAAATGCTTGTAAAAGATCAAGGGTGAAAGAAAAGAGACAAATTTTTGGCTCCTCATCAAAGCTTAGGAGAGGTTGCTGGTATTGCTCAAATTGTTCCCATCACTTAGAGCCTTGCCCTTGGCTATCCTGCCATGATGCTTCTAACTCCAGCAGGACATGGCAAACAACCAGATTGTTTCCTCAAAGTGAAATCATGGAGGTGTTGAGGAGAAGTTTAGTCTTTCTGTGCAGAACATTTCTTTTTAGTGTTCATACTTCAGCAGATACTTCATAATTTAAGATTTATTTAAGGTTTTTTATTTTTGTAACCACCTAAAATCTCTGTATTATTTTGACCCGGGTCACTATGTTCAGGTCACGAATGACTAACCTCTGCTTCATTTCCTGTTCTGTTCTGGCCTTAGCCCTTCAACATGGCTTGTGATGCATGATAATTTGTTAGTATATGGGAAGCCAGAAATAATCTGTGGTTGCTACAAACACTGTGTAGTAGAGTCTTACCTTATTACTAGGAAGACAGTGACAAATAAGAAAGAAAATCTTTCTTTGAGAAAACTGCCAATGCTTATGGTTTCTTTATGGTTTTACTATAAGCTCTGACAATGCAAAACTAGAGTTATTATTCAAAACTTAAAAAAAATATTTGCAGCTGCATAACCATAGATCAGCCAGGAATTAAAGGAACCATTTTAAATCGTTCAGGCCTGACTGAGCCTGTAAAACAGCTATCCTGATTGAGTACCACAATTGCTCTAGAGCTGTGCTACTTAGACCTTTTCACTGCTGGGCTCTTTGACCTAAGCATGTAATTCTTCTGAGACGGTATTTTCTTTGATTCAACCTCAGAAAAAAAAAGAAAAAAGAAAAGAAAAGAAAAGAAAAGAAAAGAAAAGAAAAGAAAAGAAAAGAAAAGAAAAGAAAAGAAGAAAAATAAAAAGAAGAAAAAGAAGCAAGCAGCCCTACTGGAGAGAGAGAGAGAAGATGACTCAACCAGGGGGAAATTGAACATATTCTAAGTTATGAGATTGGTCAGGCAATTCAACCTATATTGAAGGGAATTTTTTGAAACAATTTAAACTAGATGATTCACTTTAAATTGATCAAAGCTGGGGTAAGGTCAAACCTAACCACAGTGTCTTTGGAACCTTGGAAATGGTTCATCACTCTGGGGGTGGCTGGGCACTGAAATAGGCTCCCAGAGATGGAATGGTCCCAGCATCAGCCTGATCGGATTCAAGAAGCATTTGGACAATGCTCTCGGGCATATGGTGTGATTCTTGGAGTGTCCTGTGCAAAGATAAGAATTGGACTCAATGATCCTCTTGGATTCCTTCCAACCCAGGATATTCTATAATACTACAAATTTCAAGAATAACCGAGAAAAGGGAATCTTTATTGTTCTATTTGGAAGAATAAACAGAAAAAAACCCCAAAAACCAAACCCTGAAATTAAAGAGAAGACAGAATAGATGTAAGAAAAACATTTAAAGAATCCCAGTAATAATGAATAATATTTGTGTGCACCTAGTTTTTCTTAGATTTTCTCATCATCTATCATAATTCCTAGCTAAGTAATAAAGTGAGGAGCTCCTTACAACAGGTCAAATGGTCTCCAGCAAACATAATTTCCCACTAAAATGACCAGATATATAAAAAAATGAAATAAATGTGACGATGTTTATACTCTACATATTAGCTTTCACTTTCAGAATCATGTCTGAGAAAACATAATCTTATAACACAGTAGAAAAACTGTGAGATGTACGTACTTCTGTTCAATGAGACAGAATAAGGACTGAAACATTCTGCTGAAATATCTCTTCAGTCTCTCACTGTGCATTCAAAACTAGCATATTTTTTCAATGAAGAAAAATGCAAGTAAAGAAGCAGAAAAAAACCCCAGAGAACAAAGAAAAATAAGGTGTCATGGAGCTAGGCAAAAATATATATTGTTCCTTGAAACTTCTGAGAGCAGAAAACATGACAGTTCACACTGTGAAGATGTTACACATTTACAGAATCAAAGGGAGAGAAGTCTTTTGGACATTCTTTCGTTGTGTAAGAGAAGGATATAAGTGAGAGAACTTGTAGTCTACAGTTCTATATAAGTAATATTTTTAGGAGTTTGGGAGCCACTAAAAGAAACAGAAAAAGAAAAAGAATAGATAGCAATAGATACCATAAATATATTAAAAAATGTTCAGTGGACAAAACACAGTACCATTAGAAACTTAATAACAGGAGTGGTTGTTCGTTTGTGTGTTGCTTCTCAGATTTATTATGCATGAGAATTGTTGTCTGGCATAAAGAAAGATCAATAAAGAATGTTTATGCAAAATATGAAAGAAACTTCTTTCTAGTGCTCCAAAAGGGCAGGTGCAATCTTGCAACATTGCATGGTGGAGGAGAGAGGGGACATTCATCATTTACTGCTGGGTAATAAAGACAGCAAGGTGAAGAACTCCACAGGAAAACTCATATAATAGGGATTGCTGTGTTTTTTGAAGGAAAGGATGATGTGTAGCTTTTCTCTTCAGACAAGCAGGAATAGCGGTCACTTTTAATGCTTATCTGTACCAAGTAGCATTTACATACTAATTCAGAAACAGTGAACACCATTGCATGTAAGAAAATATTCAGCAGTAGTTATATGTGGTCTTAACTTAAGAATCAGCTCAGAGCAAATCTTGATGGAGGTCATATAGTGTCTTTAGGGAGGAGTAAATCATGAAAAATAATTTTGGTTGTTCAGGATTTTTTTGCCCCCACATAAACGGTTCAGACATGCTGAATCACATGATTTTTTACAACTGCTTTTATTGGCTGTATGATGATACAAAACTCCCGGCTCTCCTAACTCTCATGACTTTTTCTTTTTTTATTTTTTCCAGAGATTCACACTGTTATTATCTGCAATATCTCTGGAAAAATGTACCAGAGACAAATCATGCAAGAAAAGTGATTTACATATTTAAACTCCTATCATGTGATGCTCTCAAGTTCTTGCACTGTATGATATAATCTACAGTGATTTGGGGTTCACTGTCAAATTCCTGATTTTATAGGTGTATATCCTGTATGCCTCAGACATCACTTATTTAAACTGAAGAATCCCTTTAATTTCAAGAGTACTTAATCAAATTTTTGTAGTTGCTTCACTTGTTTATTTTTTTGTTTTTAGTTTGCTGTGGGGTGTTTGTTTTGTTTTTAATTATTATTTTCTGCTTTATAGCTGAAGTGGCTGAAATCATATTTAACCAAGACAGAGGTGATGTGTTTATTTATTTGTATAATAGTGTTCTTTATTTTATTCACTTTTCATTCCAAAATATTGTATAGCATTCTATTAATCTCTTTGACTAGCACATCATAGGCAACTGATATTATAAAAGGACTATGCGGTCAGAACCTTTTCTAAGCTGCCAATATTTTTAAATGGCAGTGCATTTAAATGTATTCCAACTGATTAGCTTGGTTAGAGCATGCTGAGGTTGTGGGCTCAATCCCTGCTCCTGCATGGGGAGGACATTCGCTTAAAAGCTGGACTAAATAACCCCTGTGGGTCTTTTCCAACTCAATATTCTGTGATTTTGTGAAGTCTACATGAGAAACAATGGGCTAAAAATAGTCATATTATTTTTCTGAGAATTTATTGTTAATTTTCATGGCTTTGGGTTTTTTTAGCATGTTGCAGAGCTCAAAGACAGTAGAAATATGCAAGTTTTTTACAAGCTTGTTTCTTTTCTTTTTTTTTTTCCTAATTAACTCCAAAACTGAAAAATATAAATTTAGGATTCAAATTTTAATTTGCAGTGTAACTGAGTTTTATCTTTCAACTGGATACTGAGCAAAATATCTTATCTACAAAAAGTTATACCTGTGGTCCACAGCTGTGATAATATTAGTTTCCCCAGGAATGGGTTAGATAGTGGGAAAATATTAAAATATCTTGCCATGTTTAATGTGATGTAAAAAGAATAAAAAAGTTTATAAAATAGAAAATGAAAGTGAGATCCAAACTAATTTAAACATCTATCATGAATGAAAACTGCAGTTCTCTTTTGAAATTAATTTGGTTTTAAAAGTTTTCTTGAACTTCACAATCTAATCAATGGGCACATTTAAGAAGATATTGCAGGGAGGGTCACATTCATCTGTCTTATCAAAATTTATCAAAGCCTTTTTCCTTTTGAAGGCTTAAAAATCTATCTACCTCACTCTGCTGACAATAAAGGCAACTAGAACAGGACTTAGGTTTATGTGTTAGTTAACACTGTAAGTCATGGATCAGTGCTTATTCTTTCACACCCCTTTAACCGAGTGGAAATAGATACGGAGCCCCAGAAAACAAGCTTAGTATGAGAATGTGCTTTATCCTACTTAACTGGAACATCCATGTTAAGATTTTATATTTCATCATAATTATCTTATATACAATTATTATTATTTTCTTTGAAAGACAAAAATAAGTGTTTTTTTTTTTCCCCCAAGTCCAATTATCAAATACAGAGATCCAGATAAACAACAATTACAGTTTAGATCTTAGGAACTTACTATGTGAGGAAAGAGATCCTACTGCTAAGTATATGTGAGAATGTGTTCCTCTTGCCAAAGCTTCAGTTCTTGAAGACGTCTAGTCTCAATTAATTGACTAACTTTAGAATTTATGTCATTTTTCTGTGTACTAGGAGAAGAGATGGACCTCTTTACATTGAGTGGTGCGTAGGATTTCTGGTACAGTAGGCAGACAAAATTTAGACACTAGCTAGGCAGACCAGAATGTTTATTTCTACCTTCAAAAAAACTTATTACAAAACTATGCATTTAATTATATTGCATGCAGAAAAAAAATACACATTTAAGCATTATCTACAAAGCACTGAAGAACTATTTTCTAGATAATGCTTAATTTCTTAAAGACTAGAATTTGTTTAGAAATTTTCCTTAAGCATAACAAAGTTGATAATCATAAATGTGCCTCAAGGCGTGCATTGTGTACCTGCATCTCTACAATCACTCTTCTGATTCACTAAAAGATTATCTTGCTCAAACAGCGCACAGCTTTCACATGTGAAACCTGATTTGTTCAGAGTCACATGTTGCCACAGATTTGTCAAGTGTATTTATTTGAGTGATTATGCAAAAGAATGACTATTGCTGTGGTGCTTTTATTGCACAGCTCCACTTCTTTCCCACCTGATTTGTCCTTCATGGCACAGCACACGTGCCCCTGACCATTTCAGAAAACAGTAGCAAATTGGTTGCAAGGCTATTGCATTCACAGCTTTATCTTGACTATGTCCTAGGTTATAGTTCTTGCACGTGAAAAACACCTAAATGAATTGCAATCTCTACTTGTTCTCCTTAAAACTACAATTAAATAAGGAGTAAGATTGTATTCCTTCAAAAAGAACCTTTATCACCTAAGTGTTAATATGTTCATGTTTCTCTTCCAGATGAATTTTCAGATAAGAGCTGGGCATTTGTAATTCTCCTAGATGTAGTCCAGCTTGCAGTAGGAGACTATCATGGCCACATGGCATATAAATGATAGGGGAATGCATTGCAGAAGGTTTACTGAGATTTTGGGAAAGTACAAAGAATTTGATTAGTAGTGACTACCAACTGAGATAAGGGAGAAGACAATAAAAACCCCTGCATTATTAAAAAAAAAAATTACTCATGAGATAATTTACTCATCCTTGTGAACATAATAGTAGCTCTGAGGGTTAATTCTTAAAGAAAAAAAAAGTGAAGAAAATTATGAACTCAGATTTAACTGCTCTTCTGGTAATTGCACCACGCACAGAAAAAAAAGTCTCCAAAATATTTGGAGAAAAGCATGCACTGCAAAATTAAGAAAAGCCTTGACAAACTTAAAGCCCGTCTGAAAGCTGGACACATCTTCCTGCTGATGTTGTCCCAAGCCAGGGCATTAAACATCTTTCAGTGCAAACTGCATTATAAAACAGCATCTTTCAGTTATAGGCTTTGTTTCTTTATAGAAAGCCTCAAAGTGAAATTCAGCCTTTACTGTACTTGACTTCATCATCAACAGCTTCAATGGATCTCCACATGGCCCTAAATGTAGCTTTAAATAGACAGCATGAAAGAAAACAAACATTATTTTTATGTACTTATCTGATATCCAGAAGAGATATGAAAAATATTATATCAAAACCTAAACCAAAATATTAATCATGTGCTTTATTGACATAATAAAAAATTTCCTCCAAAGTTCTTGAAGTCATAAGAAGCCTTACCACTGTCATTAACATTGTTCCCAGATTATTAATTTCTTCTTGTTATATAAAGAGATATTTTAATGCCATATGAAGGCTGTCAGTGGTTTATCCACATATATTAAAATGATCTTACACAGGAAATTAAATTGAATTAATTTAATCTGTGGTGTTGTTGTCAAGGATTTTTGTTTTCTGCAACAACAATAATAATATTATAGAATTTGTCATAAGTAGGTAGCTGATTCTGGGGCTGTTGTTGCCAATAAAGTCATCAAACTAAAAATAGAAACTGCAAATACTGCTGCCAGATACAGTTGTTGCATCTTGTGTATGTTAGTAAAAATGGCATGATAGCCCAAGATCTTTTCTCCTTATTTTCAACTGTTAGCTTATTGGAGACAGAGAAAATATGTAATTTCACTGGTTAGGATGCTTATTCAATCTGAAAAGTCATTATGACAAAAAAAAAAAAAAAACACAGAAAAACGAAATTCTCATCAATATTGCTAATTATTGATCCCAAATAATAAATGGCTAAGCACTTATATGTTTGCATAAAGCAAATTTCTGCAAGTCTGGTTCATTGGTTAAACTGTCATTTCATTCCTGTGAATAGCTAAGCAGAAAGAATGGGAATCTTCATTTATGCTAAAGTGTTCTTTGACATTTTTTCTCTCAGAAGTAAGCAAAATCAAAGACATCCAAATAAAAAACCTTAAGAAAAACAAACCTCATACCACTGAAAATAAAAATGTTAGAGTTTTTTCTTCATATAGTCGATATTTCATGAATAATATACCCCATATTTGCAGTGTTATTTTTTTTTTTATCCATTTTTTTATAAACGCATTTTGTGTGCCAGTGTGATAGAGACCTGTGCATTAGTAATAATATCATTTTTATTAGATATTGTGTGATAAACGACCCTTGGAACCCAGTGTCTACAGAAAAGAAAATAATTTGAAATTTTCATTGATGATTTTTTAATGTAGGCACAAGTTTGCTCCTTGCAATACTCTTTTATCTATATTAATTCCTCCTTTCTCTGCTGTTCTTGAGTTCTTTTTCTACTGGAGTTAGAAGGCTGCTAAGGATTACAAGGATTCCTATTACCTGTACCATGTCTTAGCCTCAGTCTAGCTTTCTTCACAAACATCTGTTCAAATTCATGTCTTTCAAGCTTTCAGAAAAGAAAAGGCTCTGCAGAGTTAGCATACAAAGGGTGCCATGAAATTCTCGGTTTCAGGCACGACGCATTTTGCTTATATATACCCTCAGGTCACTTCAAATAAATTCCAAGCAAACATCATTTGGAGAGTATGGATGAGAAACAATAGGATGGAGATAACTGTTCTCACAATTTCCACCTGGTTGCTGCCTTTAAATGTTCAGATTTATTTTCTGAATGTTCATTTTGAGCAGGGTTTGAATAACTGCATCTGGTGATGTTACACAGAGCAAGGTGAAACCATAAAGGAACAGGTGTGTCATACAGGCTCCTTAGGGACTGAATGAAATATTAGAACAACTGTATGTTTCAGGTTTCTCAGATTCAAATCATCAGTAGAGAAACACATTTCAGTCTTTCAGGTCTAGCTGCACAGTTACCTTCACCTCAGTATTTAAAAAATGTCATATGTATTCTGAAGTCACAATACCAAATCACCTGAGACCCATCTCCTGTGCAGGTATGGCATATATTTATCATGCTCGTGGTGAGCTGAAGCTACCTGATTTACCTGAATATTTCAATTTTCATGTTTATGGCTGTTATCACTGGTCTCTGATTTATCAGTAGTCCTAAGTAGATATGTGAAACTTACCAAAATCCCTGACCTTAATAGAAAATAGCTTTATCACTGAGTAGAATTAAATTCTTTTATTACATCTGTCTTTGGAGACTTCTAATATAAGTTTTTTCTTCCTCTTTCTCTCTCCCTCGTAATAGAGTAATTCAGAGAAAAATCTATGTTTCTTCCCAAGTAACCATATTCTTTAGAAGTTTAGAAATAAACCAAGATCCCCAAGTGCATGTGGGAGCAGGCTAAGTTTAATGAAAAAGCTATCATCTCTAACAACTATTTTTTGCTTTCTTCTACAGCAGGATGAATGGCAGATGTCATAAAACTAGCCTCGGAGAAAATAATTAAGAATGGGTATTTTATTGCCACATTATGTCTAGGTTGTGTATTCTGTTCTAGTGAACAGACTGACACATCCTGACATCTCAACAACTTTTCATTGATTTGACATTGCACTTTCATCACCTCTCCTCTAATAGCAGCAGAAAGGCCACAACATTGTCAGAATCCAGCTTTGCAAGTATATCACAGTGTTTGGAATTACCAAAGTCCTGACCTAAATGCTACAACAGAATGCTTCATGACTAAAAAACACTTCATACATATTTTCATTAAACAGGCCAATGCATTAAAAAAACCCCCAAAACCACCCAACCAAACAAAAAACAAACGTCATGTATGCTATCCTACAAACTTTTTTCTCCTTTTGCAAATAAAGACATGCTTAATTATCTAGACTTCTCAGGAATTTAAATGCTTTCTACTTACATAAGTACCAGGCCTAAATATAGACAAGAATTTTCATCCTGTAATTGTTAGGTTAATTGTAGACTACTGTAGCAAAGCACACAAAATTATCTCCTCCTCTCAGATGTTAATCTGAAGTTTTCTGACTTTTCTCTTTTGTTACCAAGATCACTGGAGAGTCCGCAGGATACCACATCTTACTTGATAACAACCAGTATAATGTCAAAGATCATAACAGATGACCTACATCAACTCTACAAAGAGCCTTGCTGAAAATCAGCCAAAGAATAAAAGTGTGTATGCTTTCCCTTTGGAGTGCGGACCTGTTTCTTGTCTGTCTATGACTGCATTTGGGTTTTCTTACTCCTTTTCAGAATTCAAAATAATTCTTTTAAGACCAAGGATGAGTTAACATTCACTCTAAATGGCTATGCCGCACAAGTAGTTAAACAAATGAAATCTGCCCTCCAAGAACATCTTCTTTGATAGTTGGGTTCCTTGATGTCCTCTGAGTTATAAAGCTACCATATTTCCCTTTCACTTCAGGGAACTTCAGGGTCAAATATGTGGAGTTCATTAGGTATTCTTTGTTAAGCTGGGTGGTTTTTAGTTGGCCATGAAAGAAGAAAATAACTGATCTTAAGTTCTCTGCTTCCCTGCAAAAGTATGTAAAATTGATTGATAGGAATTTCCATTTCTCTAAGATATCTACTTACAATATGTGGTATATTAATCTACTTAAAATATGAGGATTAATTAAAATAAAAAATGGTAAATCATGACATATAAATGGCATTAACAATTGCTGCATTTTACCTGTATCTCCAGTTCCTGTTGGCAATGAACAGGTTAACATATAAAATCTTTTTATCAATGCAGAGTGAAAGCAATTTGGGTTAGTTTTAACAGCGAAGGTCAGTAATCCATATAATTTTTTGACTTAGGTTGTAGAGAGCTACTGAAGGAATATGAAATTATTCTATATTAGCATTTCTTATTCAGATCTGGTACAAAATAGCAGTTAGCTTCACCTTGCATAATAGAAATGCTCAGACAGGAGGATAAACTCTCTTTCTCTCTTTTTTTTTTTCTTCTTCTTTTCTTTTTCTCTCTTTACTCCTGGTGAATGTCAAGGTCTATTTCTGCTCCGCTGCAAAATCTTCAAAACTTTAAATTATGTTCTTTTAAAGATTTTTGTACTTTAATCACTTTTATCACTTGTCTTTACAACAAACTCCCCAAATATTCTATCAGTAGGTTTTTAGTGCAAAGAGGAGCATTAAGTGCATAGTGGCCCACAACTTTCTGTCTATATAGACTGCACATCCAGTTACAAAGAGCTATGTTAGTCCACTCCTGGCTTTCCTAAAGTTTTTTTTGTTTTTCTGTTTGGTTTTGGTGTGGGGTTGGGGGCTTTTTCGTTGGATTTTTGTTGTTGTTTTGGTGGTTAAAATTTTTAATTACTCCTGTGTTTGCTCAGACACTAATAGTTTATAATTAAGCATTCTTAAAAATGATAAATTATTTCTGTTCCCTTATAATAAAATATAGGAAGGAGTTTTAATTAATAATTTTGGAGGAAGGGAAGAAGAGAGGAAGCAGTAAAAGATGAGGGAGTTTGCCCTCTGTCATGTTTAAAAAAATAAAGTAGAGGTTTAGTTCAAATTAAGTGCTGTCAAATTAACAAAATAATGAAATTATAAATATTGAAAATTAAAACATTAATTACATTGTTCTGTGAGCCTTCAGTTGCAGCCATCTGGGAGATTCTGTAAAACATACAGGGAAAATCTGCTATCATATTTAAGACGGCATGAACAAGTAATAGAGAGCTTATATATTCTGGGACATATTAAATAAACATAATCTGCTGTTTATGTCAGTCCTTACTTTTAGGTGTCTAATGGAAAAAAAAATCCAGTTGCCAGTTGTTTTTTGGATCTCTCATGCCCTGTAAGATTTAATGAATTTTGGAGAAGAAAAAATGCAAACGTTTTCCTCTGGAATGATACAGAGAACAAGATGAACATCAGCATGCAAGGACCATCACTACAGAAAGGTAGTAAGCACAAATATGAGGGCGGAAGAAAATATGGGCCAAAAAGAATAAACAGGAAACTGAAGGTAAGGTTCAGTATTAATGAAAATTAATTAATATTAAAAATGTAAATTCGGTAATTCTAT
>VXBB01014125.1:415-25799 GCA_013399915.1 Illadopsis cleaveri | reverse complement strand
CCAGCGCGGCTCCGCAGCGCTCACCATGGCAACGCCACCGCCGCGGCTCCCGGGACAGGGGCCTGCGGCTCCCCCGCGCCCCCAGCCCAGCCGGGACACCCCCGAGGTCCCCCCAGACCTCCCGCCACAGCCCCCGGACCCGCAGGCTCCTCGGGATCCCCGCGCACCCCCTGCGCTGCCCCGGACCCGGCACCACCGCCCTGTGCTTCTCCCGGCCCGGCCGCCAGCACCGTGCCCCCGGGCTACTGGGAACAACGGGGAGAAAAGGAGGGGACAGCAGCCAGCCCCTGTCCGCCACCACAGCTGAGCCGTCAGCCTCCTACACCTGCTCCGAAACTCACGAGTTTGGCTCTTCCAAAATAAAGCCACTCCCAGTCATCCTTTGTTGCAGAGGCACTTACCCAAAAGTTGGCACCATGGGATGGCAAGACATCTTGTTCTTTTCTTCTCTTTTTTTTCCCTTTTCTTTTCATTTTCCTTTTCTTCTTCTTTTTCTTCTCCTTTATCATTTCCTTTTTCTTTTCCTTTTTCCTTTCTCTTTTCTCTTTTCCTTTCTATATTTTCATTTTCCTTTTTTTTTCCTTTTTATTTTTATTGGCATTTCATTACACTTTAAGCAGTGTCAGATGCTAAACACATTCTTTTTTTTCTGTTTTGTTGTTGTGGTTAAGAAAAAATATGGATTGATGGACGGATGTTCACATTAGGCACTCTGTTAAGGGAACCATAGCAATTAAAGCTCCAAGAATGCACAGACTACAGTCAAAATATATCAAGAAGCATCATTTTGAGTGATTAATGCGGTTTGCAGATGGTTACTGTTGCCCAAATGGCATGAACCTGTATCGAGGGTAGGGGGCAAGGGTTTTGGTTGGATATCTGGAAAAGGTTCTTCCCAAAGGGTGGTTGGGCACTGGAACAGGCTCCCAGGGCAATGGTCACGGGGGGGGGGCAAGCTTGCCAGAGTTCAAAGAACATTTGGACAATGCTCTGAGAGGCACAAGGTGGGACTGCTGGGGTGCTCCTGTGCAAGGGCCAGGAATTGAACTCAGTCCTTGTGGGTGCATTTCACATCTGGATATTCTATGAAACAAAGTGGGGTAGGATCCTCCATCTCTCACCAGTACTTCTCAGCAGTTCTTAAATTCCAGAAGTCAATTAAAAAAACAGATAAGGCAAGTATGTCGTGTTTCCAAAACTGTGTGTACTCAGCACCCACAGTTATCTGGCCTTCGCGTGTGCCGCTGTGGTATCTGTTGTTATTGCTGCATCAAAAACAGGTACCACAAAACCAGCTGGATACACAGACCCCAGATTCCCGAGGGACAAGGGTATTTTGCTGATACTCCCTGTTTGGGACCCTATCAGGGCTGTGAATTGGGTCAGCATCCACAAGCTGTCGGCTTATTGGAACGCCTGTCCCTGCTGGAGGATGGACTTTCAGAGTCCTTTCCTCCCTGGCCTCCGAGGGATGCTAAGCAGGCTCTTGTGCAATCCCAAAGACTTTGTTTGCGTGGGGGAGAGGGATGAGCTGCCGGAAGGCGATATAAAGCACACAGCGGGAGGCACGGAGCAACCCCGGCTGTGCCGACCCACCCCTGAGGGGAAGGAACCGGGGCAGCGGTGGATGGAGCAGAGAGCAGCCTGGCAATGGTAAGCGGGAGGAGAACGAGGTGGTGGGATCTCCCAGGATTGCTGCAGTGAGCAAGGAACAGTCAGGGAATTAACTCTTCTTGTCCAGCAGTCTGGTGGTCGCAGATGCTCAGGGTCAGTGCAGGGGGGTGTGGGTGAGCTGTGTGAGGGGGTTTTGGCACTGGCTTTGCCCTGCTCTCAGGGCGCTGACAGAGCATTGCCCAGTCACCGGTCCTGGCTGACTTGCATCCACATCTCTGATAAGGAGTATCTGGTGTCCAGGGCTATTCCAGCGCTGTGCCAATAATTTCCCTAAAGAAATACATAATCTGTACCAACAGAAGAGATTGACTTAATCTGTGTCTTTTTGACACTAATTTTAGTCATGTTCAAGGCTTTGGGTTTGTTGTATTATCCCGTTGTCTCCTTGTATAGATATGGTTTACTGGAACAGTGAGGATCCTTTTGCAAATCCTAACTCTTCAAAAGAACAGCAGTGGGAAATGAGTAACTCCTTTCCTCTTTGGGGAGCCCAGACTGATGCCTCAGCTGTGCAGTATTACTCAAATTGCACTGAAATGTGACTTTATCACTGTCAGCACATCCCTATGGATCCCAGCGCTGGTTTCTCCCACCTCCTTTCTGAAATAGCTACCTAAATTCAGGATAGTGTTTGACCCTTGCATTAACCTGATGAAAGAAGGCTGATCTGGCCCTTTGGAGTGGAAAATGACTTCAGGCCATGGAACCTAGGAAATACAGTACAGAAATTATTGCACCCATGCTTGAGGGTTCAGCCTTTCTGAATGACTGCAAACATCTCCAGTGAGCATGATAACAAATCCGAGTTATCCAGAGCCTGCTTGTTTTTCCAGGAAAGGATTGTGAGATGTTTGCTGCTGCTCTCTGTGCTCTGCCTGGCTGGCTGTGAAGGCAACAAGAGTGAGTCTCCCTGTGCTCTGTCCCTGTTGGGTCATGAATGGGTAGTATGGAAAGGACAGGTCAAACCTTCACCTGATCCATGTTCAAGTTCCTCATTCAGGGTGCTGCTAAGGCTGCTAAGGAGGAACAATAGAATAGGACTCAATGAGGCAGGGACTGGGGTCCAGGAGCCAGCAAAATAGGCAGAAACTGCTGCAGGCTGTCCACCTCAGCCACGAAGGGTGTATAACCCATGGAAATGAGCACAGGTGCTGCAATGTGCCACCATGCTCCTTGGTGACAGTGCCAGGCCCCATAGCTCTGGTCCAGATTACAGCCAGGCTGAGGAGGTCTCACAGCCTCCCAGCAAGCTGAGGCAGCAGGTTCTTCCTCAGATGTGTCTGCTCTGGCTCCAGGCGAGGATTCCTTGAAAGCTGTGCAGAGCTTCCTGCAGTAGGGTGAATTCTCAAAGCTCTCATCAGGGAGATATTTGTGCTGCATTTCATCTTTCTTGCCTTTCTTTTGCTGCAGGTGAGCTGGTGAGCACCCATGCCTTGAGGCCAGGGGCTGCCCTCCATGTCAAGAGGAGCCCAGACTCCTGCCTGCCAAACCCATGCCAGCACCAGGGGCAGTGTCAGGTGACTGTGGACAGACCAGTTTGCAGCTGCAAGCCAGGCTTCACAGGGGAATTCTGCCAAGGTAGGGCTGGGAATGCTAGTGAGCCCTCCCCAGTCTGTCCATGGGCACCAGAGGGAAGGGTGATGGGCACAGTGCACTGTGGTGCAGTGGTGTTACCATTGCTCCCCACTCCTGGAGCACATCCCAGCTCCTGGTTCAGGTGCATTCTGCACCACTACAACCATATCCTGGCTACATGCTGGTACAAGACCCAGCCACAGGCCATTTTCTTCTTCCCCAAGAGCCTTAATTCCTTGGCTGTGCCATGGTGTAGCAGGGCAGCTGCAGGGCACAGCTGCCTCACAGTTTCAGAACAAGCACAATCACCCTGGCACAGATACAATGAAGCCCCTTCCAGACACTGACCAAAAACTGTGTCTTCTTCCTCTGAAGGAGAGGGCCCCGTTCCCTCTGGTGCCCTAGACAGACTGTGGCCGTTGTGTGGACAGCCCTCAAAGTGGACCAGGCTGTCTTTTGCCCAGTGTTTCTGAAGAGCCCTACAGCAGCCTGCACCAAGGCTGGGACGAGAGGCTGCTGAGCTCAGTGGGACTGTGCCACCCTCCAGCTGGCCTAGGGCTCCTTCAGGCCTCTCCCTTATTGCTATTGCAGATGGCTTTTTCCCCCAGATGTGGTACTGAAGTTGGCCTGCGAGGAAGAGCACATGAAGATGATGGTGAGGAAGGAGGTGTTTGAGCTCTTGAAAATCCCACTGGAGCTTGTCCACTTGAGGAACCAGGCATGCAAGGTCTCAGAGAAGGAAGAAGAGGGTGAGCTGTTTCTTGCAGCCACTCTCACAGGTGAAAACCACACTGCCTGTGGATCAGTAATCCAGGTGAGGATCCATAGCTCTGAAGCCAGGCAAGGAGCAGACATAGTGAGGTGGGACAGCAAAGAAAGGGCAACCCCAAAGGCTTTTGCTTTTTCATCTGGGCGCTGAAAAGTTCTTATTCACCTTGAAAGTCTTCCCTGAGAATATCAGAAAGCTCTTCTGCCTCTGCCAAACCCCTGCTGGCAGCACATTTAGTCTTGTTTAGGAGAGCTTGGAAGTCTCATTGTGAGCTGATAACAGCCCTCAGCTTTCTGGAGATATCCTCTGAACTTTGCAGCCTTGTCCTCTTGGTTCCTGATTTGCTTCATGGAGCAGGAACGGTGCAGATGAAATGGTGCTCCAGGTCTACATTGCATAGAAGAGCCCTGTGCTCACTGTACTGACTCCTGTGCCAGCAGCCCCCAGACACAAAGCTGAAACCCCAGCAGATATCCAGGCCTGGAGCAGCTACAGCTGAGTAGTGCCTTCTGAACTTGCAGCTCTGTGTATGGCTTTAGTCATGGTCTGGAGACTTGATTTCTGTGTCGTTCCAGCAAAACAGCTCCCATGTCTCATACTCCAATGTCATCAAGTCAGAGCAGGAGGCCCACAGGGCCATGATCTCCCGCAGTTTCCAGCTGGAGGTGGACTTCTCCTGCATCTACGCCTACGAGCAGGTTGTGAGACTGCCCTTCACTCTCACTGCTGTTGACAAGTGAGTGCCCCATCTCACCTTGCTGCTGACATGGTGTCTTTGAGCTTGGAGAAAACTAGATTCAGTGAGACAATTTACAAAGGCCCTGGGGAGCCCTGGAGGGCTCTGAGAGCCAGCCACTGGTGGCTTCACCTGTGCTACGTCCTTCCCGCCTCCTTGTTCTGTTTGTGAGCTCTCATTGTCTCATCTCCTCTCAGGCTGGTTCAGTTTGTGGTCAGAGAAGGACTCTTCAACGTCAGCATGAGATTGTACAAGTCCCCCTCTTACCTGGAGCCTTACCACCTGCCAAGCATGGCTGTCCCCCTCACGGACACACTTTATGTCCTGCTGAAGATAGAAGGGCAGCACCAGCTCAAGTACTTCCTGCTGAGTGTTTTGGACTGCTGGGCCACACCAAGCATGGATCCACACCAGGACACGCAGCACAAGCTCATTGAGCAGGGGTGAGTGGAGTGTCTGCAGCACATCCAGTCTCCTTGCACCACAGTGTGTCAAGGACTGAGACAGAAATTGGCCTGTTCAGTTAAGCCTGTGGGCTGCATCCAGTCCCTGTGGGATGTGGTATCCCAGGCTGGGATGCTCCACCTTGTTTGCCACCCAGTGATCCAGGCCTCATGTCCCAGGTGTCCCCATGACGAGACGGTGACCTATCTGAATGCCATTGGAGAGAGCACTACTGCCAAGTTCAGCTTCCAGATGTTTCGGTTTGTTGGTTACCCTGAGGTGTTCCTGCACTGCCGTGTCCAGCTCTGTCTCCCTGATGGCCCAGAGCCCTGTGCCAAGGTGAGCTCCCTTGCTGGTCTGCACCCTGGGTGAGTGTGGGACTTCCCTTCACTAGCTCTGCTTGGAGAAGGGGCTCTGCTCTGGTTTTTGCTGCCTCACAAGATAAACACCTCCAGAATCAGCAGCTCAGCCCAGTGCCCTGAACCAAAGGTGCAAGGGCCTGAACTCACCAGAGACCTCCTTTCCCTCATCCCTACAGGATGGCCCAGGTGCAGGGTGCTTCTCCCCTGCCCTCCCATCACCCTTCCTTTGGCTTTGTTGACAGCAATGTCCCAGGCACTGGAGGAAGCGGCGGGCTCTGGCAGATGACTACAATAGAATTGTCTCCTATGGGCCCATCCTCCTGCTGGCTGCCCCTTCCTCGGGAGCAGAGACCCGTCATTCCAGCAGTGACCAGCAGGACCCGGCGGGTACGTATGTCCTCCTGAGCACTGAGGTCAGTCCAGGCGATCCAAGTAGCAGCCCAGGAGCAGGGCTGGGGGCAAGCCCACCCACAGCATGGCTCAGAGCAGGCATGCATGCTGAACTGCCGGCAGCAGGGGTCCTCAAATGGAGGCCATTTGAGGTGACCAAGTCCTGTTAGTGCCCTCAGGATCCCAAAGTACCCCCAGCTCCTGTGGCTCCTGCCCGTCACACCTCCCTGAATATATCCCCAGTCAGGAGATGCCTCGCCAGGGCTCAGAGCTGGCTCAGGGGACCAGATACACAACCAGTCTCTCTCTTCCTTGGCAGGACCCAGCCCGTGGCTCTCCAGGGCCCTCATTCCTCTGTGTGTGCTCGCTGTGCTCACTGTGGCTGCGGCGGCCGTCAGCGTGGGGCGGCGAATGGTTTAGGAAACATCTGTTTCCCAATAAACATGACAGGAGCAGAGAGGCTCGTGCTGTGTCTTTATGGGTGTTTTGGGGAAGAGAGTAATGGTTGGATGCAAACAGTTCTTGAAGGATGAGGTGCATCACAATGTTTATTTCCCAGTAGCATCTCTTGGACCTTCTCCCCTGTGGGCCCATAGTCTCTAAACCCAGAGTATGTACCCAGGGGTGGGAGAGTCCTTTCTGCTGCTTCCCTGTTCCCCACAGAGTCACCCTGGTGTGTGGGGAGATGGAAGTACCCCATTCTAGATACCTGCCCTACCAAAGCTGGTCTTTGCACAGTTCTGTGCCACACAAAAGTAGTGTTAGCAGAGGAGGGGCTGCTTGTGCAAGCACACATTTGTGTGTGCACCCATCCATAGTGATTTCTCCCTTCATTCATGACATTTCTCTTTTCATTCATGGCAAATTGCCAGCAAGACTTTTAACATTGATACATCCCTAACATAAAGCAAATAGCAAACAATATTGTAGGTATTAAGGACTAAATTCACAGTGCTCAGACAGCTGGTAGGGATTTAATACCAAAACACAGATCAGGAGATGACAGCAGTTGCCCTGCAAAGCAGCTGTATGTGCATTTTGGCTAGAGCACAATGTCCATGAGGGAATTGCTGCTGGCCCCCGAGGCTGTTTTGGAGGAAGAACATGCAGCAGATCTCTGCCAGAGAGCAAGGAGATGTTTTGCAAAGAACTCATGAGTTTCCTCTTCTTTTTGCTGATTCCCAGATGCAAACCTCTCACATCTGGGCTGGAGCAAGTCAATCCTCTCCCTCCAGTGGCAGGAAACTCACTGCCAGGCTGGTTCAGCACCAAAGGCCACCTCGCGAAGAGGGTGATGGCTCCATCATGGCTAAAGACAGGTGCTTTGTGGGCTTCCTCCTTGTCCCCCAGGGAATGAGATCAGGGACAGACCATGGAACTGCAGCCAGGAGGGACTTTGCAGAAGCATCATCTCTGGAACTCCTTGCCCAGAGCAGCCCACCAGGAATGAAAGGGACAAAGCAAAGAGCCCTGCTGAGGTGGATCATGCCCACTGAAGGGTAAACTGAGGCATGGTTAACTGATCTCTCCCTTTGTGAGGAAGCTGCATCTGCCAGGATCGAAGATTGCTCTCAGTGGATGCAGGTGCAGGCAGGAAGAGAGGTCCAGCCAGGAGCTAGTCCTGGGAGGCCGTGGTGTTTTTGTCATGTCTGATGATGTAGGAGAGGGAACCAGTGGTCTCCTTTGTCTTTGGGTAGTAGAGGATGACCAACCAGATGAATATGAAGATTCCTGCAGGGAAAGGAAGACAAACACTCAGCAGCAGCAGCAGGAGACAATGGGAAGCATCTTCGCAGGATGCTAATGGCATTTTCCCTCTGCTTCCAGGGGATTCCCTCAGCTCAGTCCTGCCTCTGCCCCTCCTCCACATGAACCATTTGGCTGGGACATGCCCTGAGTGGAAAATGTCCCTAGTCCTCTGCTAAGGAATGTCTTTCTTGGAGGAAAACCATCACAGGTGGAGTGGGTGCAATTGGGAGCCATGAGCAGCTCCATGCTGGTGGTTGGGACCTGCTGATTGATGTGCCCTGCCAAAAGGAAGGGCATGACAGTGCAGGGAACACACTGGTGCCTTGGGATCCCTGGTCAACCCACAGCCAGGCTGGCTCCTGCCTCTTCCATCTTCCCCACCCAAGCCCAGGGAACCCAGCTCAGAGTGAGTGCTGACCTTGCAGAGAGTTGAGGATGGTGAAGACATAGAGCATGGGTGTGGAGGAAATGCCATAGGTGAGGAATGCCAGGGCCCAAGTGGCTCCCAGCAGGCAGAAGAGCCCTGCTGCCACCAGAGCCACCTTCCAGGGCTTACGATATCCCTGCACTGCCCCAGTGCCCTGCAAGCTGCAGCTCTTCTGGGTCACCACCCCAAAGACAGCCATGTTGAAGAGGAAGATGAGGCCAAAGTAGCCACAGTTGGTGATATAGTGGACCAGAAGATGTTCAGAAGTGATCCAGCACCTGAAAAGAGACAACTGTGGTGCCTCCAGCAGTCCTGCAAGCCTCAGCACCACCCATGGGAGCCTTCCCCTGGGGGATTTTCCAAAGCCAGGGTGGAGCAGGGGGACAGTGGTGCCCTTGTGTTGCTCAGCTGGAAGGGAGCCTGGACAAGCTCCTGGACCTTGGACATCCCTCCATGACCTGGAGGGCAGCAGGCGTGACTGAGGAGGCTCAGCATGAGAGGTGGGGGTGGCTGATGTGTTGCAATCACAATTCAGGAAGCAGAAGCAGAAGCATGGTGCAAAGCCAAACCAGATGGGTGTAATCCCTGACTGCTGCACTCCTGGCAAGACTGAGCTACCCCTCCCTGTGCCAAAAAGCCACCTGAGCCCTGTGGGCAGTAGCACACGCACAGGTGGGCTATGACCTGGTGGTCAGTGGTCCGGATGTTGTATTCTCCATAGCTGCCAATACCTCCTGCCACTCCCACCACGAGAACAGGGAAGCCTGGAAGAAGGGACACAATCACAGAATTATTTAGGTTAGAAAAGACCTCTAAGGTCATCAAGTGCAGCCATTACCTCAGCCCTGCTATATGTCCCCAGGTGCCACATCTACACATCTTTTGAACACTTCCAGGGATGGTAACTCCACCGCTGCCCAGGGCACCCTGTTTCAGTACTTAACCACCCTTTCAGTGAAGAAATGTTCCCCAATATCCCACCCAAACCTCCCACTGCCTCTCTCATCACCCATCTTTCGTTGCTGGTGCTCACCCCAGCCAACCAGGCACAGCTTTCCCAGGTAGTGGGGGATGTAGATGCCGAGGACCTTGACAAAGAGGAGGTAGAGCTGACAGCCCTCCAGCGCCGTCCAGGTGAAGCAGCAAAGCAGGCAGTAGTGGGTGAGCCCCCCCAGGACGCTACAGGTGCTTGGGTGGGTCCTGCCAGAGAGCCCACTGCTGAGCAGGAAGGCCAGGTTGAGGAGGAACAGGCTGCCCACGAGGTTCATGTGCAGCCCCAGGTTGACGCGGACGGTCTCCTCAAACCTGAACCTGCACCTGAGTGTCCCCACAGGGACCAGGAAAGGCAGGGGTCACAGCTGAGCAGGGCCTCGTGCTGTACCACAGCAGGTCCATGCAGAGGCACTGGCATTCCTCACATCTCTCCCAGCCTGACAAGCCCCCATGGAGCTGTTGGCACGTCCCACCTTATGAAGATGCAGAAGGCCATGGTGAAGATGGAGAAAGCCATGGCCACCCCACAGCCAACGGTGGCAACTGCCATCAAAGCTTTTGTTGTGGAGCCATCCAGAGCTTGGTTCTGCCAAACATGCAGATATTGAGTTAGACAGGCTCTGGACCAACCTAAAAAACTTGAGCTGCAGCTACCAGAGCCATGGGGCTGATAACCCTAGTGGGCTGCTGCAGAGACTCCACACCACCCCCCAGAAGATCTTCAGGAGAAGCAGGTGAGTGGTGGCTCAGAGGAGATGCTCTGAGGTGGGGTGAGGTGTGGGTGACGTGGACCACCATGAGCACCCTCCTGGGAGTCTCCACCAGGGTATGGGACCTCAAGCCTTGCTGTGCCAGAGCCTGAACAAGGCTGGGGCCTTTTCCAGCCTGTCTGGCCCAGCTGACCTTCTGGTGCCCTCCTGAGCTGGGGCTGGGCTTGGTTTTGGGACCTCGGCTTTCCTGAGAACAGCTATAATTGTCTCTATGTGGCTACTCATGACACCCAAGGGGCCACAAAAGTGGGCAGGCAGCACTGCCAGGGCACAAGCAGGATCTGCAGGAAGGGGGATTGTCACCAGAAGGAGGGTGAAGAAGGTGAGATGGTCACAGGAGCAGACTGTCCCCTTGTCCCCGGGCTGCGTGACACATCCAGTGCTGCGCCAGCCTCCTGCTTGCCCTGCAACAGGCACGGGGGAACAGCTGTGAGTGCTGGTACAGCACTTGTGCCCAGCCCCACACCTGCCCCAAGCAGGGGGTACCTTTGCTGGGATCCCAGAAGACGCACTGTGGGGTGACACTCTGCAGTGGGGGAGAGCAGCATCAGCCAATGCCACGGGGAGGGGCACTGGAGGGGAGGGAGATGGAGGGCAGGCAGGGCTGGCTTACTTGGGGCAGCTCTCTGTGGGGAAACGTGAGCTTCACAGGGTCCTGCAGCCCCGAGATGCTGCTGTCTCCCACTGTGATGCCCACCACTGTGTTGTCCAGGACCTGCGCTGTCTGGTTGGCTTCCTGTGGAGGGGAAACGCTGCAAGAGCTGAGCTGGTGGGTAGCAAGTGCTGGTGGCAGCATGAAGGATGCTGGCAATGCCAGCCCATACCTTGAACATGTCAAACTGCTGGATATTGAGGACTGTCACCACCACAGGCACTGTTCTGCTACTCAGGGACCGGAATATCTCCCTGGGGAGGTGGATTTTACCTGCCTTCCCTTTCCCTGTGGTGTTCAGCCTGCTGGGGCCCTGCGGCAGAGAAGAACAGTGAGAGGTTTTTGCTGCTGGGTCACTTCTCTGTTCAGAAACTCACCAGTCTTGCCCCAGGCACAAATTCAGCCCTGCCCAGGTGGGTTTGCTCAGCGACACCAGCAGGAGCCCTGAGGGCAGAAGGGAAGAACCTCACCTCCAGCACTGAGCATCTATGGGGGCAGAGCTGGGAGTGGGACCCAGCAGATTCTCTACCCACCATCACTGATGGTCCCCTGGGACATCCAGAACCTGGGAGAGCCTCTGAGTGGGCAGGAGGCACAAGGTCACACGTGTCTCTCCTCCTTTCCTACCTCACACTCCCCCTGACCACCTGGTCTGCTGGGATGGCACCTTGGGGAGGGCTCTTTCCTCCCAGGCACCACTTCATGTGACTCCTTGTCAAGGGATGTTGAAGCAACCCCACAGGGAGGAGGAAGAGCACAGCAGGGCACACCAAGCCCTGGAGCAGGGGCTGAGGGATGCTTGGAAGGCGTGGGACCTTCCAAGCAAGGGAGAGGGAGGGGCACATCTCACCGCTGTGGGGGAGAAGGTGATGAGGATGTCATGGGTGACAGCCCTGCTGACATTCAGGAGCAACCTCTTGAGCCCTGCCAGCCATCGGTGCTGCCCCAACTCCAGCAGCCTGGGGGACAAGGGGGCTGTGGGACAGGTGGACATGGGGACTGAGCCCACAAAGCCAGTCATGGCCACCCCTGCCACTACCTGAACCACTGCTCCCTCAGGCAGGCACAAGCGCGGCTCTCAGAGTGCCACAGCTCCAGGCAGTGCTGGAGCCAGTGGAGGTTGTGGGTGCTGTTGCCTGGGTTCTGCTGCTCCACCATCATATTGCAGCACTCATGGTGCTCATCACCCCGGTCCAGGCCTGGGGAGGGTGGGAGTAGGTGACCACTGGGCACCACAGCACTGGGAGGGCACTGGGAGCAAGGGTAGGAATGGGAGGGGACCACTCACCGGCACAGCTGTTCTGTCCTTCGACAACATCTGGAAGAGGAGCATATGAAGAAAAGAGGGGAAAACACCAAAATCTAGGGTCAGCCCTCCCTCTGTCCAGAGGGAAAGGGGAAGAGAGAAAGCAGGAGAGTCTGGCAGCCACCAGGTTTTAAAGGAACAGTCCTGCAGTTATGTGGGCTTCAAAAACACCTGGACAGTGATCGGAGCTGGTGAAGGCAAAACCACTGTGTGCACCCTGCCAGAGAGGCTCACAAAGGAGACTGCTGATCCCAGGTGTTATAAAAGCCCTCAGCAACAAAGTCCCCAACTCTGCTCACCTCTGTACATCCAAGTGGGGATGCTCCCCTCTGATTTGTCACATTTCAGGATGAAATCCCCACATGGTCTTCTGGAGAACACCTGGGAAAACCTTCTCACAAAGCCCATGCACCCCCTGTGCTAAGGATGCCTGTCCCCCCTTCACCTGTCACTCACCAGGCAGCAGCAGAAGCAGCAGGACAGTGCCCAGGAACAAGTTCATGCCACTTTGTGGGGTCTCCTGGCTGCCCCCGGCCATCCCACCACACTCTGCTCCCCTTGTGCCGGCAGCTCTGCTCCTCCCCAGGCTCGCCCAGGGCTTGTGGCTACTTCTGAGGCAAGAGCTGTTCCTCATTTCCCTTCTGGGAACCCCTCACACCTTCCTGTGGGCTGGCAAGTGACCTCCTGTCTCGGCTCACAGCAACGACAACAACCGCCAGAGCCGCGGTGTTTTCCCGCGGCTCCTTCCCATGACCGACCCCGGGCTTTGTGCTTTCCCTTTCTCCCTACAGTCCTGCCAAGGGGTTGATGGCCCTAACCAGCCCAGCAAATTCTGGAGCATCCTCATCCTAAATTGGGCATCACCAGAAGCTGCCAGGATGAAACATCCCCTTCCTGGCAAGGTGCCTCTGCCCCAGCTGGGTGGAGGGGGATGATCCACAACCAGCTGGAAGCGGAATGGTGGGATGGGAAATGTGATGCTGTGTTTGCAAGAGGCACAGCCAAGACAGCCAGATTCTGCTTGGCCCCACAGCCACTGAGAGGATGATTCTCATCCTTTGATGTCTCCCTCTTTGGATCCCGTCCTCCACCAGCCTCCCTTTCTGCTGGGTAGTGATAGTCCCCAGGGACTTCCCAAGCCATGGTATCTCTCTCCATAACCCCAACCCCAATGGCACCAGCCAGCCAGTGCTCTGCCAGGAGCACCGTTACTGGTCCCAGCTCAGCAGCATCCTGTAGGGTGAAATACTGGGTCCTGCCTCCAGAAATGGGATAACCCAGATGAGAGATGGATCCCATCAGAGAGCCCACCAATGCACCGAGCAGAGACCCCAGCGAGCCACAGTCCAAGAGGAACAACTTTAATGGGCATAAGTCTGGTGTGTAGGCATGCTCACTGAACTGCTACATCACCCAAAAATAGACATTCAACAAAATAACAAAAATAGATTATTTCAGCTGCCTGAGGGTGTGGCAGGGGCAGAGTCATTCTGTCTTCCCTGGGGAAGGGCCCTCATAGTGACCACCAGCAAGGGCTGAAAATTGGGCCTTTCCCACCCATCATCCCTGACCTCAGGATGTGGGAGGGGACATCCAAAGGCACTGGGGACCCTGTCCCTGCCCCTTCCACTTTTTACAGCCCCCACTGCCCAAGTAAGCATCCCTCCCTCCCTCCTTCCCTCCTGCCCCAAGGGTGCCAAGCCAGTCAGGATGGAGTGGGTGGGAAAACTGGGGAGGGGGCCAGCAGAGGTGGAGGGGTGGCCAGCCCCACTGTGGGTCCCTGGGCTCCTTGTGGCGCTATGGGGCAAGTGAAGTAGCAAAGCAGATGGTGTGGTCCTTCTTGTGGCTGTCCCTGGCATGGGGAGCTCTGGCACAGCACGGCCACCACAAGGCTCAGCTGCTGCTGGGCTGCAGCTTGGCACTGTCAGAGCTGCTCTGAGAGTCAGGGGACTTCCTTGCCTGCAGCACCATGGTCCAGTACCAGAGGAAGATGAGGAAACCTGGCAGAGGGGAGAGGAAGCGTGGGTGAGCCCCTTTGAGGGACAAACAGCAGCCACCCAGCCTGCCAGAGCCCCTCTTGCACACCATCACCACCCCGCCAACACCCCATGAAAATCCTGGTGCCCTTTAGGGGAGCCCAGAATCACAGGCTCACCTTGGAGGGAGTTGATGATGGTGAAGATGTAGAGGGAGACAAGGCAGAACACACCAGAGGTGAAGGAGAAGAATATCAGTGCCCAGGGGATGCCCAACAGGATGCTCAGCCCAAAGAGGGCCAGGACATGTTTGAGCTTGTGACCTTTTTTGTTCTGCCGGAGGATCTCCCGTACCATGGCCCCCAGCATGACTGAGTTAAAGAGGAACACCACGCTGAAGAAAGCCAGGTTCACGGTGTTATGGATCAGGGGGTCCGTGATCCAGCATCTGGAGGGAGGAGAAAGGGCAGAGGGTTACACTGTGTCCTCCCACAGGGTCAGGAGGAAGGGCTGGGAGAGCACAGAAGTGTGGTGCCAGCCCAGCGCCCAGGGAAGGGGGATCCCCCTGGTACAAAACCCAAGAAAAGCCCCAGGCCATGGTCAAGCTTTAGCCAGCTGACTTTACCTACAGCCTATCTCCCATGACTTACATGGTTGCGTTGGTGGATCTGCCATCCACAGATTCATAGATGGGAATGGAGAAGGGGCCATAGTTGGTCCAGCTAGCCAGGAAGATCATCATCACGCAGAAGAAGGGCAATCCTGGGTGGAAAGAGCAGAGTGAAGTGGCTGCCCTACTCCCTGGCCTTTGGACCTTCTGGAAGGACTTGTTGCCCCTTTCTCCCTGCATAGAGCACAAGCCAACATCCTCTCTCCCACAGGGAAACCAAGGATGGAATGAACACACAACAAGGGCACTCGGCATAAGCCCCAGCCTGGGAGGGAGCAGTGCTGTGCTGACCCCAGCTGGGGACCTCCCAGGGATATGGAGCTTTGGCCACACAAGACCATAAGATCTTCCTGCCATGCCCTCCAGCCCAGAGCATGGCAGAGAAGCATGGGTGCTTTCTTCATCCAGCCCATCTCGCTGGGCTGTCCTGAATGTTTCTTTCAGAAAGAAAGGATCCTACTACTATTTAAAGATCCCAAGTGGTGGCTCTCACAGGTCTCCATTGCTGAGTGATCCCCCAGGATGACCCACCCTTGCTTTAGCCCCAGCTTCTGCTCTCAGCCTTCCAATCTCCTTCTCCACCAAGGCTCTTGACAGACAGCTGCTCCGCCACAGCTATGTCTCCATTCCCATCCAGGCCTCATATCCAGTGGGAAAGACCTACCCTGGTGCCCCTCCACCCCGTGCCCTTAGAGTGTCTCTGCCTGCCCCACGCTCACCCCAGCCAGCCAGGCAGAGCTTGAGGAGGAAGTGGTCATGGTAGGCGTTGAAGACTTCGATCACAAGCCGGTAGAGGTTGTAGCCCTCAATGCCCATCCAGGTGAGGCAGCTCAGGAGTGAAAAGTGCAGAAACAGCCCCCCAGCTCTGCAGATGGCCTCGCTGCTGCTGGCAGCCAAGTGCTCCGAGATGAGGAAGGTGATGTCCAGGAGGAAGATGGCGACCAGCAGGTTCATGTGGATGTGCATGCTCGTGATCTGGTCTCGCTGTTTGCTTCTGGAGAATCAAAGGGAGCAGAACTCACCACCATGCCTTGAGAGCACCAGTGGTGCCCACAACATCTCACAGCCCTGCAACTTGCCCCAGCAGAAGAGCAAGGGCACTCTTTGGTAGTGCCAGAGGGACTGCGAGACCAACCCCACAGGTCGGACCATCCATCCCACGTGCAAATCCAGCCCCCTGCCGTTGAACCTGCATTGAAGATGCTCAGAGGGCTGAAGCACTTTTCCTGTGGAGACAGGCTGAGTGAGTTGGGTTTGTGCAGACTGGAGAAGGCTCCAGTGAGACCTTAAAGCACCTTCCAGTGCTTAAAGAGAGCTGGAAAGGGACTTTTAACAAGGGCATAGAGTAGCAGGACAAGGAGGTATGGCTTCAATCTGAGGGCAGAAGAAATTCTTCCCTGTGAGGGTGGCGAGGCCCTGGCACAGGTTGCCAAGAGAAGTTGTGGATGCCCCATCCCTGGAATGGTTCAAGGCCAGATTGGATGGAGTTCTGAGCAATCTGGTGTAGTGGAAGGTGTCCCTGCCCATGGCAGGGGGATTGGAAATGAATGATCTTTCAGCCCCTTCCAACCCAAGCCATTCTATATTGCTATGATTCTATGATTTCAGGTCAGAATCATCCACTTAGGATCAGTGACATGACTCAAGAGAAAACACTCATGTTCTCCTCCAGGTCCTTGAAAAGATCTTTGCAGACTTCTGCTTGCTGCATCCAAGAAGATTTTCCAAAATCATTGAAAAGAGCTGGTGTTTCTGAGCACCTTGCAGGAGACCTGACCAAGAGGGTGGATCCTGGACAGAAGAACTCTGCTTTCTTCAAACAAGGCTCCTTCATGATGCTTCTATCCATGCCACCAACTGCTTAGAGAGCTTATGCCCACCCTGGTGTTCATGGCCAGGGACAGGACACAGACAGGGAGCGTGGGGTGAACCATCAGACTGTACCTGAAGTAGAGGAAGAAAATGGTGCAGATGGATGCCAAAGCCGAGATCAGGCAGCCAACATAGGTTATGATACTCAGGTAATTCCTGTGCACAGAGGTGATCTCTGGAGAGGATACCTGAGGAAGAGGAGGAATGAGAGATGGTGAGGAAGAGCACCACTAGGAATTATGTGAGGGATCTGAAGGAAGGTGCTACCCACCATGAGCACAGCAAAGTAGGTGAGGTGGTTGCACCTGCACTCTGTCTGGCTGCTCCCTGTCACTGTTGTACACCCATAGCTGTCCCAGCTCCCAGAACTGACTGTGCAAGAGAAAGGGAGAGCGTCTGGTGAGCAGCAGGAACATGTGCCATGGGCTAAAGGATCTTCAGGGCAAGGTGTCCATGGAAAGAGGGAGAACAAGAGTAGGAGGTCCCAGCTTGTCCCAGGCCAAGCACACACACTCAAATAGCCCCCTCAGCACAAGGACTCACACCCAGGGAAGGGGAAAGTTTAGGTTAGCTATGGAGGGAAAAAACTGACGTCAGCCGTGTGGGAATGGCTTATGGAGGTGGAGCGAGGAAGGGAGGTGCAGAGCAACCTTCACCCTGCTGGTGGGGCTGTGGTACCTTGGAAAAAGGGCCTGACTTCACACCCAAGGGCAGGGGCACTCACCAGAGGTGTCCTCCTGCCAGAAGACGCACAGTGGGGTTACGTTCCTCTGCAATGACAAAACCACAGGCCCTCGTCAGGATGCAGCTGGGGGTTTGTTGCCTGTCCAGCACTTCTGATAGGGGACAACACGGGGCAGGAGATAAGATGGTCTCAGGAGACAAACTACGACTTGGATAAACCAGACTCCCCCTACGATGGACGTGGGCTCCAGGCAGAGACCTCTCTGTTAACAACTGATGGAGCAGATACCTCCTTCCAGATCCACTTTTCCAAAAAAAGTGTTCAGCTTTGAGCAGGCACCTGACAGAGCCATGAATGAGCCAAGGGCCTGCTAACATAGAGTGTACCCCAGCCCTGGAGAGAGTGCTGGATGTGACACATCTGCCATGAGGCATCTCCTGGACAGGGGAAGGCAGTGCCACCACCAGTGCACAGAGTGAAGCCATGACCGTGATACAGCCCCAGAAGACACAGCAGACCCTGCACAGGCAGGCCATGGGCATGGACCTGCTGGATTGTGACCACACCCTAAGTTGGCAAGGCCTGAGCCCTCCTTCCCCATCCATTCCTGGTGGGATCAGGTTCCATGAGGCTGTTTCCCCACCTACCGGCAGCTGCTCGTGGAAGAAAGTGAGGACCACTGGGTCGGAGAGGTTGGCCACCACTGTGTCCACCAGGGAGATGCTGACTACCTTGTCACCCAGGACGTGACTGCTGTTTTCATCCTGTTGAAGAAAAGGAGGCAGTGGCAGTGTGGGAAGGGAGAGGTTCCAGGTGTGAAGCAGAGGAGAGTGCCCAAGAAGAAGGTCCCATGACTGTACCCATCAAGCTTTTAGCTCATCTTTGAAGCATCTTCTCCCACTGAGCACCAGCACCCTGAGCTGGTGGCGTCGCTGTGGCCCAGTACCATGGGACACCCCACCATGCCATTCACGTGGGCATTACCTGGAACATGGTCTGCCTGTTGATGTCCATGAGGAGCACCCTGTGCTCCACCACCTCCTCCTTCTCCTTCACCATCAGGAACAGGCTGCTTGGCAGGTCCACTGTGAATCCCTGGACCTCTCCACTCTGCTGCAAAGAAAGACTCATCAGGAAAGAGGTTGAGAGAGAGCATGATGGGCCGAGAGCACTAGGGCAGACTTTCCAGGACCCACCTCTCTCTGGGAAGCAAAGGTCAGGTGCTGAGGAGCCCGACTGGGCTGGACCCTCAGGACAGTCGCGTGCACAGTGGCCTCCCCAAAGGTCTGGTTCTGTCCTTCCAGCTCCACCTTGGCCAGCATCTTCTCCAGCTCCCCAAGTTTGCTGTTGGTGAAGGGGCACAGTGAGCTGGGTGCAGCGGCCATGCATTGGCAGCAGCAGGAGCGGGGCGAGCTGGGAACTCACCGCCGGAGCCTCTGCTGCTCCGTGGATCCCGTGGCGGGCGCCGGGGGCTGGGCAATGAGGTTGTCCAAGGCGGTGAGCTGCTCCTCCACATCCTGCTTCCACACAGGCATGCTCTCTGGAGAGGCTGGTGGAAAGGAAATGCATGGGCATAATTGGCTTCCTCATTCCCCAAACTAACTGGCAGACCAGTTAGGCTTCACCTTGAAGCCCTCTGCTTTCTGCTCTCCGGTGGGAGCAGAACACAGAAGGCTTCAAGGTGACCCCAAGCCAGGAAAGCTGATAGTGACCCTAACCCACAGAGCTTTCCTTCCACCCAGAGCTCAGCTCCCACTGAGACCATGGGGACCTCATGGTGGAAACTGGACCCTGAGAAATCACTGCAATAACCTCAATTTTCTGGGATTTTGGGCAGCATTTTGAAAATCTCCACCTTTATGGGTACTGGGTACCAGGCCTGTCTTTGGGCTGCTTCAAGAAAACCTACATCCTCTTCAATCACCCTTCAGATATCTTCATATCACCAGGCTAAACCATACACTGGGAAACAACCAGCTCTGATGATGATTAGGGAACAGGCTGGGGGGATAAAACAACCCTTTAATTTCCTTAAAATAACACTAAATTGCATTTACCAGAGAAGGAGTATTCAGCTTTAGCATCCAGGGAGGTGTTCTTCCCGCCCTTTATGATATAGGACACATTGAAGATGTAGGCTCTGGTTCCTTCAGTCTTCTGACTCTCCTGTCCCCTGGGGATTCTGCTGGCTGGGTCCCCACCCAGGGGGATGCTCTGCTTCCCGTAGGCCAGCCACAGGGTCCTGTTGGACTCAAACCAGTAGATGCAGAAGCGGTACCTGCCCAAGGCCAGGGGCAGGCTGTACTTGTAGGAAGAGTTTTTCCAGTTTGGCAAAAAGGGACTTTTTATTATCAGCGCCTGGGCCGTGTTCTTGATGGAGATGTTGGCGGGGTTGTGCTGGTAGATGACAGAGCTCTCCTGGGTCTGGTTTCGGTCCCCGCAGAAGCGGAAATCCTCCTCCCTGCGGCCATTGGCTCCCACCCCTGTGTTGTACAGGCACACGGAGACAGAGGATCAGCTGAGGGACAGCCAGCCCCAGCACACACTGCAGCCCTGCAGCAGCTGTCACAGGTGGCATGCCAGGCTCTCCACCCCAGTTATCCCAACCCTGTCCTACAGGCTGTGTGACACCAGCCATGTCCTCAGCGTCACAGCCACCCTGCAAGGATCTGCCAGGGCCCCTTGGACAACAGGACCTCCTGTCTTTCAGGGACCCCATCTGCCACCACCCACATCAGCAGACACTGAAAGAGGACCTTTTCCAGAAGGGAAGGATGGAGACCATCTCCTTTCCCTGGAAAGGACACATTCTGCCCAAGAGACCCACCAGAGGCCCAACATCCTATGAGATGTTTTATTTCTGTGGAAGCCTTGGTTGCTCACATCTCATGGTGCCCCCCAACCAATGTTTTGGGGCTGCCAGTAACTCCCAGCAGCCCAAACCCAGGACAAGGCAGGACAGTCTACCTTGGAGAGGGGAGAGAAGGAGCAGGAAGAGGACCTTCATCCCGGGCAGCTCTCTACTTTGGCTTGGCCTTCAAGGAAACAGCAGAGCCTGAAAGGGTACAAAGGGAAGGGGCCACATGAGTATTTGAGTATCCCCCATGCCATGAGGGCAGGGATGGAGAGCAAAGGCTGTGTAGGTGGGACACCAGCTGGTGTCACAGCCAGGTCCCTGTTGCCTCTGCCTCCAGAAGGACCCAGGACCACTGGGCATCCAAGCTGGCTGTGGGCTGGAAGGATGGCAGAGGCTAGAAACCCCTGAGCTCTTATCATGGAGAGTTGCCCCACCACTCCAGCACAGGCTCCAATCAGCAAAGAATCCACATAGGAGGGGTCCCCTCTTCCGCTCTCAGCTCCACATCTCAGTTAACACCCTGACTTGTTACCATAAATGATAGGAACAGAAGGAAACTGTGGTTTCCTACTTCACCAGCCCTAAAATTATTTTCTTGGATGATTTCAGCTCCTGCAGATTAGCTGAGGAGCTGGGCACATTGCAAACCACTCCATCATTTCAGCCTCCAGAAACAGGCTCTTCCAGGCACATCTGGCAAGCCAGCACAGCAACCATGGCTGCCCAAATCTGCTGCTCACAACCAGCTGGTCCACATCCTGCACAGGCCCTTTGCCCGTCCCTTCATCTGTCACTCCGCTCCACCACCCTTTTCTTTATCTTTGCACGAGGACAGGGCTTCTGTGACCTACACCCAGGCCAGCACTGAGCACCCTCAAGTGCTGCCACATCCCTGCAGTTACCCAGCCACAGCCTTCACACATACAGCCTTTTTCGTTGTGCTCTCTGCCTGCCCCAGGCCACAAACTGCATCTGCTGCTCTGCTAGCATGCACCAAGCGTCATCTCCTTCTCACCCTGTTGTCACTTCAACCATGGGACACACCCTGTCAGGGTCTGACAACCAGCAGAAGCTCCCCCAAGGGTGGGACAGTGTTGGTGGGGGCTGCCGGAGGAGTTGGCCCAGCCCAACACTTGTCAATGCCCAAAGTGAAGCCAGCACTGTTCGCCACTGCTGCACCCCACTCCTGCACTGCTCTCAAACACCCCTTCAAAACCCACCAAGCTGTCCAGTCCTGTTTTTTTTGCTGTGAGTAGGTGCCAGGGCACCAACCAGCATCACTTTCAAAGGCTTACAAGCTCTCCCAGATGCTCAAGGGCCATCAGATGCTTAAAAACTCATTAGCAGATTTCTCCCACCAGCACAGGCTTTGTCTGGAAGTTTCTCTAGCCAGCACAGATCCTGCACGGGTGTACAGCCCACTCCCCGTCCTTCCCCATCTGTTTCTTGCAGCAATTTATCATCAGCAGACGGGGTCTTTGGGTTGTTAATTAACCTGCTGCCGTGGCTGTAACTAAGTGACACTAACGAGGTCTCCCAGTGTGAGCTGGGAGGGTATGGCACAGGCATGACTTGGCGGGAGTAAACGGATTTGGATGGGGCTGGCATCCCAGTGCCTTGCCACACACTTAGAAATCACAGATATATATCCAAAAAACACGGACCTGGGGTGGCAAAATGCTGGTGGTGATGGGAAACACCTGGATCTCTTAAAAGCAGTGGAGCTTCACAGGAATGCCAACCACGTTGAGGCAGCACAGAGCTGGCACGCCAATAAAGCATTGCCTCTGGATGGGGAATGCTGAATCCTAATGAGGCTTCAGCCCATCCCACTATGCTGACATCTTTATGGTTTTATTGGGATGGTTGGAGGAGAGGATCAGCCCCTTTCAGCCGTTACTCAACTGGGACCAGAAATCCCTGTGGGAAAGAGGGTGGGGGAGCTGCTATTTCCCCTCAGAGCCCTGTATGGTCCTGCTCACCCTGACTCTGATTGCCATTTCCTGAGCCGAACAATAGCAAGAGAAAATCCCCTGAAAATGGTTTTGCAGTGAGAAACCACGGCTTCCATCCAGGCTGGCAATAAGCACAGCAAAGGTAGCCGGACGTGCTGAGTTCTCGTCAGGGCTGAATCTCGCCTCGTCATCTTCCCATACCCGGATGGCAGTGGGGAAAAATTCCTGGCTTGGCCTCAAAATCAACCAGATTATGTACAAAGAGGGGACAGACACTCTGCCAGGGCTGCACAGCTTGGAACAGGCTCCCTTACCAGCAGAAAGGAAGGTTTATTCCCAGGCACCAGTTCTTATTCTCCCATGTCCATTAATATACTGGTCTTGGAAAGAAAAGCCAAGCATTATATGGAGGTCTCTAAACCTTAGGTGAATGACTAAAAACCTCACAAACAAAAAGCCTGGTGTTTACTACCACCTTGCTGCTTTCTGTGTGATTTGGCAGCAGGCATTTAAGCATGTGGAGGTGGCACGTGGTTTTGGATATGACGTTTTTCCCAAGGAGAAGAGAAGATGCTCTGATGACTCAAACAAATACCGGAAACAGGGAGATCCAGGGCCTTTTATCTGTTTTCCTTCCAGGTCCGTTAGGAAAGTGACGCTCTGTTCCTTGAGATGTTAATGACTCTGAAGCTCGTCACCACAGTGGGTTACTCAGGCAGGGACTCAGCAACATGATGAGGAAACTGTGGCATGGAGAGACAAGCCAGGAGGGGCTCCCAGAGATGCAAAACAGTTTTGCACAACCAGCTCCTTATAGTAGAGACCAAAGACAATGTGTCCTGGGCCTGGCGCTGTCCAAGGATGTGAGGACCCCATCGGGATCCCCCTGCAAAGGGATGCCCCAGTGTCAGTATCTGAGTGCTTCACAAAGTGGCCTTGTCCTTGGCCAGTGGTGCATGTCTGCAGGGGCCAGCCACACGTTATTCATGGCATTGGCATGTGATTCTCAGCACCGGTGGGCGGCCGGGGCCGACCGGGAGCGTTTGCTAATGCCCAAGGAGTCGAGGGCAGCTGCATTGTGCCAGCAGCCCAGCGGTGCCAAGCTGTGCCATGGGGTGCTTCAGCTTTTCCCGGGCCACGGCACTGCACAGAACACCCAGCACCTTCAAGATGAGTCTTGCCAACAGGATGAAACCAGATCTGAGAGTGATTCCCACGGGAGCGGCACAACTCCCTGCCAGATCTGTTCTTAGCCAGCCACTGGCAGCCGTTCCTTCCCACAAAGGCGTGGGGAGAACCAAGGGAGGCTGGCGCTGGAGCTGCCAGTGCCTGAGGCTCCTGAGATGGAGCGTTTGCCTAGAGCTGAGTCTTGACATTCAAAACTTTTTTTTAAAATTTCCATTTCCTAGAAAACACCACAAATAGAAACATAACAGTGAACTAACCCAGCACTTCCTCCAGTGCCAGGGCAACACGGCATCTGGCTTGGTGGCACGTGAAGACTTGTGGCTTCAGCCCTAGCCACACACACTCTGCAAAGGACCAGGTACACCTGCACTGGACTGAGGCTGATGTGACACAGTAACAAAGTAGTGCAAGGACATCTCTGGCCATCTCTGGCCATAGAGGGTACAGACAGTTGTCCCTGCCACGCACTCCCACCACACAGTCTCCTCTGAGAGCAACCCCATTTCTTCTCCTGCACATACCCCTTCCAAACCGCTCCCTTGTGTTTCAAATGGCTCCCAAAACACCCTGTCCACTCCCAGGTCTTATCCCCCTTCACATGGGGAACGTCTTCATCGCCTGCCTGTGCTGCAGGTGCCAGGGAAGGGAGATGCAGCGCAAAGTAGCTCAGGACCACCCAAAATCAGACTCCCAGGTATTTGGCACAGAAAGCAAGGTGCTGGAGCCTAGTGAGGGCAAAGTCTGCAGCACCCAAGGAGCCAGGTAAGAGACTATGGGCCTCCCGGATTCCTGCCAAACTCCAGCTGTCAGATGAGCTGATGGGAAAGGAGTTGGTGAGTCCAAGCGTTCGTGAAAAGCAGGCGCCAGCAGGCTGTGCCCAGCTGGTCCCGTGCAGACATTGGCACGCTGGGAGGGACACAGCCTGCTGTCTGGAAACCACACAGCTCTGACCCTGCACCCACGGGTGCCACTGCAAGGTGCAGGGATGGCCAATCCCAGGGATCGCCGTTCAGGCAACACACAGTTGCTTGCAAACCTGTTACTCTGTGAATAGCAGCCCCCAGGCCGCAGGATTAAGAGCTGGACTGAAACCAACTATGCAGCATTTTCAGTCCTTGGCTTAATTCACATGGGAGCTGCGAACCCAGCAAGGGACACGGCAAACCCCACTGTGGCTGCAGTCCCAGGCTCAAAGGATTTCCCTCCACCCCCACCTCTGAAACACTCCTGACTCCCCACTGGTGGTGGAGCTTGGGCGGGGGGTGGAGGTGGGGGGAGGGCATTACTGCAGCCCTCAGACCATGAAATGAGCTTTGGCTGCCTTCCCTCCACAACAGCCATTCAGACTTGCTGCCAGGAGGTTATTCCAGGAGACTTCATTTCAATTCTCCAGCTGGTCTCACTGAGTTTTGCTGGTCTCTCTGGAGGTGCAGCACAGACAGTGGGTAGAGACCACCCCAAGCATCCTACATCCCATATCCCGCAGTGACATGCCAGGACCGGCAGCAGCAAACTGGGATGTTGCAGGAGAAATCCCCCCAAAAGGCATTTTAGGGAAGGGAGATCACCATGTCGAGACATGCCGACATCCCACGGGATGCTGCACCCTCCACCGGGAGGGGGAGAGGAAGGAATGGGGTGTGCTGGCGGTTCCCATAAAGTGGGAAGCAATGGCCACACACCGGGCCGACGGCCGGGACTTCGTGGAGCTCAGCTCTGCCGCTGGCAGCAGCCCGGAACAGCCGGTCCCGGGCAGCTCAGTGGGTTTTGTGGCTCCATGGACCAGGAATCCAGCCTGGCTCCGGGGCAGGAGAGCGCAAGCCCCCTGGAGCAGAGATGAGGGCTAGTTTCACAGATAACTAGCACCATGGCCACGAGCAGAGTCCCCGGGCCCTGCCCAGCCGGACGCATCACACCCACCGCTGAGCCCCCCTACCCACCGGAGCGGGGTGCCGCTCAGGCCCCTCTATAGAGACCCCTCTGCTTCATCCATCCGGGCTGCTCCCTGCCCGAGCATGCTGGGGCACTGCCCGGTGCCACCATCCGCGTGGAGCCCCAGTGCCCCCCAGCCCCGCTGGGCTGCCCCAGTCCCGGNTCACCGCCGTCGGTCGCGCACCTGCCCGGTTCGGCTCGGTCCGGTTCAGCTCGGCACGGCACGGCACTGCACGGCTCGGCTCAGCACCTCGCAGCCTGGCCCGGCTCAGAGCGGCATCCCGCGACCAGCGGCTCCACCCCGTCCCCCAGTCAGACCCCCCGAGATCGCTGCGGGGGCTGCGGGGCCACTACCCTCGGGCACAGCACCTGCCCCGTTCGGCTCCCCCCCGGCGCGCCCCC
>VXBB01014121.1:23143-37480 GCA_013399915.1 Illadopsis cleaveri | reverse complement strand
GAAGTTTTGTAAAAGAGGAAACTTACAAAAAAAAAAAAAAAAGGAATAAATAAGGCTGATTTTTGTATGTCCATATGTGCATTTCTCAGGAGAACTGGTAATGTTCAGCTGTTGCACATTTTAACTGCAGTTTAAGTGCAGTCACAGGATGAGAGCTGATAAATATACCTAAGGTCACATTACTTTTGCATCTCTAAAGAAAAGAAAACAAACCCTTGCATTTTTTTTTGCTTCAAGTATAGGAAGTTATGGCTGAGTGACATACTGTAGAGGGTAGAAATAGTCAGACTTCAGTGATTTCTAAACCAAAATTATTACTAATAATTTTAATTCTATTTTTTCCCTTTTTTTTTTTTTCTGTAGTGTGTCCATGTAGGAGATTAACTGAGGTTAAAATATAGTTAACTCAGAATGTTATTGGAGGAATAATAAACTACTAGTGACACTAATAATGTACTAACCCTTTGTATGATACAACTTAAGAAAATCCAACAAATCAATGAAAAAGGAAAATGCCATTGCAACTATGTTTTCTTAGATAAAGTCTGCTTAATTTTAAATATACTAGCTCTATTATTCTGAAAAATCTGGCCATTCATAAAAACATGCAATGAAAATTATTGCCGCCAGATTCTCTTACTCTTTTCACTCTCATTTACTTGGAGAACTCTCCTTAAAAATTATTGAAAAGTGCTCTGACAGAGTGTTTAATCAGTGTTTTTTCACAAGCTGGCATCTTTGGAGGCAGAAGCCCCTATCCACCGAGTAAGTGTGTTGTTGCCAACGCATCTCACTCGTGATGGGAAGTAGCCATTCTTAACTTTGAGAGAGTAGTTCTGCCTCCATTTATATTTAGTCCTTGGAGCAGTGAAAAGCGGTAGCAAGAGTAGTAATAGCAATGATGGCTTTCTGTTTATGTTTTGAACATTTGTAAATGAGTAATATGATGCGGGAAATCTCAGATCCATCCAGCTGGACCTGGTCCACCAGAAGGATATATTTAATCTGTAGTTTAGTCCATTTCCTTTTTTCCCCCAAAATCTGCTACAAGTGTATAGGAGTAGGCAATGGAGTGGACAACTTGGGTTAGCAGCTTGTGCTTCCTCATCATTTCTCCTAGATCTTGTAATCTGTCCTCTGTCATGGGAGTGGTTGTAATGTCAACCAGTCTCATGCACCTTATCCTTTGTTGTGTCACATGTGCTTTATTCTTTATTGTGTGTTAACCATGCACCAGCCATTTGAGAGGGTTGTTGGTATTTTGGCCATGAGGAATGTACATGTGGGGAAAGAGGGGGACATGGGGCAATCAATTGTCTTCAAAAGAGGCTTTGTGGTTTGTACTAGCCTAAGGGTTACTCACATCTGTCATGAATCCATGACTGTTGGTTGCATGGTAATGATTTCCAGTGACACCTGATAGATGCCAGGTTAGAAGTGAAAGGCCACAAATCACACAGGCTTATGCTGATTTTTTAGTATGTTTTTAGCTGAGAATTCACTCAAGAAAACATTTTGCAAGTTTGAGTAATTTACTTTGTCTTTTTTCGTATTTTCCTTCTGCAGCAGTCTTGTTGTTCTATTTGTATATGTAATCTTTTGGTGGGTAGCCATGGTTGGTTTTGAAAGTGGGAGCACATTCGTAGGAAAGAGAAAAAAGGAATTTAGGGGACCTAGGTTGTAAAGCACAGCATGGGAGGGGAACTTGAGGGGCAAGGCTCAGTGCATTTCACTGAGCCCCAGGATATATTTTGGTGTGGTATGTACTGAAGCAGCTCCTCTGGATTAGGATGTAGGTGTTATTTATCAAGTCAGTGATCTGTTGCCTGTATACCTGGCAATCTCTGTTATGGAAAAGTTCACTGATGGGTCAGCTGCAGTTGTTCTCTTCCTCATGTATGCCATGCTGGTTTCTTTGATGTTTTTAGAATGTGGTACAAGGCTTTTTTCAGTGTATTACAGACTTAAAATGGAGGGGCTATTATTTTAAACTGAGTTGTTTTGGAATTGTGTGTTTGCTTTGCGGGAATTCTTTTTTCAGTGCTCTTTTCCAGACTCTGTTTAAAGACCTCCAGCACTTGGTGCGTTGAAGTGTCTCTTTGGTATTTGTCTGCACTTATAATTTTATTTAGACTTCAGTACCTTCATGATCTTTGTAACTTTAAACATGGTGTCACTGGTTCTTAGTCTTTAATTTCTATTTTCACATAGTTCTATACAGGTATTGATCTTTTGACCATATAGTTTCAGAATGCTGTATTGCAAAAATTTCACAAATTCAACTGATAACAAAATTTTTCAATGCTTTTTGGTAATTGAAAACAATCCATAAGAAAGTCCTCTATATGAACCATAGTCTTAAAAGAACATGTGTTGCAGGAAGTCACGACCTTACCAATTAATGTGTACTACACTTGTGTGTACCACAACTAAGTTTCCACCTGGAGCTTCAGTTTTGCTCTGCAGAGTGTATGCAGCATTATAGTCTTGCTATCATTGTGCAGAATATTTCGCAATGCAAAGGTAACCTCAGGTCTGTCATAAGATAATGTGCTTCTCTGTTCTTTTTGCTGTCATTAAATTTAATTTCTTTGTGATTAAAATAGACTGTTTTCCGGACCCATATGAAGTATCACTGGTCACAACATAGATCTATCCCCCAATTATCCATAAGGCTATTGAACTTTGCAGATTACATATTTGAGACCACTAGCACTTTGAAAAGGTACTTGTGGAGGGATTCTCTGTTATATCCAACATAAATTGAGACTGACTTATTCTAAGCTCCTCAGAAAGGCAGTTGTGAGCACTGATGTTTGGTTCCACTCCTGAACCATAAGTATTAAGGCCCTCAACCTTGCCCACCATAGATGAAGGAAAACTATAACAAAGAAATGATAGCAGAGATTAGATACTTGTGCTTTTAATACTTCCTGAAAGGTGGTTGTAGCCAGGTTGGGTTTTGGTCTCTTTCTCCAGGCAGCAGCTGACAAAACAAGAGGACACAGTCTTAACCTGCATCAAGGGACACACAGGTTGGATATTAGGAAAAAAATTTTCATGGAAAGAATAATAAAGTACTGGAATTACCTGCCTGAGGAGGTGGTGGAGTCACCATCCCTGGATGTGTTTACAGAAAGACTGGATGTGGCACTTGGTGCCAGGGTTTAATTGAAGCATTGGACTCGACATAATCTTGGAGGTCTCTTCCAGCCTAGTGATTCTGTGAATATGCCCAGGATAATCTACTTGGTTTTACTGCTCAGGATGTGTTCTATTCAGGTGTGGTTCCTGCTCTTGTCAGCTTGCCTTCATTATGGGAATTTTTTTAGTGCAACAAAATTAGAATAGCTGTGATTTCATTTAGGGCAGAAGTTTCTCGGGCTTAAGGAAAGCAGAACACGGGCTCTTCTGCCCAATGACAACAATTTAAAGTATTAGCTATGTAGTTTCCTTCCAGAGAAGACTGCTTTGTTCTGGGAAGAAGGTTTCCTCTATCACATAGTTTGAGTGCAACCTTTTTTTGGACAGTCTAAGTGTTAGGTTTTCCATGGCTGGAAGGGATTTCTCCCTTGCTATCAGAATAGGTCATGAAAGGTGTGGAATTTTTTGGTATTTGTGTTTTGGTTTTTTTCCTTCCTCCAGTTCTTTCAATAGTGGTAAGAACACCTTGATAGTTCTAACTTTGGATATTTGTCTTATTTGGGGTGTGTTTTCCTGATAGTGGATGTGAATTAAGTACAGAAATACTCTAATATGAGGTGGAAGTTTTCAGTATCTCATAAAAGAAATAGAGAACTGCCAGTGTTTTCACCATTTTCCAGGCAATTTCATACATTGTGGGCGGGTCTTACTATTGGTTCTTTTTCCTTTACAATCTCGGGCACAGTGATGCCTGCTCTCCAGCCACCTTATTACCTTGAATTACAATGTAGTGTACTGCTTACAGCTTTGGCTCACCTTAACCAGTTTCAAGAGCCATAGAAAAAGTGCAACTATCCCAGGTTAGCATGACTAGCTTGAGTAGGGCTCTCTAGTAGGTGTTACAGTTTGCATTGAGAACGTCTGGATCTGAACAACTCGTTGCTTGATAGTTCAGATGATTTATTAATGCAGGACTGAATTGATCAGCCTCTGTCACTGTATACCTGCAGTGATGAGCAGCTGTGTGACTGACTGATAATTAGTCCAGGAGAGTTCATAGGGTGTAACCAGAACCACCTTCTCATGCAAGAAGTCACAAGACTTCTCAACATTCTACAATATTTTCCACAATAATTTTCAGATCTTAAATACAGAACACCAGCATGCACAAGATAATATTTCTACTTAGAGAAATCATGGCTGTATAAATTGTGTAGATTTGAAATAGTAAGTCTAACTAGTTCTAGATAAACAATATCACACTGTTTCCTTTTCTTTTGGCTTCCTATAAAAAGAGATATTTTAATAATTTTTTTTCAATTACTCATCAGCCATAAAATAGAAGAAATCATTAAAAGCATAAAAATCCAAAGGTATTTGATGTATGGCATTTTCAGTACTTGCAGCCATATTCCTAGATATGACAGAATTTTGCTAGATTTTCCTAGGCAAGACAGAATTTTGTCAAGTTTTCCAGGCACATCTGTGGTAAGTGCTGGAAGTCTGGCCATTATTGATGTTTTCAAATCTGGAAAATTTTGGACTTGGATGGCACTTCAATCTTGTGCATCAGTTTTCATCATTTAAAACTGATAGCGTCCCAGCCATTGCTAGGATATCCCTAAACCCGTTAATCTGCTGCAAAAAAGCCCTCAACCGCTTCTGTGGCTACATATGTGTATACATACACACACATATATATATAGACTTTAGGGTTTTAGGGTTGTTTTGTTTGAGGGATTTTTTTACGGCATTTTTCCTGAAATCTCTCTAGACGATGCAGGCCATCCAGGTGCTGAGCTGTCTAAGAATGATAACGTCAGACTTTGCATGTGAGCCTCCACCTACTGTATCTTTATGTTTGCTTTTATTGAAAGCATTCATTACGTTAAGTCTCTGCCACAACAGAGAGTTCTACTGATTCAACACTCTCATTTTTAAGGCTGTATTGCTCTTTATTTTATTAGAGTAGTGTGTAAAGGGTCAGTTAGAATGAGAAACTCATTGACATGGGTTGTGGAAAAAATGAGTAAAGGTTTATTTCTGCTCTGAGGACACACAGTCTAAATAAATGAGAAAATAGAAGAAATAGATACAAACAGCTGTAAAAGGGTAGATTTTTGCAAGTGGTGTCTAAAATATATTTTTTGTGTAGCAATTCTTTCTCTTCCAATTGTTCTTTCAGTAATTTTAACAATTCTTGAATTGAGAATTAAAAAAAAATTTCTGTGTTGTAGGCCATATTATCATTATACTCACTTTAATGTCTGTGCAACATTAGCATTTGAGACTGCAGGAACTTAACTGCTTTACTTGTTGGTGTTACACTCCAGTCAATTTCAGTGAACCATAAAAACTTTGCCCCTGAAGGTAAAATTACACAGTATGCATGTTCCTAGCATACTGCTTTGGGGATAAACATGTCTTAAATCAACTGATCGCTTGCAGCTGAATTCCTTCTCCAAAATTCAGTTTCTGTGTAGATAATAATGTTCAGAAAGACTGATTTTCTGTAAACCATAAAGTTTTTTGAACATAATTCTATCCATAAATATATTTGGGCAGGATTGGAAAGAATTCTTATAATCCTAATAAAGATTAGGGGTTTTAGAAAGGAGAGGGATATACCAACATTTTTAATTAGCTTTCATCGACACCTCCAGTTTGTTCATATATGTTCCAAACATTTACATATTGTGTTTCCTCATGTAATAAAAACTTTTGGACTTCATTGGAACTTCTTTTTGTAATTTTGCATTTGAAAAACTAAATTTGAAGTTTATGACACCCTGGCTCCTACTTGCTTGGATCATAGTGTGCGGTTAAGATGCCATCACTTAAGACCTTTGTTACAGTTACGTTTCTGTTAGGGCTTAATATACTGTGGATTCAAATGGATGTAATTGTGGCCTTGAGGTGTTGGTCCAAAGAATACTGTCTGAGTTTGTACCCAGATATTCTTAGATTAATATTCTGAGACTTAGATCGTGTTCTTTCTGGAATTTAAGTACTGTTCCCTGAAAATTTTTGACTCCTTTATTTTACCTTTTTAATTTGCCTTTTTTTTTTTTTTCAAACTCTTGTAGCTATTGAAATTCAGGCAGTAACTTTCGAACTATTTTTTTGCAGTCTCAAATGGATGAAGTGCCTGTTTGTCCCTCAATTTAATTCCCAAATTAATTATAATTAGTTCTTACATTTGAATCTCTGTACTTAGAATATGTAAAGGAAGAAAAAAAAAAAGTCCCTACATAGTAGGCAAGGCTTTGAAAAGTGGGCAACTTTGTTATGTTTGAGAGGGCAAGTCTTNGCATGATGCGATTCGCAGACACAGTCACAGTTCCATTATACTGGCAAGAAGTTTTTTCTGTGGAACAGAGAGAATTTTTAGTGTACAGCTCCAAGTTCTATAATTAGTTATATAGTAAAGGATTCAGAAAAGTGGCAAAACATATACAAGTGCTTAGAAGTTTAACCAATTAGCCTTTAAGTTCTCTGCCTGCATATGTCATTATTGTAAGTGTTTTAGTATCTGGTGGCATTTATATTTTTTTCTTTCCTTCCAGATCATTACTAAGTATATTTATGAACTACTGCAGAACGAATGCCACTTGAAGAGAGTAACTCTTCCAGTAAGTATAATTTATTTTTCCAAAGGCATTGTTTTTTTGAATCTGTACCCAGCCTAGCCTGTGATCCCATATTCAGGTAATGACAAGGTGTGCAAGGGCTCTGTGCGAGGCATTGTCTCGGGACACTGCCTTTGCATTTTGCATGTGTATGCATCTAGAGGTGTGGCTACACCTCACTTCACATGTGTTTGATTTCTCCAACTGAGCCTTCCTTACCTTACCAGATACCAGAATTTTCAAAATGTAGTGCTTTTAGTTGGAGAGTCATAGGCTTTCTGAAAAGTGTTTGTGGATATTTTAAGGTGTCTACAGCTGGATATAGAGAACAGAAATGTCTCCACAAGTGGTGGGCTACACTCACATTGAGTATCAGTAAACTACTCCCAGTCATTTTTTAAGAAACGCTTTTTCAATAATTTATAATATGTATGTAATATAAAGTGCTTATGTTGCTTAGTGAAAATATTTTATCAATCCTTGGAAAAGATGAAGTGCTCTCCCACATATCAGAGAGTTTATAAATACATGTGATGTGATATGATGATGATGTTCAGGTATTTTTATATTCTATACTGGAGAGTGCAGGGGAGACTGGAGTGTGATAGCACTGTGTAGATTTTCCATCATTATGAAGGATTCCTATGCTCTTAGAAATCTTTTGAATTGCTGTTTTTCTCAGACAAACCTTCATATTCAGTCAAGGAAAACCTGTTTAGGCTATGGAAGGAAAAGGTCTTTTGCCTTAACAGTTCTGTAACATTTCATTATTTTCATTTCCATTCCCTGAGTGTTGCTTAGGGAGTGTTTTGATGACTTGCCCAAACTACTTACAGTTTCCTAGAATGGCTTTTTCAGTGTCCCATGGCAGAAGGAGCTGAGCTATGAGGTTCACAGAGAAGTCGAAGGGCAGTACTCGCAGCCTGGTACTTGCACCAATGCCCTGAGAACCAAAACTGAGAAAGCATTTCCCCATTTCAGATTTTTCTGTGTAGACAGATACAGGATTAGGTTCATCATAACATTCTGCCTGGTGCAGTGATAATTATGATTTCCAGCTTTTTTGGCTAATTTTCTTTCTTGGTGAAGTTTTGGTCCAAGAAGTACTTCCAGAAAGATAATGTATCAAAAGACTCCTCAGGCCATGTCACACTTTGTCTGTGAAACCATTAAGCTGTCGTTTATAAACTTAAAAGTGCCCAGCTTTTAAGGCTATAAGACTTTCTTTGATTCCTAAAAACAAACATGAAGAATATGCATATAGGTAGTGCAGTGCTAAGGCTGATCAAGTAGCTCTAAAGCATGAAGGTGAAGAAACTTGGGATAAGTATTACAGCACCTCCATCACCTGTTTCACACCTGTGGTGATTCATCTGCCTGGCTCTAAGGTTTCGGTTTCTTGGCTTGGAAGAGGAATGGCCCTGGCTAGTTCCCATTTTTGGATTAATCTCTGTTTACTTGTATTTAGAAATTGTGTAGTGAGCATGGATACAGTTGTTCAGTAATAGATTTAAGCTATTCTCAAATGTATTAATTCCAACTTCTGTGAAGTGTCATAATTTAATTGCATTCTGGAGCAAAATAAGAAAGCACAAATTGCAGGTGTCAATTGTGAGCATGGTGGAAAAATTCACATGAGGTACAAACATTGTTCTTCAGGAATGGCTGTTATGTGTATCCAGCTCTCACCACAGTCAAAATAGGTTATGAAGGCATATACAAAAGTGAAAAATTGAAACAATATATAAGTTGAAAAATTAAAGCTGTGTAAAAGCTAGGTTTAAATCACCACTGACAGACTGCCAAGTAAGGACACAAACCCCTCTACTTTAAACTAGTAAAGGAGACTAATAAAAGTAATGAAACAGCTTTTAGGATGGGAATAGAAGAGAGTGTAAATGTTGGCAAGTTACATATAAAATCACAGGAAGTTCACAGAAACCAAATATGAGGAGCTTGTTAGAACTGTAAAGGCTAATAATAAAAGAGAGCTTATAAGGCCGGTAGATGAGCTACAGCTAAAATGAATACCAAGGTCAAATAAGAAAAACTAGTATTATTATTTCCAATGCTACTTGTCCAATTTCCACACACTTAACATTTTTTTTCTAAACAGGATATAATTCTGAGCAACTGTCTGAAATTTGTCATATCAATAGAGGAGACCTTAGGACAAGTTAATATATTGTACAGTAAACAAATTCCAGGATGAGAATTTTTTTAAACATAGGGAAGTAATATAAGAAGTCAAACATGAAGCTGCAGAACAACCAACTTCTATTTAACTTGCTGCTGAAATCAGCTAATATTAGTGATTATAATAATATATTGGGGAAAATGAGTACAAGTTTCTTTAAAAAAATTTCCAGAATTCATTGCAGGAGTCAGAGATCACATAAAGAAGAAAAATCTTGTCAGTAAAAGAGTACAAGTATTTCCAATAAACTGTCAAAAAGCTTAAATGCTTTTAAAAAGCACAGGAGAAGGGAGTCCCCTTAAGAGTTAATTGGTTAAAAGAGAAGAAAGGTGAAATAGGGGAGAAATAAATATTTTACAGATGAAATAAACTGTTACCAGTGAAATGCTATTAAGGCCTGACATAGTTGTAAGCAAAAGGAAAAAAAGGAATTAATACAAGCCAGCGAACTTTTCTGGGGTTTTTTCTAAAATTCTTTGGGGTATTAAATCTAAAGCTGATTATGATGAGTTGGGAAATTATTTCTTGATTCTGAATAACTGGATGATTAAATAACAGGAGATTCAATTCTGGTAAATACAAAATTATGGGGAAGATAACTCACACTGTAAACACAACAGTGGCCTCTAAATGAGCTATTACAACTCAGGAAAAAGCTTGGAGTGATTAGTTCTCTGAGAATATCAGCGAGTGCTCAATGGCAGTCAAAAACCCTCAAAGCAAATAGGATGTTAGGAATTTTGAGGTATCGAGAACAAAACAGAAAAACATCATCATTCCACTCATTATGTGGGCCCTCATGTTAAACACTGCATGAAGTCTGGACACCATATCAAAAAGGATATGAAGAATTAAAAAGAAATACAGAGGAGGGTTGCAAGGATGATCACAGGCATGAAATGCTTTTCAGACAAAGAAAGATTAAACAAAGATTCTTCAGCTTGGAAAATAGATGACTGAGGAAGGAATATAACAAATCTATAAAATCATGAAAGGTGAAGAGAAGATGAATAGGGAATGGGTTTGTGCTTTTTTCATAACAGAGAAGCTAAGGGGCATCAAGTTTAAATTATCAGGCAGGAGATCTCTACTGAAAGAGACAGTATTATTTCATATATGTCCCAATTATATTGTGGAACTCATTGCCACAGAATACTATCAAGGAGAAAGGTATAAATGCATTCAAAAAAACCATTTGACGATATTAAGGTGGGATAGGTGCCTTGAACTATTGTGCATGCTTGTCTAGTTATATAAACTGTGGCTTGCAAGGTTCCAAAGTTACTGGCAGTCAAAACCAGTCAAAAATCACTCTATAACCACGCTGTTTTGTTACTGTTCCCCTACACAAATCTGCCTGTTGTCAGAAACAGGACCCTGGACCTTGATCTGACCGAGATGGCTCATATATATATATATGTATATATGCATTTATTGGGGGGGTGGGGCGGGGTGGGGTGTGTGTGTATACACAACCTTTTTATGTGAATATTTTGGAGGTGAATACAAAAACTTTTTTTCTTTTAACCTTGTCACAGGTTATCAGAAAGTTGGTGTATTGGCTTTCCTTTTTCTGTCAGCCGATAATGAAGTTGGCAGTGCTATGATTTTTGAATATTTGAAATGTCTTTTGGGTCTGTGTTAAGTGGAGTGGGCTTTTTTCAGCATGATTTTAGTAGGAAATGGAAATAGTATGCTTCAAAAGTTTAGCATGATGGCATTTTATGTTCTCTCATTTTCCTAAATTTCAACCTTGTGTGTGAAGCCCAAGTTGCTGTCTTTGTTTTGTTTTCTTAGGCAGCAGCTTCAGTTTTGGATACAAAAATTATTTAATTTCTTTTCAGATATAAAAGTAAGACCCCTTGGCAGGTCAGGAGAGCTTGCCCATACTTGTATCATGCCAACATCTTTGACTAAATAATTCTGAATGTATTTTCCTACACAGGGATGCCAAGATCCATGTTGCATTATTGTTACTGTAAAACATTGCACTTCTAATAATGTTCAGCATGTACTACTAGACATAAAAATTTTAAAAAGTCTCATAATTAGGGAGAGGCTATTCGGTTACTCCTTTTAAAGTTTCATCTTGTGCTCCATTGAGGGTTATGTTAGGAATAAGAGGAAAACTGCAATTCTTTTAGCCAGATTAAGTATTTGTATTTCTCTAGTTTTAGTGGCATAATGAGCGATTGATCTTTGCTCTTTTTTAGCTGTTGAGGACAAATGAAGTGTGCTTCTGAATTAACTGCATCTTCAACAGCTTCTGAGGAAGCCTGAGATGGATGTTTAAATAATTAGTAACATCTTGTGGTGGTTTTAAGCCCAGCTGGAAATTAAGCGCCATACAGCTGCTTGCTCAACGCTCCTTTTACCTCCCACAACACCAGTGGAATGGGGAGGAGAATCAAAGCAAAATTTGCTAGGTGAGATAAAAACTATTTAATAACCTAAAGTGAAGTAAAATACAGTGATAATGGTAAATGATAATAATAAGACAAAAAAACAGTGATGTGCAATGCTAGATGCCACAGCCCTGATTCTTGAACCCAGATTGGATATGCTTCTGGGTAACTCCCCCCAGTTTATATCCTGGGCATGATGTTCTGGGGTGTGGAATATTCCTCTTCCAGTTCAGGGCACCTGTCCCAGCCATGCTCCCTCCAAGTTTATTTTGCATACCTTCTCACTGGCAGAGCATGAAAAAAGGAAAGAGAAGTCCTTGACTTCGGATAAACACAACTTAGCTAAAAACTAAAATATCAGTGTGTTATTAATACTATTCTTATTCTGAAGCCAAAACACAGCACTTTATCAGCTACTGAGAAGAAATTAACTCTATCCTGCCTGAAACCAGGACACATGTTTAATTGGCAATGGTGCTGAAATGTCTCACTTTGCAGAACCTTCTCAGTTATCAGTGCTTTCCTCTTTCACTTCAATAGGTAAAAGTTCATCCAAGAATTATTTTTCTTTGAGAAACAGTGGTCTGTTATCTCCAATGCATGTTCCTTTTGCCGGTTTTGTTACCTAAGTGAAGTTAATACTTGTTCGTGAAATTTCCACAGATTTTATGTGTGTTAAGTTAGTTGTGGTAATAGTCGAATGTTGATTATCTGCCTGTACTATTGATCAGCAGTTGTCAGTTTTACATTTTTGATTGAAAAATTCTAAATCAGAATTCTCAATACTGTGAAGACTAACCAAAGTGAGTTACTGAGGTTTATGTTGAAACACATAGAAGATGACTTTTCATCTTGGAAAGCAAATGAGCAGATTTTTCTCTCCACCAGCTGCTCACAATTCTCACAATCTTTTTAGGATCTTTTCAGTTTCAGTTCTAATTATTTGCCATGTTCTTTCCTCCAGTTGCAGTTTATACCTAGCTTGTAGGCTCAAGGCTCGTAATTTTTGTCATGTTTCTTAACTGAAACAAGAAAAATACTTAGTAAGAAAAATATTAGTGGATTTTTTTCACTTTCCAACATTCAATCTTATAAACCTCCAGTATATAAAATGAGAGACTCCTGGGGCCTAGTCAGGTCTCATACATCTTGGGTTAGTAATGGCTAATTGTTGATGTGGTAGCAAGGATGACAATAATATTAGATTTTAAATGTAGTTTGATTTTAGTCTATATATTGATAGCAGCTGTGCAATATGCTAATTAAGTGTGCTGCTGAAATATTTTATAGACTGATACTATTGTATTAGGTGAAAACTCATTTGAGACAGAAATCATGTGGAAAAAAGAAATTCACTGAAAACATTAAGAATCTCATAATATTTGTAGAGGTCTTACCATAGCTGCCTACATTCATAAACTTCAAGGAATTATTGTGTATTGGGAAAAAAAAATCCAAGAAAAAGAAAATTAAACAGTTTGAAACAGTAAATTATCATTGTAATTTAGATAGGTTTGGCATGCCTAACTACAGATTACTGGAAGATTGTTCTCACCTGTAAATAACAGTGTTGAATCAAATTGTTGAATTAATCTAAAAAACATTTTCCTATATTTATTCAGTTTAGATTTAAGTGATCAGAAATCAGTCTCCTTGAGTAGGTCTAGAAGAACAAGTGGCTAATAAATGCAAATTATTTTATGGGGCCTCAGTGTGTCCAGCATTAAATGGTATTCTACGTTGATCTTGAAGTAAAGTAAGATTGTCTGTAGCAGTGACCTTTATGTGCATTCTTTAGTCAAAGCTGGACCTAATAAATTACTACTGTTTGAAGGTAAATTAACTTGACAAAGGTGTCTAAATGTGTTTAATTTTGGGAAAAGAATCAAAAGTAATTTTTTATGATCTTGGTAGATATTTTTAGCTGTTTAAAATTAACTTCTTTGCAGAAATGTGAACTAGCTGTATCTTCTAGTGCAAATGATTATGAAGTGCTGGTATTTCCTATATACTACACAATATTTTAGTTTGTAAGTGCTAAAACCTGCAGCTAAGTTACACATTAGCCTGAAACGCAAATTCACAATTTTTTTTTCTAATTATAGTGTTGTAAATATTCAGTTTGTGGGTAAAAGTCAGTTACACCTTGCCAGTCTATCTGAGATTCAGTGTTGGCTCACTTTTTACCTAATCTGTTTCACCTTTTAAGGTGCCAATACTGCTATTTCAGAAGCAGCAGCATGATATGACTGTAGCCCCAATCTATTCAATAGAACATATTCTTTACCATATTTTCTATTTTTGCACATAATGTGAGTACATTTCCTGTGCAAACTCTGAGACACGTGAGATGTTACTTACTTTATTTTGGAGCAGGGGAATAAGGTCGTCAGTGCTGTGGCAAATATTGAAGAAAAACATGACCATTCTTTTATTAACAAATCTATTTTGTTCAAGTAGCCTCATTGACTTCATTAAAACAAGTGTTTGGTAGGACTTACATTAAAAAAAGTCTGAAGATGCATGCAGAATTAATTTTCCCTATTATAAGGGTATTTAAGGATTCATACCCATATATGAGGAAAAACTACCATAATCCAAATAGCCAATTCCTTCATTCTCAACATGGGGATCATAACCTGATCCGTTTTTCTTCTCTGTTGCAGAGAATGTTCCTAACAGCGGGACAGTTAGGCTGTGGATGTGGAGTACAGTAGGAGGGGGAGATGTGCCTGTTTTGTTCTTTCTTTCCTATGTATTCATATGCTGGAAAGAGAAGAATAAGTAGNCCACACCTTTTACCCCTTTTCTTAATTTTAAGTGTCCCTTGGATTGCTGTCCTAAAATGTTGTATGTTTATATGTTTCAAATTTACATTGCATATTTTGCTTTATTTCGTCCTGGCCACACCTGCATTGAAATGTTTGTTAAATGGTGAACGTGTTTATATAAATTTGGTAGA
>VXBB01014065.1:22703-34464 GCA_013399915.1 Illadopsis cleaveri | reverse complement strand
ACAGGGGCCTGGTCCCCAACATTTGGGCCATCCCACACTGTGCTTAGGTTTCCTCCTTCAGGACCTTTCACTTGAATCTTGAGCTGTTCTTCAGAGCAAGGCAGCTGTGAAATAACAGGTGGCATAGGTATCCCCTCAGAAAGCTGAAGGAGAGCTGGGGTGCTAGGGCAGGCTCTTCCCTGCCTCTCCACACACATGATATGATGTGGACTGTGGCAAGGGAGTGATTTTGGGGTCTTGCTTTGTCAGGAGATCCTTCCTACTTTAGAACTTCAGGGAGCCTGTCTGGCTCCTGCACACTGCCTGCACATAACTTGCTGGAACAGTAGTGCAACCCACCCACCTTCTCTCTCCAGAGAGCAAAGCCCCTCAGAGGTCACCACAGAGAGGCTTGGGAGTTCTGTGCCTTTGCAAGCAGAGTCTCTGCAAATTCAGCACGCTGCGAAGAGTCTCTCTGTTGCTATCACTGCCCCTGTGGCTTGCAGTTTCCTGCCACTGAGGCAAGAGTGATTCACACAAGAACACTCTGTGCACCCAGAGCTCCTGCAAAGGGCTGCCTGCTGAACTGTTGCCTATTCACTCTTGCAGGCCACTGAAACTGTGGCTTCTGGCTGCTGGTGGAGCTACCTGAAAGCAGTGGAGACATCCTGGGAATACTTGGGCATAGCTGAGCATGGGCCTGGACTCTCAATTCTCTGCTGTTTTGCACAGTGACTCACCTACCCCCAGCTCTGTAGAAAAAGATAGATCACAGCTGCAGCTACAGATGATGCCGAGGGCAGCAGCACCAGCACTGAGCATAGCACAGCCTCCTGAGACACCCTGTGCTGGGCAGGCAGGATTCAGTGACAGAAGCAATCAAAATGCCTTTGGGTGCCTCTTTAATTTCACAAAGCAAAACCTGTTCCCAGTCCCGCAGCAATGATCTTACAAGCAATGTTGTCATTCCACATTTCTGGGTGCTTGGAGGAGTTGAATGTTCCCAAGCTGCAGCATGCTGCAGCACAGGCAGCTGCAGGTGAAGCAGAAGATCTGTCAACCCTGGTGTACAACAGCAAGGAGAAACACATGTTTCTGAGTTCCTGGTACAGACTGGAGCCTCTGAGGATATGATGACTCTCAGCAGCATGTCAATAATCAAGTAAATACTCTGGATATCTTCAGCTAGAGGAAAGCTGTGTGTCTCAGTGCTGCTGTGTGCTGGAGAGGTTTCTGGCTGCAAGGGGTGGGTGGCTGCAGCAGCCAGCCTCGGGTGGTGCCACCAGGACAGAGGTGTCCAGACTTCCCCACCCAAAAGCACTGCTTGGTGACCAGGTGCCCTGACACCCATCAAAACTTGCCCTGCCTGCCATTCCCCATAAGGCATGGAACCATCAGTCCTGTGAAGCTCACATGAGATGCAAAGGCTGAAGTGTGTAATTCATAACCTCAGACAAAACTGGTGGCACCTCCTCTAAAAGGTCTGCACAGTATTTTCTGTTATAAGGGTCTGTTCCTAGTTGCTTCTTTTTTTGTCAAGTGCATCAGCCTAAAGCTGATGTTTTCTTTAAATTTAATCCAGAACAATGCATCTGTTTCTAAAAGTGAATGGCAAGTACTTTTTTAAAAATCAATATGCAACTGGAAATATAAACATATATGTGGAAAATCTGCTGGCAATCAGCACAGGAAATTTCACCTGTGCAAAGCTGCCCAAGCTGCCAGCCCATGGCTCGTCAGGAAGTGTGGGGAGCATGGCCCAGCATACCCCACCCCCACGCTCTCTCCCTCCCCACCATTCCTCTGATCCAGCTGATGCTGCTCCTGCCCTTGTTTTCCCTTTTTCTTATCCTTACTGTGAGAAGTTAGTGTACACTACTGGCCACACATCCCTCCCCCAGACCCAGCCACAGAGTGGGTTTCTACCAGTCCAGCTGGACATGAGGCAGTGGCCTTGACTGAAAGCAGAGGAGGATATTTTGAAAGAGAGCTAAAATCAGGGGCAAAAGCACAGCTGAGACTTTGCTGCCAGATATCTGCCCATGGGAGACCAAGGCTTGTGGGTTCTGCAGCTTGCAGACCACTTTCTTGAAAAACAGGACATGAATTTTCCCTTTGGCTGAGCAGTGTGGAAGCAGAAGAGGATTAGAGAGAATGTGAGAGCAAGAGTAAAAGAGGGGAGGATGGAGAGAAAAAAGGCTATCTCCTCTACCTCTGAAAATTATTTGAATAAGAACATTTGCTTAGGTCAATTGTAAGAATTCAAATGTTCAGGTTTACAGGAACAGGTTTTCTTTAAAAAGAATCACTGTAGGTGATGTCTGCTGTAAGAGATGTTTGCTGCCCCTAGAGTTTCTGTGCTATGAAACTGTCAGATATCACACTGGAGGGGTGCATGCAGGAACAGCTGGCCAGAAATTTTTTTTGAAGATGGTCTCCAAACACTGATCTTTTCTCTGCCATGCTGCTGCTTAATTTATGTTTCACCTGAAGCCTATGGCATATTTTGTGTGTGTGCTACATCTGCATGACCAAAAGACAGCTACCTCTGTGGTCTGGAAATTGGGGATAAAGCAGTACACTTTCCCCTATCTGGGAATTAGGGCAACCAGTGCAGTATGCTAGGAACCTTGTAGCCATGTTTTCGCCCAGCACCTAGAAAAATGAAGTTTATTAATATATATATTTTTATATATATATTAATATTTTACTATTTACTATTTACTATTTTACTTTATAAAATAGTCAGGCTGAAGTAGTAATATTATAAAAAACAATAAAGCAACCTAACGATAATAAACCCATGGTTCTGAATTTACCAGCACCCAATGTGGGCTCACAGGACAGGATCCCATGCTTGCTGGGATTTAGTTGAAGCACCAGATGTTTCAAGCACCAGAAGCTTCAAGGAAAGGGCTTTGAGGAGAAGAAACTGAGCATACATATATCATACTGTTTACTTAGGGTAAAGGTCTGGACCCTCCACAGTGAGTGTTTTATGAGCAGAAGTAGTTGTAATTATTCCTACAACTCAATTAATTCAGAAAATGGGAGAGGGGCAGTACAGTCTTTTTGAGAGCAGGTATTTCATCTTTGGTGAAATAAAGATGGCTGGGGCTTGCAACTCACTCTTTGATGCAGTTCTGGATGCCCATAAAAACTTGCTGGCTTGAGGAAGGAGCAAACGTGTCAGGCTCACCTTACCTGGAACAGAAAGCTGTGAGGGGATATTGTTCAGTGTTAGTGGTTGATGTCTTGTTTTTTGACCCTGCTCCCTGCAGTCCTAGCTTTTCCTAGATCTAGTTTGCCTCTTGTGACTCTGGAAACCTCACTGGACTTGCCTTGTTCTGCAGGCAATCTTCAGCCCTTCATTTATGTCATCATCTTCTGCAACCTTGCATCCATTTTGCCATGTTCTCTGCAGTATGGGCTGTCACCCCATGTGCTGTTCCAGCACTAACCACAAAGAGGTACAGACCTTGTGGGCCTTTGTACTCCAAAAATATATACCTTCTGCTTGTTTCTGCAAATTAAAATGCCTTATACTGACTTCAGTGGAAATATGGTGCCTAAGGAATGAGGCCTTAAGGAAAGGTCTTACTGGAGTGCATCTAAGTTTAGTGAAAACAGTATTTTGTTTTAGTGAGAACAATACTTTGTTTTAATGAGGAGCGGGTGCTCAGCAGGCCGTGATAAAGTGGTGCCTTTTGCACTTTTGTCTTCCCAAAAGGTATCCTTTGTTGACTGTATTTACCAGCCTAATCTTAAAAGTAGCATTTATATTAGCTTTTAGGCTACTTCTTGCTGTGGAAATAGCAAGCAAGTTGGTGTGCTGCTATTCCAACACAGTGCCAGCACAAAGCCATGATGGGGGCAGACTAGGGACATTTAATGTGGGACAGGAAGCTCTGCTGCAGGCTGTGCTGGCCCAGGACACTTAAGAGTGCCACAGTGTTTGTGCTCCTCTATGTGGCATGGCATATTTGCCTGCTGAGCACCTCACCAGGCAAGCTGCTGAGAAAATCTATCCACACACCAGGACAGCTATTGAATTGTGACATCTTTCCTTTGCTAAATGCTTGCCTGGGGCCATAGCTGGACTACTTACAGAGAAGTAAAATGTCATATTAGCACTTCCACACCATTCAGTCAGGATGCTGTGGTGTGGCAGAGTGAATGGCAGGTGCCACAGCACCTTTACTTTCTCTTTGGGCAAAGGGGCATGGAAAGCTGTGCTCTAGTGCTTCCTCACTATGGAGTTTGTAAGTCCTTGGCTGGACTCGCCTTGGTCCTTTGGAGACAGTGCACTTTCTCATCTAGGTGAATGTTGGTCTTTTTTCCATTTAAATATAAATTTGGGCTGTCACAATGTCATGTGTAATATTGCCACTCTCTGTGAGGATTAGAGTGATTAGGAGTCTCAGAATACACTTTAATCAGTCAGTTCAGTACTGCTGAGATTTGCAGTCTACCCTCTCCCATGCAGCAGCCAGTCTTTTGAGACACTCACAAAATTGAAATGAGTGCCTTCATCTTAGACAAGGATAATTAATCTTCAAACACTGTTTATCTTAGCCCAAAAATCCCCAGAATTCAGAACTAAATTAATTTAAAGTCTAAATCTGCTTTAACTAGTAATTGGTTAATCAACAGGCTCGATGTGTAATTATACTCTTTGTTCATACTCCTTTTACAGGCTTGAAAAGACCATCTAATTCCTATGTTGCTTTCATTCCTATAATTAGCCCATGTGACATACAATGCTGTATGTTAGTGAACAAATTTTTCCTGGAATAATTTCCCTGAGATTTTTCCCTAAAGATGAATTTGGTGTGGCTTTTTTTTTTAGTAATTTAAAAAAGCTTTCATATGATTTCTTTGTTATTTTGGATTTCTGTGACTCATTTAGATACTGTGCAAAGAGTTTCATGGTTTGAATCTTTGCTGTCTGCCTATAGAGGAAGAAATCTGCACTTTGTTTTAATTTCTCTTACTTGCATATGATATAGCTTGAACATTTAAGGGATTCTTGCTCCCTCTGAATATTGATAGGATGTGGAAAATTCATGATATGGTCATTTTAACTGTCTTCCAGAAGAGACAAGCCACAAAATCTATTAGCTAGTGTTATTCTTGTGGACAGGAATTATCACTGCAATTAGGAATTGGAGGTCTGAGAATAAATCAGAGAAGGAAAGTGTGGTCTTTTTAAAACAGAGTTGTGGGTCTTCTTTACTTAGTGGATTCTGTTATAACCCCATTTTGGTCAGTGGTCTGGTCAATGGTTTTCATATTTCTGTTCACAGGAATTTCCACCAGTTTCGTGAGTGCTTATATACCAATACGTATTAATATCCTCTCTTCAATAATCTTCTTGCTAAAACCTATTAAAGTCCAGCGTTTAACTCTATTTAAATTATTTAATCTACTTAAACTCTGTTTAACTCTCTGCATACCTAAATGTATTCCATCTTTCATTCTTGTTAATACTACATAGATTATAGCTTCAAGAAACAAGTCAAACCCTTCTCCTTCTGATGAGTGAGAGGCAAGAGAGTTTGACTGCCAGCACTTTAGGGGTATGAGTTCTTAGAGGACAGAGGAATATAAGCTTTAGAAGTGTCTGAGCCCAAACTTCTGGATATGTGTGGATTTATCCTGCCATTTTGCACTGCCCTTTAAAGTGGAGAATTTGGGTCACCTGCAAAGCATTTAGAGCCTGTGGGTCCTTTCTTTTAGCTAGACAGCAACTTCACCATCAGAGGGGAAAAATTAAAGGGCGATAGTGTTGAGGAGCCTTTTCTTTTGTTAATACCCAGACAGCTCTAAGACACACACTTGTCCTCAGAAGTGAAGGGAATGTGAGATGTTTGGGGCTCTGAGAGAGAGGTGGAGGGCAGTGAGTAGCCTGGAGCAGCATTTCCCACTGTGGGTTAAGAGATGCTATCAAAGTAACCAGTGGCTCCACTATTGTGATGTGAAGTTGAGCTGGTGAACCAGCAAGAGGTTCTTTGGTGAGTTTCAAATTCTCTTCAACATCAGACTGAGAAATAAGCAGTGAGCTGCAGCCTTGGGGTTGTTTTTCTGGGTGTACCCCCCTGGCCAAACCCATCTCTGGTGGATCAGGCACTGAGTCACCTTCCTCTAGGAGAAGGACAAGATCAGGCATATCTAAGGCACTGCCAGAAAGAGTTCTTCCCTTCAGGAAGTAATATTTTTTAAGATGTTTACCCATTAAAAGTTTTCTTTGAGATAGATTTCCAAAGATAATGTCAAAGCATGGAATAAATCAATGAAACTATTGCAGCAACCATGCAGCCCAAGAGGCTTCCCTCCCCCTCTACCAGCCCCAGTGAATCCTTTTTTGACCATTTGCTAGTGTCTCATTAGTTTTGCTAAACAGACAGTTCTTGTTTGCATTCACTGCTCTGTATCTCCTTGCTCCTGAACTCTGGTGTTTGTTAGATTCTAGATTTCTTTCACTTACTCATCTTTGCTGAAAACCATAACCCATCATAGAATTTCTCACCTCTTTGCCTAAAGAGGTGGTACTTCTGCCCTGGAGCTGAGATTGATCCAAGTCCCTGGAAAAAGCTTTCCTGGGCTTGCAATGATCCACCCCTTTAATCTTCCTCCCAAGCAGTGTCACAACTAGGAGCTCGGAGTTCTAAGTGGAGAAGCAAGCCTGTCTTGAGCTCTCCTTTGCAGCCAAAGGGTAGAAACAAAGAATACCCAGTAACACCTAGGAGTCCTGAGTTACCCCTGGCCAGACACGTGGCTGAGCCCCTGAGGCTCCCTCCCTGAGGTGCCTCCACTCTGCAGTGGTGAGGCTGCAGCATGGCTGAGGGCAATGGTAATGAAAAGTAGTAGGGAAAGTCAGTTTTAAAGCTCAGTGTGTAAAGACTGCAGAAACAAGTTTTTGCTTTTCTGAGCAGAGAACAGATTTTTCTGTTTGTTTATGGCACTGAAAAATGTAATATGGAGAAAGAAATACAAAAGTGTTTCTTTGGAAGTGCTTTGTTCAGCTGTGGTCCCTTTCAGCTTTGGGAGCCCAAGCCCTGGGGCTGGCCCTAGGCAAAGATCTCAGGATGTATTTTTCCTTGCCCTGTACTGTGAATCAGCTAGGGCCTCTGCATGCAAAAATCGTGTATCAACCTTTTCATGTCACATTTCACCACATATAGCACCATTTTTGAAATTACAGAGCTGTAAATTTGTATTTCCTTTTATTCAGTTGCCAGCTTCTGAGCCTCTATGAGTCACATTGTCAAGCTTTTTGTAATAAACAAGGGGATAGAAACCATTCTTGAAATGTTCTTGAAAAGACTAAACAAAGCAAAATCCAAATGACAATTGCAATTCTCCTGTAATTTCCTGCATTGGAGGAGAGAGACTCTAAGAATACAAAGCACAGGAAAATATGCTAAGATTCTGGAAGCTGGAAATGGCAAAGAAATGATGTTTTGTTTGGGCTTCGTAAGCATAGAGCAGTCCCATTCAAGCCATTAGGAACTCAGGAAGAAGAAACATTTTGAAATTTCTGTAAGAAATGTTGTTTCTGTAAGAAAACAGTTGAAAGAAACTTGGTTTGAAACTTTCATAATTCAAAATTTTTTAAGAAGATATTACTAGCACATTTCTATGGGTGAAAATCCTTTATTCTGGCACCTACACAACTTGCTAAGAAAACCAGTAGTGTCTTCATATTCATACAGTACTGAAATTTGACAAAATATTTCACTTAATCTTTGTGAAGAGAAAAAGGTGTCTCTCTTCACTTTTCATTTTGAAAGAAGGTGATCGCTTGACTCAAGAATCCCTTCATCTTGAAAAATTGTGTCCAGAGTTCCTCTAATTTTGGCCTTCCAGGAGACTGGGATTCCATTATTCAGTTTTCACAATGTGCCTTCACAGATAGCCACAGAGCAGCTGAGAAAGACTTCCTAATTTTTATTTATGGTACATCTTCTAGGCACTTGCAGAGCTGCAAGCTTCACTTTGTTGTGAAGCAAAAGGTAGTAAAAAGGAGAAAAGAGTTAACACAACCACCCATTACAGGAGGTTACACTTTCAGGATGAGGGTGTTCAAATATCCGTGGTCTGTGTAGGAAGCTATATGTCATAGAAAGGCACACTTTGGAGACTTAATCCCATTCCCATGCAATTAATAGAGCAAGGAGACCTGAAACAGGACAGACGGATGTAAAATGCAGCCTCTCAGTGAGGGACAGGGTGAGGGAAACCCTTGATATTCCATTAGTGCTCTAGCAGATACCAGGATCCTTTACTCTGCTGTGCCCTAAGCCACTCAAGAATTAAAATATTTCTGTAATACACAGGGAAGCATGAGTTACCCAGAGTTTCTCAAAGTTCATCCTTACCAACATAGGGATACTAACATTAAAACTCCCAGGAAAAGGCTGTCTTTCCAGGGCTCTCTGCACTGGGCACGAAGGTGCTCTGAGAACAACCTTCTCTTTGCTTCTCACTGTGCCTCTGTCCCACCTTGTCACAGCTGGGAGCTACAAGCTCTCACCATAGGCAGTATCACAGCAGCTTTAGACACGTTTGTGAGTGTTGCCTTCTCTCATCTCTTAGCTCCTGCTACTCAGAAATCAACTCTCTCTCCCCAAAACAGTTGCAGCATGTCCTGATGAGCCAGCTCTTGGGTTCAGTTTGAAATCCTGTTCCTTGCTTAACTCTTCTCTCCATGGTAACTCTTTGAGAGGTTGGGTCCTGTTATGCCCTCTTGGCATGACTCACACAGGCATCTCCACTGCCCCTGCCTTTGGGAGCCCTCTCCTTTACAGGTCTGGTTTTGAGGGGCTGTCCTGGTTTAGGAAAAATTTGGGAGGAAACTTCCAAAGGGGTCCCTCTGAAAAGAAAATTCATGTGGGCTCATAGCAGGCAAGGCTGTGATGTTACCTTTGGACCGACAGCTACTACAGAGAATTCTGCAGGACAGCACCTCTGCAATGTAATGGTGCCCTTACAGCAGGCAAAAAACCTGACAGAGAATTTGGATACAAAATAGTAAATTTAATCCTGATAAAGAATCACCCTAGATTTCTATTTTTAACAGTCACAGAGTGTCTGAGACCATATTCCTTGAGGATCCTTACATTTATGGTGTGGATGAAATACCTTAGCCTTCAGGTTTTTGTTGGCCTCTGCAAAACTATCATACTCAGAACTGCAGAGATGTTTCAGCTTAATTATACAAACATATTCTGCAGAGTGTGTTTTTTTCCCTTGCAGGTTCAGCCTCATCATAGGTCTAAATCTGCAGATAGAGGTAAGTACATTACAATGGCGATGACTGATAGCTGAAGATTTTTTGTGTTCACAGTGTTCCCAAATGTAGCCCATTTTTCATCATCTAGAGTTGCCTGATAATGATGTCATTTCCATTGCTTAAATGTTGAAGGACCAGCCACATATCATGGAGTTAAAATGACTGTTTTTGGGGCAGCTAAATTGTGTTGTTATCAGTTTAAGGCAGTGTTTGCTTTGCTTCTGGGGACAAAATGACAGTTGGACTTTCCTAAAACTCATCAAACAGGGATGAGAGTGCCAAGAATACAAATCTGCACTGTAGTCAAGCTGGGGGGAAAAGAGGGGAGAGAAGAAAAAGGAGAGCTATTTTTGTGTGAAGATGTGATGACCATCAGATAAAAATGACAAAGTTGTACTTGTCAGAAAATAAGTCACATTGTTGATCACTGGATAGCTTTGATGTAATATTCCACAATCATTTAACTGAGATTTCATGGCAAGATTAATGGTAAAGATTTTAAAACATGCATGAAGAGGAGCTTTCTTCTAATATCCAGCTGTCAGACAGTCCTTATCTGGGGCTTATGTTGACTGATTACGATTAGGAATGATCTAGAATATGACCTTTAAATAAAAAAGAAAATGATGCGGATTTGGAAGTGAACCATCAAGCTTTTGGGTCTTTTCCTAAACATTTCAAGACCTCAGATGATTGTATATACATATGTGTGATATATGCAAATGTGTCTTTGCAGACTCAGTCCCACTAACCTGAAAAATGAGCCGGAAAACTCAACAAATTTCTCTGTCTTCTGTATCACAAAAGTCTGTGAATTAGGTTTAATACATAATTTCCAACATACAGGACTCACACTGGAATGAGTTGTTTATGAGATACTATGTGATTGTAAGCAGTACACGTATTTTGAGTGAACACAGACCAATTTGCCTGGAAAAAGAAGTGCTAGTTTCTTGTGTATGACATTGAATGAATTGTTACACATACTTTGGAATGGATGGTGAGTATAAATCTCCCTTTGGATATTTCATGAAATATTTGCAGCATATTTTAAACTAGTTCAGTGATGCCAACTCTTCTGTAGTGCTCACTGCCTACCTTGTGTTTTCACAGGGGACTTTAGCAATGAAGGCAAGTATGGGTTGTGCTGGCCAGCCACAGTGCCTGCAGCCAGCTGGAGACACTGTTTTGCCCCAAAGCCTCTCTTCTGCAGCTGAACACTGAAGAAATGGACTGAAGAAAGGACTTTGCAGTTTTGCCTTTCATTAATTCCCTCCAAAATTGAAGGAGGTTCACAGCTCAGTTGTGTTTTTGACTTGATCAGCCGCTGAAAATAGACTCAGATTATGGAAAGCATCTGGGAGATCCTAAATTTTCTAAGACCAGCTCCACCTGAGCAAAGTGATGAGGTCAGGTAGATGTTATTCACTTCCGTACGGTACTGCCTTGCACAGCACAACCCCACAGGACTGGCTGAGGTGGTTGATGCATAGAGGTCACATCATGCCTGAAAATTGATGGGAACCACTGGTATGGATGCTGCCCTTAATCTGCCCCAACCAGCACGGCATTCTTTTGTACACTGCCCTCTCCATGCTTTGATTGAAAGAGACTTTTCTACCCTTTTCCAATTCAGTAGGAATTCAAGGAGCTTGCTTAGACCTGGGTGGAGTCCTACACAACCACATTAATCCCCTGATTGAAAGTCGCAGCCAGGTGAGAAAGATGAAACAGAAGACAAACAGGGCTGCTCTGTGAGAAGCTGGCTCGGTACTCCGAGAAGGAAAAACAAGGGTGGACTCCTTCCCTGTGGAGTGAAGCTTCAGATGCGTCCAAGTCCCTGGTGAGGTGAGCTGGGTTAGATAGCAGAGGCACTCCTGAAGGGCTGCCATGCCTCATCTGTCACATCTGTATTTGAAAAACTGTTCATACAACCACTGCAAAAAAGAAAACAAAGCTCTAAATCAATCCAGAGATGTTCCTCTCACTCTAAAACGGAAGGGACAATCAAAGAGGAATGTGATAGCATTCAAAATGCAAAATTAATTGCATTTAATTGCAAAGGAAAATCAATGTGGCAATGTCCAACGAGGTGGCCAGTGATTTATTTCCCTTTTCACTCTTTTTAAAATTTTTTTTGGCTCATAAAGGGCTGAGAAACGATGCAGGATGAGACTGTGCTTCCTCCTGGGCTTGTTTCACACACCTGTGCTGCAGCCTGCTTATGCTGACTCTGGCATGAGGAGATGTTCCACAAGACGTTCATCTTAAAGAACTAGGTTTTGTTTTCATGTGAAATTCTGCTCCCTGCTCCTCACTTTTTTTTCAGTGTCCAGTTACAAAAAGGGAAGAGAAAATGGAGAAGCAGCAGAAATATTTCCCCATTTTGTTACCAGGAAGAAAAGGCAGGAGTAATGAAAGTAATCCCCACTGACTTTTAAAACGATTGTTACTGTCTTCAGGCACAATGGGGTTGGGGGTAACAGT
>VXBB01014065.1:10727-21087 GCA_013399915.1 Illadopsis cleaveri | reverse complement strand
GGGCGGCTGTTTCTGTGAGAGTTCCGACCCACAAAAGAACTTCTCTAGGTTGTCAGTGAGACAAAAATTCCATAGTAAACAAAAGACTCCTCTCCTGAAGAATTGATAAAAGACTACATTTAAATGGTAAAACTGACTAAATGTCATAAATTTTGTCTCTATTTGGTTTGTAAGAAAGTGAGTACTTGTGGGGGAGGAGAGAAGTTTTGAAAGAACCATTTTCTCTTTTTTTTTCTTATTGTGTGTTAATAAATTATCTTTTTACTTCTAAGTTGAGCCTGTTTCGCCTTTTTTTCCTCCCAAAATCCTATCTCTCAATCAGCGAACACAAAACCACCACAATGTCATAAAACAGTACCACATGTTCCTGCTTAGTTCTGGCCCGAACATGGAAAGAAATCCTCTTACCCTCAGCCCTACAGATGAGAGGTTTTGTGTGAGGGTCTCCCTTGGTCCAGCACTTCTGGCTCTGCATCCTTGTCCTGCACCACTGCCAAGACCTATAGACTCCATATTCCTAGGGATTTTAAGGAACTCCAGAGCAGCCTTCAGAGGTATTAATCTGTTATTAACACACGTTGCAGTCACCAAAGAAATGAAAAGGTTCCAAAATCCATATTATCATCTTGTTTCATAAAACTGGCAAAATTTTGATGCACAAATTAAAAGACTGTTGAGTATTCCTAAAGAGAATTTTAGTCTCTATGGATAATATTCAGACACTACTCTTTTTTAGGGAGCCTATAATTGTTATTGGCAAATTGCCCTTATAATTTTATTAAAATTGAAAACAAAACAGCTGTAGCTTGTGTTATGGTCTCTAGTGATAAAAAAGGACAAAATTTAACAATTTAACAATGAATTTAATTTATTTAATTTAATTAATTTAACAATGTTGCTTTCCTTCAATTGGATTAATTAAGAGCATGGGGTAAATAATTAATTTCTTCAATTTGAATATTAGAATTAAGTTGCTTTTGGTAGCAAAAAATCCCCCACAAGCCCACACCCCAAATGAAATGACCTTAATCCAAACCCAAGCTATTGCAACTGGTTGGATTTACCCTGTCCAACTTTGTATGTGCATTTTTTTTCTTTCCAAAAAAGGCTATACACAATCCCTTGATTATTACTGAATGCCTCATTCCTAACAAGAGAAATTTCGTGTCTTTTCTAAAAAGATGCTTTGCTGCTGTGTCCAGAAGTGGCGTCATGATTCCTGCACAGGCACCAGAACTGCACAGATTTTCTGCTACTGATTTTCACCTAGGTAGGTGAAAATGCCCATCCCCTCATTTTTCAGTAACCAACAATTTTGGGGGGAAGATGGGGGGGTGGTGGTGAAAATCAAGGTAAAATCATGTCATACATTTTTCACATTGCGAATGAACTCATAGCATGGGAAATGCTTATTTCTATCTCCTGTCCAGCTTCTCCCATTTCCATGGGACCCATATGCAGGCCCATCAAGTATGGGGTATGAGCCAGGGAGAATGCTGTCCTATAATTTAAAGTCTAGGCACACCGGTGGAGTTCCAGAGTGATAGAAAAGGAGCTTCTATTCATCACTCATCGATGTCTTCCTGCTGTTCAGAGACTAAACATGCACAAAACCAGTAGGAGGTTGTTATGTTCCTGTTAGCAACTGCTGTACAGAAAAAAAAAAAAATCTTGACATAAATTGTGCAGTCTGTCAAACACTGCACAACCCTGACAGCCCTCCTCTGTGTTAAATTCGAACATCTACAGCTGTGAGGTGCATAAGCTGCAGTGGTAACAGCAGCTCAAGAGTCAGAAAGGTAGAACCCAGCCACATGGCACAGATGTAATGTGCTGTAATACTCCCTCTTCATATTGTCCAGTTCAATGTGTCTGGTATCACAGTACTGTGAGTTTTCCCCTCATCTGTATGTGTTATTAGAAATTAGGCTGGAGATTTTTCATCTTTAAATCCACACTGTGCCAGTGAAGAGCAACATTCTTTCCGTGTCATCAAAAGGAGTTACTTCTCTTGCAAAATTTTATCTAGTTCTGTACAGTGTGGTCAGAAGAAGATACAAAAAGATGCTTGGGTGCTTCGTCTACTGATCACAACTTAAATCAGATCATCTTAAATTAGACAGAGCCTCCTGCCTGGCATGCTTAGTGTAGAGAACAGAGAACTTGAGGTGGCAATTGCAAACAAGCACTATTTAATCTAATCTGGCTTGAGAGAAAGAAACATCCTCTTGTTTCAGAAGACAAGATAAAATTTCAGGGTACTCAGGAAAGTTCTTTTATGCTACAGCCAAAGGCCACTTGGGTTAAAATGTGCAAGGAGAGAATCAGAAAGAAATTGTATAGGTGACAAAGGAGAAGTAAGAGAGATGTGCAGTACCTTGGAGAAGACAGAGCTAAGCTCAAATTTAATGCAGCTCAAGAACAGCAGGTTGAGTTAACCATTTCTGAAGGTCTCTGTATGCTGTAGGATGCAGAGATTTTCTGTTGATGCTAGTACAAACCAGATATGTTTTCCCTGTGCAGCATATAATGAGGAAATACTCATTTTCATAAGCACAGCAGGATTTGAACTTATGGTTTTCCCATGTAGGATTTGTGAGCTTGGATAATTGGCACTGCCAGGGAAGGTCATGAAAGTGCAATTACTCTGTATGGTACCTAGGGATTTAAGAGTCCTATTAATTCCAAACTATAATAGAGTAATAATACAAATGCTCTTTAAAGACAACAGAACTAGCAATTTTATTTTTCTTTTGCTGGAGGAAGGCTTTAATAGACAACAGCTATGTGAATGTGGGACCATATCAGCTACTTTCAAAACTTCTGTGTAAGCTGGGTTTGCAGTTCCAGTTAGGTTTATGAAAATGCTCTTTTGTATGGTGGTTTCTACTTCTAAGTTTTCTTACAAACCATATATACAACAGTAGATTTAATACTGTTGCCTAGTATTGTAGATTTCTAAGCAACTCATTTGGTTGCACAGTTGCTCCTGCCAAATGTGATGTGTATGTGGCTGTAATACTGAAGGTACCAGGATAAAACACCTTCAGGAATACACATTTGTTATGAGGGATGACTTCTAAATCTCTTCAAATGGTAATCTATATGCACAAGAACTGTAGAAAAATGAACTAGTAAGGAATTTAAGACACACAGCAAAGCATCTGACTAAGATTCAGAGTGGAACATTTTGAAACTCAGATAACTTAATCCAATACATATCCTGGTTTCATTTTTGTACAGCAACAGATGTATGTGGAAATGTGTAAAAAGGTGTTTATTTTCCTCTCAAGATTACGCCTATTTGGAGTGGAGGGAAATATTATGACTAACATACAAATAGTGTGAACCATACACTCTAAACTGTATTAAAAGAGCTTTATTTGAGTGTTTCATCCACTTGATTTCCTCAGTGGTCCCTGTTTTGACTAACAAGAAATATCTTGAGGTCCAGTAGCTATAGTGAAAACAGCCCTTCTTTGTAAACTATCCATGTTTAGGAAGGTACTCTGCTAAAAATGCAACCTTGCCAAAGTGCCTCTTCAAATTCTGCTGGCAGATGGAAGAAATTTCTTTAAAAGTCGTGATAAGTTTCCCAGTACAGTCTGTTTAGCAATAAGTGTTAAGGTTTTGGTCAATAGGGTTTATTTTTTTGGGAATTTTCAGAACCTCAATGATGCCTTAGCTTTCTTTTCTCACTACAGCTACTTAAAAGCCAGTGGGATGTGGAGTCGTGACTGAGTGCATTAATGACTGAATGCTTTTGGAAATCTCACTCCAGCAATATAACCGCAAATATTTTTTTTTCTTTCAGAAGCTGAATAATTATAGTGGTGAATCCATGAAGCCATCTATGACAGGCAGTTGGCCTGGAAAGACACTGTAAATTCACCTCTGATCTGTACCAGTTAAACCTTCTGTTAAATGGAGAAAGTCAAGGCTGGTGCTTGTCTTCCTTCATTGCCTTCTCAGGACATTCAACTTGAGATGACTGCAAGAACAGACCTCTGACATGACTTCTGGCCTCAGGGCAGTGGAATGGCATGACAGACCTGCCAGCCCCATGGCTTTGACTGGCTTTCCCCCTTTTCACCTCCTCAATTTCTATCTAAAAGTTGCATGAGATTTTTTTAAGCAAGTGTCTAAATTAACTGGCACGAATCAGCTTTCCCATTTGAACACCCAAGTGAAATACTTTATTTTTACATATCCAGCACATTTAAATGCTACTTGAAGACCTGGGCAGCACACAGAAGTGAGTAGTTAGGACATACAATTTTCTTCACTTGTTTTACTGTTTACCAGCTAGCCCAGGCTGATGGAGACTGACACTCCTTGGTGCTTTGTGACAGTTTATGTTTATGCAGCAGCAGGTCTTGAGTATCAGTAGCAAAACAGTCAATCAATATTGGCAATAAGTGGTGGCTTTACTGCAAATCCTCCAAGCAGAGAGACTAAAAGTAGGGGACTGCACTTAACTACTTAGTCCTTATCTCTTAAATCCACAGCTTGGCTTGAAGGCTGGGCCATGATGGCAGCCAGGAGTTTGATGGTTGATTGCAGTAGCTGCATTCTGGAAGCGCATCCCTCCTGGCCAGGCTGTGTGGGGCTCTGTGGCCTTACCCACAGCAGGGCAGGACTGAAACTAGGAGCAGGGCAGCATGCCACACCAGCAGTGAGCAAGGACAACTTCATCAAAAGCGGCAATGACATTTGTAAGGAAGAAGAGAAAAAAATAATACAATTTCTTGTACCTGGAGAGTAAAAGTGCAGGTGGCAGTGACATTTAAGGAAAAACATGCATAAACTAGGTCTTTCAAAACCTGATAGTCATTTGTAGATGTAGACAGGTCTGTCAAAGCAGCTAAACCTTGAAACTACTTTAATACTACTTGTGATTAAACTGGTACGCCAGGCAAGAGCTAAAGGGGAAAAAGATGCTTTTATCAGAAAGGGACTGGTAATAGCATATGACCTTGGACAGTTTATTAAGTAAGAATCAAGTAAAAAGGTGCCTGGACAAAGGAAACCCCTAAAGCTTGTGACTGTTGGAATTAATAGAGTAAGGCCTCAGGCAAAGACAGCAGAGGACAATTACTTCAGATTTAATAGGTAGTGTTTGCAGATGTACAATACATCTTGGAAAACAATGTATTATTTGTTCTGGTTTCTGAAAAACTTAAAGTCACTAATAAAACACAAATTGTTATAACGACAGATAACAAAATAAAAAGCTGTAAGTCAGAGAAGCTGTTAGGCCAGCTTATAATCACAGAGATGCTTTCATTTTCTGTCATGCATGTTGTTTGCACTGTTAGTTTTTATGGCATTGGTTCCCAAGAGGATTGAAGAAAGTAATGTTTGAGTAAAATAATATAGGATTTTCAAAACATTCCTTGAAGTAATAAACAAATAAGTGATGCTGTGAGCAGCATGACTTTATCCTGTTGAACCACTGTGAAAGGTATTTGTCTAAAAAACCCTATAAATGCTGTAACAATGATGACAACATAAATTGCATGACAGTTTGTGAATCTACCACATTTTTCTACCATAAATTGATTCAAGTATCTTTTGAACATACATATTTTAACTACACAATACAAGTTCCAATGTAGTACTATAATCTTACAGTACAATATCACAATATGAAATTTTGTACAGATTGTGGTCCCCAGGGTTTGAATTTGGGCTGAAATGAGAGGGGAGGAGGGGAAGGGAAATTCCAGCATGTGTTACAGAGTGTACAGGCAAGTTATTTTGAGGAACTACCTCAAACATCTTTGACACACAGAAAAAAACCCCCAAAACCTAAAAATGCTATTTTGCATTTTACAATTTGACAATGTTGTGGCTAATGCTTACACTTGTACTATGCCCTGTGCTTTTTTCAGGTGGGACATTTCTCTTCCAGACAACATTAGTAGGAAATGTCCATGTTCCATTTTCATGGGAAATTGAGACATTAGTTCTGGCTTATTTAACTATTTCAGCAAAGGGTTTCCTAGAATCATACAGGTATGAAACGTCAAACACATATATACTGTATCCCATCCTTATGCTAATGCCTAACTATTCCGTGTACTATGCAAAATATGTTGTAATCCAAGGGACAGGGCTTGGCATAGGATCAACTGAATATCTTCTTCTGGTGTTTAGTCTCCACTTATTTCTTCTCTATGTTCTTGAACATAAAGTTGCCCCTCCTGGGTGAAACCCCCTTGCCCAGCTCAACTCTCACATCATTAGCACATGCTCAGTGTAAAAACCTTCCCACCCTAAAAAAGCAATAACCTTGAACTGATGAGAACACCAAGGTCACCCAGAAATGCAAATAAAAATGAGTTCTGTTGACTGAACAAAAGCATGGGGAGAAGTGTGTGTGCCTGCTGTGGGGAAAAGTGACATGGCCAGAGCCAGGGGTGGAGGCAGGGGTGGAGCATCCCCAACCTTCTCCACCAGGACATCAATTTGCACTTCTGTTGACTTGTAAATGTCCAAGTAAACCACAAATATGTCAATATGCTCATTATCACAGTAATTGCTTTGTATGGGAGAAATAATTCTTTTATATGTTAATTTCATTGGGAAAATATATACATATCCTTTGGGTTAAGACAGATGTAATTACTTCCTTGATCAATGAACCAAAAAACTGGTTCATCTTGTACTCCTATTTCAACTCTAATATACTTACAGAGTTGGCTTATTCCCCGGTGTATCTTCTCAACCATTTCCCTGTGGTCAGTGTTTCTTCCTTTATTCAGTCCTTTGTTGTCTGTGTCTGAAGAGAGATGAAATAGCAGCACTATGGATCTGACCCAAGATTTCTACTATTCTGGTGAATATCAGACAAATGAACTCTCAGAAATTTTGGTATTGAAGAAACTTGCAATTAAAAAAAAAAAATTAAATTCAAATTGTTGCTGCTTGAAAAGATGTAACTAACGTGTCTAAGAGCTGAAAGTTTCTCTGGCAGCCTTATTTGATGTTGATTGACTAATGCACAACTTGGAGCACAAAATTTATTTTATTAATTAGGCAAAATGGTAAGGTTTAAAGCATGTCAACATATTGCTCTCTTGTCTTGGAAAATTAAGTCTTTGGAAGCTATCTTGAACAGAGATTTGTTGTGATTTTTTTTTTTTTTGGTTTTTTTTTGGTTTGTTTGTGGGTTTTTTGGGTTTTTTTTTGTTTGTTTGTTTGGTTTTTTTTAAAATCTAATTCTTTCACAGACTGACAAGTCAGGAGAGACAGGCACGTTTCATACCTCCTGGTATGAGGACTCCTGGATTAATACCAGTGTTTCTATAAAGTTCCTGACTTGATTCTAGATCACTAAAATATTTAAAAGGGCATTGCATTTCCTGCTTGCAGATAGGCAGGGCCAGGGGAGAGTCACTGCTATTAAGAGGAGGTCAGGAGAGAAAGAAGGCCCTACCCTTTTGGTGACAGAGCTGAGGCCTGGGCATAACTTTTTCATTAGGTAAAGGAACTTAAGGAGAAGAACAAGAGATGGATAGGTTGTTCTCAGAGACTCTACAGTTACAGGAATCTTGAATTTCCTTTGTAATTAAGAGCCAGATAGACCCAGAACCCTGTCAAGTAGCTAGTTGAGAGTGTGTCGAACAGGTAGGCTGGAAACTGGTCAGTGCCCACACTAGGAGGAAGGATCCTCCTTCTAAAATTTTGACAGTGACAAGTAGGAGTGGGACTTTTTATTAGAGGTATGAAGCCCTGGAACCAGAACAACAACCAGAAGAACCAAGGTCCTGCTGGGACAGATGAGCTGCCCACGGCAACACAATGTGTATTCTGCATTGCAACCTCCTGTGTTAAGAGAAAAAGAAGGGTAGTTGTCGTGGGTAACTCCCTTCTAAGGGGAGTGGAAGACCTGATATGATGACTGGACCCCACCCACAGGGAAGTCTGCTTCTGTCCACCAGGGATTCAGATAAGAGGCATTACTGGAGGAAACTCTCCAGTCTAGTAAGACCCTTTGATTATTATCCATCAATGATTTTTCAAGTTGGTGATAATGAGATTACAAAGAGAAGTCCAAGAGCAATAAAAAAGGATTTCAGGGCCCCAGGACAATTGGTTGCAGGATCAGGAGCAGAGCTAGTGTTTTTCTCAATCCTTTCAGTAGCAAGGTAAAATATGGACAGGAATAGGCAAATCCAAGAGATCATGGCTCTGAGGTTGGTGTCATCAGAAAAACTTTGGGATTATCTTTTCAGCACCTGTTTTTCTGACACCTGATGGGCTGCACCTTTCTCAGAGTGGAAAAAGAGCTCTAGCACAGGAGCTGCAGGGCTCATTGACAGAGATTTAAACTGGCTTGGAAAGGAGAAAAGGAAAACACCTGGCGTGCCAGTGATGGTCAGTGGGATGGTGTGTCAAAACTTGAGGAAATGAACACTAATGGGCCACCTCAATTTGCTTCATGAGGTGTTGGCTACAAAGGACAACCCCTGAAATGTTTCTCTACCAGTACACTAGCATGAGGAACAAACAAGAGCAGCTCAAAGCTTTGACTCAGTCCCAGGGATTTGATATCATTGACTTAAATGAAACCTGGTGACTGGAGTGCCCTGTTGGGCAGCTCCAGGCTCTTCAGGAGACGTGCACAGGACAAAAGAGGCAGGGTGTGATGGAAGGGCTGGAATGTACAGAACTGACAGCTGGCAATGGTGCAGTTGAGAGCCTCTGGATAGAAATGAGGGACAAACAATGTGGATGTCACTGTGGGAGTCTGCTACAGACCTCCCAGCCAGGACAATGACACCAAGGAATTGTTCTTTAAGGAACTAAGGGACACTTCTAAATCAACTGCCCTTGTTCTTATGGGAGACTTCAGCTTTCCAGATGTTAACTGGGAACACTGTACAGATGGCACAAACAGGGCTAGAATATTCCTAAAACACCTGGATGACAACCTCATGCTACAGGCACTAAGAGAGACAACAAGGAAAGATGTTCTCCTTAATTTGCTGCTTGCCAACAGAGTGGACATTGTGAATGAAGTGATGATTAGCATCTGTCTTGGCCACAGTGACCATGAAGTGATCAAGTTAAAATCTCTGCTGACAGAAGGAAAGTGCCAGCAAAACTTCACGTCTGGACACCAGGAGAGCAGACTTCAGAGTGTTCAGGGGGCAAGCGGAGAAGTCCCCCATGAAAATTCTTTTGATGGTGCTGGAGTCCATCAGGGCTTGTCACTTTCTAAGCACTACCTTCTAAGGGCACTGGAGCAGACAATTTCTAAATGTCTGAGGTCATGCAAATGAGGCAGGATGCCAGCTTGGCTAAGTAGGAATCCTCCTTTGGAGGTAAAGCAAGAAAGGAAGGTGTATGTCCAGTGAAAGCAGGATCAGGTGACTTGGGAAGAATACAGAGATGCTGCTTGCCACTGTAGAGAGAAAATTCACGTGGCCAAAGCTCAACCAGAATTGAAACCAGCCAGAAATGTGGGGGAAAATAAAAAGATTGCATTTTGAATAATGGCAAAAGGCAGGGTAGAAATAACATTGTTCTGTTACTGGGTGAGGATAGTCCCCTCACAACCAGGGACCAGGCAGAGGAATTTAATGCATTCTTTGCCCTGTCGTCAACACAAAGGGTGAATGAAGGGGGTGCCAGTGCCCTGAGCAGGAGCAACATGATTGTAAGAATGATAAACTCCCAGCTGACCCTGAAGTTTTAAGGGATCTGCTGCTCCAGCTGGATCCCTATTAGCCTATGGCACTTAATGGTATTCAACTGAGAATACTTACAGAACTGCCTGATGTTGTCATGAGGCTTGTCTTGATTGGTTTTTAGTGATCTTGGCAAACTGGAAAGGTCCCAACTGGCTGGAAACTAAAAGACTAAAAGGGGCAAGGAAGATGACCCTGGAAACCACGGGCCATTAGTCTCACTTCAATGCCTGGCAAGGTTATGCAGAAGATTCTGGAAGGTATTGAAAAACACCTGGAGGACAATGTAGTAATTGATCACATCAAGCACAACTTCATGAGAGGAAATTCCTGCTTATCAAACCTAAATTCCTTTTATGACAAGGTAACCCACCTAGCTGATCAGGGGAGGCCAGTTGATGTCATCTTTTTGGATATCAGTAAATCTTTGATACTGTGTCTCATAGGATCTTCTTGGAAAAAAACGTCCAGCACACATCTGGATAGGGACATCATGTGATGGGAGAGCAGTGGTAACCTGTCTCTAGTGTCTAGTGGGGTTCCTCAGGGCTCCACCTTAGGCTCTGTGCTCTTCAACTTCTTCAGAAATGATTGGGTGCAGGGCTGGGAGGGATACTAAGCAAGTTCACAGATGGTAAAATACTGAGAGGAGCTGTTGACTC
>VXBB01014064.1:0-12469 GCA_013399915.1 Illadopsis cleaveri | reverse complement strand
ACAAAAACCCAAAAAACAAACCCAAGCCCAAAGCCACACAAAGGAACAACCCCCCCAAAATCAAAACCAAAAACCCACAGAAAGATAAAGCAAACACCCTTCCCCTCCAAAAAAAAAACCCAAACCAACCAACCACCACGACCACCAGAAATACAGCAAAAACCCTCAGAGCTCACGCAAAACAAAATACAACACCCAAAACCCCTACAAACGTGAAAAAATGTCTGAGGACGTGATTTCTTTCTTGAAGCCTAGAATATCCTCACGTGAAACTTACGAATTATGAAAAGAAAACAAGCTTTGGTGAAGAGCAGGAGGTTGTACTTTCTAAATACGAAAATATTTTTGTACCAGAAAATACGAACATTTACAATTAGTACAGGCATGCAACATTCCTACAATTCAGCGTCCACACGGGGACATTTACGGTGTATTTCACAATTTTTTTTGTTTGTTTGACAATGGCTATTATGTATCTTCACAAATTTTCGATTATTTGTCGATAGCCATTTTGTGCCGATTTTAAACAAAACGAAAATCACGGTCTCGGCGGTTCTCATGAAGGGATGGGGACAGTCCCCGGAGCATTCCTGGTCCTCCCCGAGCTCTCAGCGGGCGAGGGGTGTTTTAAGGAATTAAACACACTCTAAAAGCCCCGAGGTGAGCGGCCACTTGCCGTGCACGGGCTCGGGCCCCGGGATGTGACACTGCGGGTGTGACACTGCGGGTGTGACACTGCCCACCGCCCCAGCCCGGGCACGGAGCCGCCTGACACCGGCAGCCAGAAATGCTCTCAAAGAGACAGAGGGGGAAAAACACAGCAGCCTCCGCGCTCAGTGGTAGCCCGCAGAGGGTAATTCTGCATGCGTTAACAGCACCGCTTCGATTTAAAATCGCCGGAATCTCGTTTTCCGCGTCTGTCCCGGCGAGCGTGACAGCCCGGTGAGATGCGTGGCTGTGACCCGTGCTGTGTGAAGAGATTACCCCTGTGCAAAAGCTGACAGCCAGCATCTGTGCGATCTCCTGATGACAAAGGTGCAAAATTCAGAGGGACGAGTTTTCAGAATTTCCAGAAAAAATTTTTAGGCAAGCCTCAAAAGGATATTTTTAATGGTACAGAAAATTAGGCAGTCTGAAAGATCTTGAAAATAACATTTTGTAAGGATCAGGGAATATATTATAAATACGTTACCGGATCTGAGGGTGTTTGTTTGTTCGTCTGTTTGTTTGTTTGTTTGTTTGTTTGTTTGAAATAAACACATATTTTCTCCCCAGTGGTACTTGTTCTCATCCCACAAAAACACACTGTAAACGTGAGCATGAGGTAGTTTGGAAATACGTCCTCCTTGCATTCAGTCCATTTGGTAATGGTCACCACAGTGGAATCTCTTTATGTGAAAATTAGGGCTATCAGATTCCTTAAACAGCCTCTCTGACAATGTCAAGACAGGGACAAGGTAGTTGGATGTCCCCAGACTGCCTGCTAAGCCTTGAATATATAAATAGTCCATTCACCGAGATTTGTAATAAATGCATAGTGAAGGGATTAGAAGGGAAATGTGAGTATTACATTTTATCAATAATGGATGAGCTGTGCCAATGTCTCAGCACCTCCTCAGAAGGATACAGGTGCCAGTTTGCTATCAGCACACAATTCCTGCATTCTGCTTTGGCTGCTAAACCAGTATGGGTGCACTGAGCCTGTGAGAAAGAGGAAACATACATTCTCTATGATACAGAACATTCAGAGTTACTGCTTCTCTGTTTGCACTGCACAGGCAGCATAACCAGTGCAAAAACCTGTTCCCAAAACGGGTTATCCTGCTAAAAGGGGTGAGGTCTTTGTAAGAGCATCTGTATTCCTCAGCTACACACTCGTCTTTCATGGCCCAAATTAGCAGCATCCCACCTCTCTGTAGGATGGCCCGTCGTTTCTGCCAGGTACAAACATCCTCATGGGGAGAATCTTCCTTTGCCATGCTCACACTGTTAGGCTATGCTCTGCTGGGATTTCTTCTTTATTTATGTCTCCCATTGTGATGAGCATAGTGGCTTCTTGCTCAGCTCAGGCTTGCTCAGACCATGACTTCTTTCTCTCTAGTGGATAAATTGCATTAATAGTCTTCTTTTCATGCTGATCTGTTAAATGTTAAACTTAGCCCGCTGACTGATGAGAAGATGTTCCTGCCTGTTCCTGCAGTGAGAGGAAGGCAGGAGATGGTGAGCAGTGAGGCTCAGGTGCTTGCACACCTCTATGTGGTTCCATCTCCCTTGGGCATGTGGGAGGATCAGGACATTTTAGGAAACTTTGCTTGCTTCTTACTGCTACTTTATCTATTTGGGGTGTTTGGCAGGGGCTTGGAAAACCAAGCTAACAGTTCTGTTGGTTTTTGCAGGCAGTCCTTCCCATTTGTGTGTTCAAAAGCACTACCCTCTGTGGTTAAAGTGCACTCTGTCAGCCACAGCTGGGACAACGATCCTCTCCCTGTGCATTGATGCTTCTTCCCAAGAATGTAATCCTGCTCAAGGAGGAAACCCAGCAGAACTATGTTCTTAGGAAATAACAATGAACAATCTCCAGCAAGTGTACTGACCCTCTTTTGCATAAGCAAGCATCCTTCCCTTATTCTTGCTGACAAGCAATCTTGTTTCAAAGGGTTCCATGCTCTGGTCAGGCATTACCAAAGAGTTCTGAGTGTCTATCTGGAGACAGCAGGGTCAATGGGCTTGCTTTCAGCTCCATAATCAGCTCTCATCCTTCTTAGTTTAGCACACAGAAAGCAAGATACCTGGGACAACTGCTAAGAGAGGTTGTGGGGTCCTCACCCTTGGAATTATTTAAAACTTATCTAAGTAGGAATGTGAGCACAACCTGCTCTTTGTCCAAGGCTGCTCCCATTTTGAAGAGGATACTGGACCAAATGCCTTCCAGATGTCCTCTCCAAACCAGGCTTTTCTAGAATATGTGCTTGGATGGGACAAGGCATCAGACATGCTTAAGGACTTAAAGGAAAAGCTGCAATTCTTGCTGTGGGAGGAAAAAAATTTCTATGGGAGGAACCAGTTTCTTCAGAGCCAGAACTGGAATACATTTATTTATTTGAAGTATTTTTAAACCTTCAACCCGTAGTCATAATGGAGTGGTTCCACCAATGCTGTTGGAGCTGCAGGGTTATTTTCATCTCCTAAGTGCCCTCTTCAGCTCACAGAAAATGAGATGGTGCTAGTGAGGAATTATGATAAGTGCTGAAGTTCCTCTGAGAAACCTTGCACTTGGGTTGCTGCCTTGTAACCAATGAGAAAGAAGAGATATAGCATTTTTGATGCAGCAGGAAAATCATCACAGCTTGCACGTGAGAGAATGAGACAGAGTATGTCTAGATCAGGTCACATTATCCTTTTGCAGTTTTATTCTCATGGGATGTTGCAAAGATACCTTAATTTTTTGCAGGATCTCTGAAAAGATTTTTTGAAAAAAAGCACTCTTTCCCCCCTAGAGTCCTGGTCTGTTCACTTTAAGAAGACAGAATCCTCAAGTCTCTGTAAGAGCTTTTGGCCTCAGTTTTCTGTTAATTTCTCTGACTTCTCTTTGCAGACATGAATGAGGAGCGATTGGGTGATGCAAGTGGAGCAGACAATGCTGAGACCTACAGTGACAAAGACACAGACCAAAGGAGTTCCCCAGAGATGACTAAAGCCAAAAGTTGTTTCAACCCTGAAAGCCCTGAAATTGTTTCAGTGGATGAGGTCAGTTTTGCAGTCCAGAAAAACGGTGGGAGCACAGAGAACCGTCCAGAGAGCCCCAAGTACCACCCAGAGCAGAACCACCTCCTGATAGAAGGTCCTTCTGGGACGGTTTCTTTGCCATTCAGTTTGAAAGCAAACAGACCCCCACTTGAAGTCCTGAAAAAGATTTTCCCTAACCAAAAGCCAACTGTGCTAGAGTTGATCCTGAAGGGGTGTGGTGGTGACCTGGTGAGCGCTGTAGAGGTTCTCCTGTCCAGCCGGTCCTCAGCTGCCGGTGGAGAGAGAACTTCTGCCGAATCTGAGGGTCTTGTCCTGCCTTCCAACGGGCATATTTTTGAACACACGCTGGGTTCCTACCCTATCTCATCCTCCAAGTGGTCCGTGGGCTCGGCATTCAGGGTTCCCGACACTCTGAGGTTCTCTGCTGATTCCAGCAACGTGGTGCCAAACCCTCTGGCCGTACCTTTGCAGCACCCTTTCCCTCAGCCGCCCCGCTACCCGCTGATGCTGAGGAATACTCTGGCCAGGAATCAGTCCAGCCCTTTCCTGCCCAACGACGTCACCCTGTGGAACACGATGACACTGCAGCAGCAGTACCAGCTGCGGTCCCAGTACGTCAGCCCTTTCTCCAGCAACACAGCCAGCGTTTTCCGGAGCTCTCCCGTCCTTCCCTCCCGCTCGTCAGAAGATCCCAGGATCTCAATCCCTGATGACGGATGTCCCATTGTGTCCAAGCAACCCATTTACACAGAGGACGAATATGAGGAAAGGTCTGATTCTTCAGACTCGAGGATACTCAACACATCTTCTTAGAGTGACGTTTGACACTCACTTAGAGTGACAGCTAGGCGATGCTCACAGTGCAGCTGAACTCCTGGCCCCTGAGAGGAGGGACATGTGCTCTACAAAACTCTTGCAATTGTGTTAGAAAGTGACTTTGCTTGGTAGTGTACTATAGCAATAAAGACGTAACTTAATTTATTTTCTTGCACTTCACTGGATAATGCCAAATAGCAATACTCTGGCTTTAGTGCTGAGTGTGTGTGGCAAAGGAAGACTTCATGGCTGCCAGTTATGGGACTCCAGAAGACTCATAATGGAAGCAGAAGCCCAAGGTCTACTTTGTTCCTTAACTCAGAAAAATGGGGATGTTAAACTAGAATACTTGAATGCTGTTTTATAATTGAGAACTCCTCAGGACATAAGAAATCAAGCAAACATAGTTCAATTGCAAACGGACTAAAACAAGGACTTTATAATCTTGTGCCAGTGATCATCTTTGCAGTGAAAGAAAAGGCAGAAGAAAGTAATACACACATGCAACCAACATGAGCTGCTTCTGTGCCGTTTGAGCTTGGACACTTTTCAGAGAAATATTATTAAGAGTTATTCTTTTCCCATGGCTAGGTCGAAATGTGTAATGTCAGTGTAAAACCAATTACAGCTGTGAATTGCATGAAGTGTATTGTGAAATGAACACCAGATTAAGCATTGTCAGGTTAATGTAGCATGCTAAGGACTCTAGAAAAATAAACTGAGATGATGATCTTGGTTTATGTCATTTATACTGGGCAAATAACATTCTGAAGATAGAGAGCTGATTAGTTCTCAGCCAGGGTTAAAATGTCCAGCTCCAGCAGCTGCAGTCAGGGGAAACCTCTTTTTTCCAAGTCTGGGTTTTCCTTCCCTGACTTGTAACTTGCAACTGAGATTAGGCAAAAGTTGTCATCAGGGAAGCTGAGGTCTCTTGTATTTTGAACTGCAAACATTTCCAAGCTTAGCTGAGTAAAGCAGAGCTTGCTACAAACACAGAAAGCAGAAAACAAAAGGCTCTCCCAATGCTTCAGAAGCATATTTTTTTCCTATTCTGTAGAAGTAGGAAAAAAAAGGAAATAGGATGTAATGGCAAGCGTTTCTTTAAAATAATTTTTAGCTAAATGGCAACATCCCTTTTCCCCTAGAAAAGTAATGGTTTGAACAATTTATTGCATGACTGCATGCATTGATTACACTGCATATCTTATGTGTGTCTGAGTAACATTAGGAATTGCTTCTGATGAGGAATGCCTCTAAGTTTAATGGCCACTTAGAAGTTTGTTAANAAAAAGAAAAAAAAAAGAAAAAAAAAAGAGGTGAGGTCATTCTGAAGTTGGACTCTGAAGCAGATGGGCTTTAAAACTGTTATATAAGTGTATCAGGCATGTTATCTGGTGTCACTGTTGATACGAATGCCTGTGTTCTCATTTGGCATTTCATGTTCTGTAAGTCTTGTGCACACAGTGAATCTTTCATTTTGTAAAGGTACTGTACACGCACAAAAAGGAGAATAAAATAATGACTTTATTTTCCTTCGGGGATAAATTAACTGAACGATACTTCATCTTGCATAACTTTCCAACCTGTACAGAAAAGCATTTTATTGGTCATGCTACAGTGCAAAGACATAAAAGCAGGGGAAGGGAGGGAAAGAAAATAAATTCCCTTTTGGAAGTGCAAATGTGCAAGCACCTGGAATTTTCCTAAACACAGGGTTTCAATTGTGTGCTGACGGATTTGCCTGCATTCACGTGGCACTTGTAAACAAATTCATCTCACAGCAAACCCAGAGAGAAAAGTAATATGTGAAATAGATATTGCAAACAGAAGAGCAGGTGGCAGAGAAATGCTGTGTTCCAACACCACAGAGAAATAGTCACAGGCTGGACAAGAGCAGACAGGCTCAGGAGCTCCAGTTTCGAGCAGATTTCCCTCCTGCAGAAATCTTAGGCACCCCCTGTTCTTTAAATCAAGTCTCAGTGGAGGTTTTTTGTTTGTTTTGCTTGTTTGTCTGTATTTTTTGTTTTGCTGCAGATGTTGAATCACCCTCAGCAGAAAGACCAAACTGTGATACCTGCAAAAGCTCACCCCCTCTGTGGTGTGTGGGTTTTCAGAGAACTGAATGTTGGTGTCTTGGCATCGGGACACATCTTTCAAAGAAAGATGACCCTTGGCTAACATGGGATGACCTATTATCACATTTGTGATGAAAAATGCAGATTTAAAGGTATGATTTTTAAAATTCTATCCCTTTCAATAAGCCATTTTCTGAAAAGAGAAACAAGTTTAAATAATCCTTGTCTCTCGTGTTATAAAATAACTTTTGACTCAATTGACAAACTTTTTTTTTTCTTAAATAAAGCAAATATATCTCTGTTCAAAACAAGAAACGCAAATTTTCGTGGTGAACAGTAATTTTTGTTTGAACACACCATATTTTAGCTATCCAGAAGATTAATTTTTTTTTTTTTTCAAAAATATGTACTGGCCTGCAATGATACCATTGAGAAATTGCTGCGTTCATACACCTGTATTGTCTAGGCTGGCGCTACAGGCAGGAGGCTGGCCGGTGCAGCTCCTAAAACTTGTGTTTCCCTGCTCCATCTTGTGGCAAACCGAGGGTATCTCCTCGTCGGAGTAAGTACTTCATGCTGAGGAAGAGAGAGCCTTGGGATGAGGAGGGTTGAAACTGGAGGCATCGATGCTCAGAAGCCCCCTGAGGGGGAAAAAAAAGAAAAAGAAAAAAAAAAAAATTCATGTATCAAGAAGGATGCCTTGATCTCTGTAGGATCTCAGAATCCAACGGGTTGTTGGCGGTTTTCTTTAGAAGTTTTAAAAGTATTTTTTGGGTACTAGTGCAGCTTTCTTGGAGCAAGAGACCTTCAGCCCCATCTTTCTGCACATCTCCTGGCTGAGTAGTCCCTCTTTTGGGTGCCCCAGAACTGCTTTTTCTCCTGTCAGAGAGGTGATTTCACTGATTTCCTGTGGGAAATGCCACAGGAAGCTCTCTCTGCTCACAGCTCTGCTTGCCCAGGTCTCAGACACTGGTGCAGTGGGCTCTGCAGGGGCTGGCAGCTGCCCCAGAGGCGCATTGCCAAAATCCCCACCAGCTGTGACGAGGTGGTTAAGGCCAACAACCATGTAAACAATAACAATAATAATTTCTCCCTCAAAGGAATGCCATGCAGAGCCCCAGTGTGATGCTCACATCCTCTGGTATCTCTCATACCTGTAGATAAGGGAAGAATACTCCAAGGGGTGAGCACAGCACAGTGGGGATGCCCTGCACCAAAACTACCCCTTGCCTTGTTCTTGCTGGTGTTGTGCTGCTTTCCTGGGGGTCCCTGACTTGTCCTCCTCATGGGTCTGAAGGGCCACCTCTGCAACATTTGTTGTATGCTTGGTGAACAGGCTCACCTCACATTTGTGCTGACATCTTTGAAAAATGGCTTTGATTCTCTCAGTATACTGTTTCGGTGATTCATTCTTTATGTGCATTTACTCAGCAGACGTGAGTGGGGAAATAAGATTTATGCTGAATTTATATGTTAATTTTGATATTGAAGCTATCCTGTATTTGAAGAATAAGATCAATTCTTCAGTTTCATTTCTTATGTGATATTGCATATCGTCATTACTGGAAAATAAAATTATTTCTGAATGCATACTATCTAAACTTCAATTTTAGTGGACATTTAGCTTTGACACATCATTCTTCTCCCTCCCCTATAAAAACTAACTTAATACAGTATTTAACATTCTCACTCTAGTCTGCCACTGGAAGATAACAAAGACAAGACTTTTTATTCTAAGTGATATTTTGTTACTGTGCTCCCTGCAGCATTTCTGCTCTGTCACAGATTTCATGCATGACTCAGTGTTGCATCCATGCTACAATGGGAATCTTGGTCACTTCTTGTACTCCTCACTAGAGATTAATTTAATTAATTTCCACATTAGCAGCAGTTCTTGAGAGCCATGGCTATTCACTAAGCATGCCTGTACACAGGCCAAATCCTGACCTTAAGTGGAGAATCCAACCCTCCCTACCAGGAAGCAGATCACATAGAGGATGGATACAGAGAATCACATGTACAGAAAGATTTGGCCTCTGCAGATATACTTTAAAGAGGCCTGCTGGCAGAGACTGTGCTCTCCTGAAGCTGCAGCAGAAAGAAAATATTTACAGCACCTTAGGAGTGTGGTTTGCTACTTTATCTCTTTGCAAGCTGTGCAGGAGATTAAGCTGAGAGGTAGATAGGAGGAACCCTGCAAGGTTACATCCTTGCTCTGCCCTATAACCTGAGGAAGAATTTCCCCTCCCTATGAGATAAAGGTAACTGTTACAATGATTTAATTGTTTTTATCTGAAAATTCTCAAAGGGTCTAAGTGTTCTGTAAATAAGAGAGTAGCACATTGTGTTTACCAGATCATGTATGGTAAGATTCTCTTTCTGATTTTTTCTCTGTGAGAGAGTCTACAGCTTTTCAATGCCTGACCTGTGACTGCCTTCTGCAAGAATTCTCCTGAAAACCTCAGGATTATCCTTAGATAGTTCTGAGCAAACAACTGTCGTGAAATAGCTAAAAGTTGTAAGGTAAACACTGTTTGGGTTCTTTCCTCCTTCCTCTTCTGAGTTTATGGACTTCATACATTCCAACTTTCCCCTCTGTAACACCTAGATAAAACCAGGAATCTTGTGGCAAAATTGTACTAATTGCCCTTTTTTTTTTTTTTTTCCCCCCCCAGGGCCAGGAATTAAATTGACCAACCAANNNCCTCCCCTAGAGGCAGTGAATTACATGAATCAGCAAAAGGAGGAAAAAGTGAGAAAACAGGATTTGAGACACAATGAAATCTGTTAATTCTTCCAGGATTTGTGTGGCTGAGGGAGGTGTGCAGGCTCAGGAGGAGCTGGTTTCCTGCTCCTCTCTCTGGGGAGGCTGAGCACACCCTGGTACTTAGGCCAGCAGTACAATGTCAGCCCCTCAGGGGTGGGCACACATCAGTAGGAGAAAGAGTGAAGTGAGCAGTGTGGCAGCAGCGTGACTGTGAAGGTGCTTGTGGTACCTGAGAGAAGCTTTCCTGCTTTGCTGCCTGCAGCAAAGCTGAAACCCAGTTTTGGAAACATCTTTTTTTTTGGAGCTTAGTCCCTCTGCAGCATTGCTGACATTCCTTCTTGCTGTGGTGAGTATAAACAGGGAAGAGTGAGATATGAAATTCACCATACACAGAAAAACATAAAGGAGATATTGAAATACTCAGAAATACTTCTGTGCTACTTGTCAAATCTAGATTTTTTTTTTATCACTTTATCACTTTCAAGAGCTAAATGACTTGGGTCACAGGAGATTCAGAAGCAATCCTCACTGGCCACTGTACCTGAGGGGGAATTGTGGTCAAAGTTTAAGTTTCTCTGCCTCTCCATATTAATATCTAGAGTCACTAAGAACAGGTTCCTGAAGGGTGCTTGCAGCTGTTCACATTGCACTGCTATCAACTTTCCTGGGAACTGAAATCAGCTGGTTCTCACCTTGAACACACTTTTTTCTCTGTTAAAAAAAGGACAATGCTTAGTGTCTGGTACAGCCACATATTCTATGTGTGAAAAAGCAACAAGTTCTCAAGAGAAACTTTTCTATACTACAGAAAATTATTCTACATGGCTCCATTCTTACTCCAAACCCTGTTCAGGAGACTGTAATACCCTTCACAGATTTAACCCAACTCACAGCTCAGTTATTACATTTTAGACCATGTGACCTAGTCACTAGTAGAGTTACGGTCAGCTATGTGTGAGCTGTGAATTTTCTTCCTTGCTTTTTCTCCTGTAATTTCTTTTTTTCTAATGATCTGCAGAGATATAAACAAAAGGAACATTTGGCCATGTGTATTTTTCTTCTTTTATCTCCATTGCCAAATAATTAGTTTTCAGGAAAACTGTGAGGGAGAAGGGGGTTATTTTTATCCCCCTCAAAAATTTTACAAAACAAGAGTGATAAGTTTCTAAGGCTCCAAAGGGGAGAGAGCATTAGTTTAACTTGCTCACATGTATCTCCTTTTGCTATTCTTACCTATGCTGGTGAACACAGTACAGGCATCAATCACTACAGCCCCCGCAAAAAAGTGGGAATTGGGCTGGATTTGGGATTGCTTTACAGAACTTTGAAACATGTGAGGAGGGAGGGAGGGAGAGAGAGAGAGGGAGAGCGGGAGGGAAGGAAAGGATAATTTCTGGCCTTCAGTGGCTTCTGGGAAGTGGGTCTTTCCCAGGCCCAAGCCTGAGCTATCAGAGTTTATGCCCACATTGCTGTTGCCTTGAAAAGGGAACAGAGTGATCTACAGCAGAGCCAGGAGATGAAAGGAGCTGGTCTCCCTGTGCTGTGCTCAAACCTCCCTCCTCTCCCAGAAAGTTCACTGCATGAGGTTTTATCAGACTTACATGGTGTATGTATGTGAAAAGCTATGACTAATTCCCTAAAACTAATATTTTCTGACATAGAAAATCTCAAGCAAACACCTTGCTTGCTGAATTATTGTTTGGCATTCATATATTTCCTGATTTGGTCGTCACTGCTCTTTGTTGTTGTTTTAACATTTTGTAATATTCTTCTGCTGTTCCCTTGTTTTGGCAGTAGGAGAAGTAACTGTGGTGGTGGATGTGGTGAGAGGCTGTGCAATCACCATCATCCTGCTTGCAGTGGCTCTACTCTGACCCCTCACCTCCTTTGCAGCACCATTCCTCCAGCATATTTGCACATTTTCTGAGACCTGCAAATGCAGGTCAGCTAATTATTGTGACCTGGTTTTAATTCACCTGCAGAGGATTAAAATTGCTGCCTGAAAGAGCTCAAATCGCTTTTTTTATTTCACCAGCACTCTAAAAATCACTGATGGTGAAGAACTGGTGACTGCAGTCGTTCAGCCCACAGTTCCCTTCTCCTCCTTAAACTGGAAAAGTACAAGTTCAGGCAAAAATGTGAACTGTGTGTACAAGATACTTGAGAGTTCCTCGGGAAATAGGTTATATTTTTCCCTTATTAATGTCTAGAATTGCAACTGTGTTTGAATTCATCCCTGAGTTGAGATTAGAGGAGGAAAAAGGCAGTAGCAAATGACTGTAACACACATTATCCAGACCATGTAACATACATTACTAAACCAAATATCTAAAGTAAATGCTGTCTTACACAACGTGACCTGGACATCAAAAGCCTGGCCTTCACATAAAATAAGGCAGTCTGGCTGTATTTCTGCCAAATACTGGGTGGATTTGTAAGGGCTGAGGAGCAGTGATGAACTTGGGAGGGGAAGAGAAGAGAGCTCGGCTCTGAGACCCGTTCCTCCTCCTCGCAGCCGACGGCCCCACCTAGTGACAGAGGGGACATAGCGCGGAGCCTGGACGGGACCCCGACGGACACACCCCGGACAGGAATGGCCCTGCTGCTGCTGCTGTGTCATTGTTTGGCCAGGAGATTTTGGGGCTGGATGACGTTGTGCCTGGGTGACGACTTTGTGACTGGGTGATGACATTGTGGCTGGGTGATGGCTCTGTGGCAGGGTGATGACTTTGTGGCTGGATGACATTGTGGCTGGGTGACTTTGTGACTGAGTGATGACGTTATGGCCAGATGGTGATGTTATGGCTGGGTGACTTTGTGGCTGGGTGACATTGTGTTTGGGTGATGGCATTATGGCTGGATGATGACGTTATGGCCGGATGACATTTGGCTGAGTGATGATATTGTGACCAGGTGATGATGTGATGACCAGGTGATGTTGTGGCTGGGTGATGTTGTGGCTGGGTGGTGATGTTATGTCCAGGTGATGATGTCATGCCAGGATGATAACATTGGGGTGGATGATGACCTTGTGGCTGGATGATGATCTTGTGGCTAGGTGATG
>VXBB01014035.1:0-14433 GCA_013399915.1 Illadopsis cleaveri | reverse complement strand
CACCTGGCTGCACCCTCCTTTCTCTTCATTGTGGTGAGCGATAAGGTTTCCCCTGAGCCTCCTCCAGGCTAAACACCCCCAGCTCCCTCAGCTGCTCCTCACAGGACTTGTGTTCCAGACCCTTCACCAGCTCTGTTGCCCTTCTCTGGACTTATTGTAGCACGTCAATGTCTTTCTTGTTGTGAGAGGCCCAGACTTGGATACAGGACTTGAGGATTCAGCTTTGACTGTGTCAAGAATAGAAGGACAAGGTNACAGGGGGACAATCCCTTCCCTGCTCCTGCTGGCCACACCATTGCTGATCCAGGCCAGGATGCCACTGGCCTCTTTGGCAACCTGGGCGCAGAGTGGCTTGTTTTCAGTCTGCCTTTAATCCCCCAGGTCCCTTTCTGCCTTGCTGCTGTCCAGCCACTCTGTCCCAGTTTTCCCCCTGGCTACTGGAACCAAGATACATGCAACCGTGCTTGGTTTCAGTTAACTCATGGGGGCTTTTTTTGTTGCTGAGTGGCAGAAAAAAGCTTTTTGTTGTTCCCTCTGAGGCCAGGCTGTCTGGTGGTAGCTTCTCACTTTCTGTATCAGCTGCAGTTCAGTGCTCAGCTGTTCATCCCTGAAGTGTGTCAAACCTCTCTGTCCTTGGAGTGTGACCCATAGCTGACCCTGACTCCTTAAAGAAACACATAACGCAAGCTTAGAACAAATAAATAAAACAAATATCATCCATCATAATGCATTACAATAATATAACCATGTCTGTTCTTCTTTTGTTGCCCAGCCCTTTCTTGGATTATATATAGTCCTTCCCCGCCACCCATTATTTTAAATAGTACACTAGTTTGAACAGTATTGTACTTGCCAGAATACACTCTTACTTCCTTTAGAATTCCTGCAACAATTATGTTTTCTACCAACCCCTCCCAGCTAGAAAGAATGCATCTAACATGTTTTAAATACTAATATTCATGAAGAAACCATATTCTGTTTTCTTTTATTGCTTCATTCCTGATTCTATATTCTTTCGACTTAATAAGTTTTACAAAGGAGAAAAAAATACTGTTACACAGCATATCCTGTTGCTTCTCAGAGCTCTCTTTTTATATAGGTCGGTTTTCAGGGGTTTTGTTTTATACCAAATGTGAATCTTATAGCAAAGTGCTTTCTGTGTCCTTCTAACCAACAAATTGCTCCTGTGCTGAGATTTATTATTATATGTAGTATTCTCAGAGAACAGTGAATGTTATATGACATTTTAAATCAGAAATCAGTTTATGAACTTACAGACATTTTGTGGGGGAAAATCCCAAAAAAGTGAAGGGCCACTTTTGGCAATGATAGTGGAACATAGATGCCACTACAGAGCAGGCAGCTACAGCAGANGAGAGGACAGAAGTGGAGGGTACATGACTCCAAGACAGGCACTGTAATGGCAGAAAGTCTTCAAGATCATGCTAACATCAACTCCTGGAATTTCTAAGATATCTTGTAGTTTCATTGCAAAAGTGGCACAGCAGCTTTTTGAGTCCCCAGGAATAAAACATAAGAAAACCATCTAATTCTTTCAAGTTTGCCAAATTTATTAGGAATAATTGTTCCTAGTTCTTAATCTTAATCTAGCTATCCTTCTGTTTGTCCTTCCATGCTTAGTTTAACTTTTTGCTTCTGAGACACTTACCATTAGTTTGCATCTCTTTTCTTTAGTCTTCTCTGACTTCAGTGGAATGCACATGAGAAAGTGTGGAGATGAGTGGTGATTGATCCTTTCTTAGTGCAATAATCCTTTTGTAAACACCATCAAAATTTTCATTTAAGAAGACATGAATTTTAACAGTCAGGAGATATACTTTAAAATATACTTTAAACTTTATGTTTAGTCCATCTAAATGCAATTCTTCATGAATTACCAAAAAAGGTGCACTTCATGAATTACCAAAAAGCAGAAAATAACCCTGGAAAGCAACAGAGAGAAAATGAAAGGCAATAAATACTATGTTAGAGTATTATACTTGAGATAGGATTTAAAGTTTTGGAAATCCTGCAGCTGAAGGGTATAAACAGTAGGGATTAATTTTATTATGTATCTTTTAATACATAGTATTTTGTCACAGTTTTCTAGAAGCTGCTGTTAAGGATAGTCTCTTGTACTCTCAAAGTTAATCTCTAGTAGCACTTCGTCTATCTCATTTGATTGTGATTTCAGATAATAGACTAAGTAGTAAATGGCTGTATGGTTAGCAGGTAAAGTATTCCCTGTTGAAGAGTAGTTTAAAGATTTTTTTTAAAGTTAACTGTCAGCACCCTTTGTAGTTAATTTAAGGCAATTAAAAATGTTAAATAATGAGAAATACCTAATTTTATCTCTGTTGTTTTCCAGTTCTCTCATTGATTTCTTTGAAATCTGGTATTTGGTTGCTTGTTGTGGAGAGTGGCTGGATATTGCAGCAGAACAATTACTGAAGGCTGCTGTAGAACCAGATGCTGTGCTGTGGCTGCTGGCATTTTACTACTGTCCTAAGAATGAAAATCAACAAAGGACTCAAACAGTGGTGGGTAATGTAGCAATAGTAAGTGGCAATAAGCAGTCAATAGTCTGATTATATCTTATTGCTGTAAAAAAATAGTGCACACCAGAAAAATTAAAGGTATTGACTTTACAAAGTCTCTGGGAATTGTGTTTCAGTGGAGAATTTGAAAGTCAGGGTTTTTTTCTGATTTTTGACATTTAGAAAAACCTTTTCCTCTTTTTTGAGTATATGATGTAGATTAGCAGCCTCTTGGCTTTCTTTTGGATAACCAGGGTGTTTTTAATCATAAATAAAAATACCCTAGTGATGGTACTTTATAAATCAGTGTGGCAGAATTCAGCATGCCTGTGTTATGGCATCTTATGAGAAGGAAACTAGAGAAATCACAGAGCTGAAACCATGAAGATACTTGTCAAACACAGCCTTGAATACTAAGCTTGCCCAACTATTCTGATTTCTCCCCAGTTCTTGGCATGTGATGCTGTAATAAATATGTGATAATACCATATGCTGGGTTGGTAACAGAAGGAGCAGTGTTCTAACCTTACACACTGTACTGCATAAAGAGTGCTGTGAGTTTGTGTATGCAAGCAAATACTTGAAAGCCTTTAATTTAAACCTGTTATGCAAATCTGAACTAGCCCAAGCAATTGGATCTACAAAGCCCCAGTTCAAAAGGCTGCAACTTGTCTAATTTTCCTTAATTTGAAAATGGATTCTGGTGGATTTAAAATGCAGCACAGAACACCACAATAGTAAAAATCATGCTTTAAATTTACATCTAATGGTCCACGTACAACAGTGCATTATGCAATATTTTATTTCCTTTTCTTCCCCTTCTGCTTCCCAGATGGCTCTACAAATGCAAGATCACATCCCAATCACTTACAAAATTTTTTTTCTCTTGAGTTTCTTGTAGTCCTGGAGCAGGGGATGGGGTGTTGGCTGAGCAGAATTAGTTAGCGCTATGGTGAAGTAAAGAAATCAGGGTTGTTCTTAGAATGTAATTTTGGGAAAGTAGGCAATATGTGAGCAATCAACATGAGTGAATGAAACTATGGCACTACACATGCAGATCAATATATGGAATATTGTTCTAACTCTACAGAATGAAATCACTTTGTCCCATATATGAAATCATCTCTCTGTGTGTCCTCTATTCCATCAGTTTGTTATTCAGTCATAAGACAAACTTAAGAGACAAAAAAGCCTTTCTACTGACAACCCACACAGTGACTCATCTTTTCCCAGAGGTCTGATATTTCAGTTCATTATCATTCTTTTCTTAGGTATTTGAGCTGAGACTTTTTTTTTGCACAGGTCAGGCTACTTCAGAAGCATTCCCACACTTCATGCAAAGCTTCTGCCTTTAGTTAGGTGTTCGGGTTTTTTTCTAATTTGACCTTTGGCAGATTAGCTCTCAGCTCTTTCAAATGAAGTGGTTTCCACCTCAAACCCAGCACCTTTCACTAGTTAAGGATTAACATGGCGTGGGAACTTCTGACAGATGTCAGTCTGGAGTACTTTTCATTCAGCATTATTTTTGTGTGGAAAGGTGTGCACTCATGACATAGGTTTTTGTCTTCCTGCTCTATACTTCAGGTAACAACACCTTCATATTAGCCAGAGTGTAATACAAAGGGTTTAAATTAGTTAAAGAAGAAAAATGCTATTTTTGCTGTTCACTAAAGTTCACTTATATGTGCTGGACTAAATATTCTGCTCCTTAATATTTATTCCTTTGTTGCACTCCTTTCATAACTGTAGGGTCTGCAACACTGAAGGAGCAAAGTTGGCGGTTGGCACTAAGAATGAAATTTCTAGGGTACATGAGCTCTTGGAGCAGGACCAGCTACTCTCCATCTGCAGTCTCTGGCTCATATGATGCACAGAGGAATAAAGAATCATGAGGAATTCTAGTTACCTTTCTGTAGATCCTGGTGTCATTCGTACATTACATGTAGTTGTGGACTTAATGCAAAAATAGCAGCTTTTTCTGACTATATTATGTGAATTTGTTAAAAGGGTAGGTCAATGTCAGATAAATGTTTGAAAAAAATTGTCCCAGGGAATATCCTTGAGAAACAGGTGTTCTTTTCCTTTGAGTCTGCAGTGGTATGTTTTTCTGTTGTTCCAGCTGATACTCAATTGCATCTGTCTACAAGTTTTTTTAGTTAATTTTTAATACAGTGAACAGAATTATTGTTAGGATTTTTTTGCAGTAGGTGCTTTTAGTTCTTTTTCTAGAGGTGCCAAAATCTTCTGTTTCCTACTCCCAGTAAAAGTAGTTAGGTTTTATTGTCTAACTCACAACATAAAAACTTAAGTTACTCACAACACAGGAAGAAGTTAAAATGCACATTCTTACCAGAACATTTTATCAGCCAAGGTCAGGCTGCATGGGGATGCAATTGATTTACAGCAGCAATACTGAAATGAGTCCTTGAGGAGCCTTTGTTCTTTTCTCACAATGCAAAAATCGGACCATGTTCTTCTGATGGACTTTCTCCATTTCCTTATATTATTTAAAAAGGTAGAATCCTTGCTTGTTGCCCTGTCTGCTTCATTTGTAAGACCAAAGGAAAAAAAAAAAGTCCATTCTGTCCACCTTTGTGTGTGTGAATCGTTGTAAAAGAAATGTGTTACAGCCCTTCCTTCCCTGGTTTTCCTGCTGTTTAAATTCAAACTTTTTTGATGTTTGAGTTGTTTCTCTAAGGATTCTTTTAGTGAATAAACCCAAAGTAAAATACCACAGATTTGACCTTTACTGTTCTCTGATCCTGCATCCTTTGAAATTATTTCCTACAGATAGAAGCTGAAGCAGTCTACAATCATCTAATGATGCTGTTCAGCTGTGCAGACCTTTCTCTCAAGGACCTGGAGGCTGCTGTACACAGGGTGACGGGTATTGAGCAGTGTTGTAGCCAGCATCTCACAACACATCTTCTGACCAACTTTTTGCTCTTTTCACCTGGTGGACATAAGCTTGCCCAGGAGTGTATTTACCATGTAAGTGTTTCTTCTTTTTTCTTCAGGTTAACTTAAATACATACTTATTTTACTATTTTTGATATAAATTTCTACCTCTTAATAAAGAAAACAGGTAGCAGAGAATTAAAGGAGACTGAGACTACAACAGCCATATCTAACCTGCTACGTGTCTATTTCAGCTACAGTCAAAATATTTTCCATTCACTTCTTGATCTCACTGACAGGGTTGCTGTTGTCACTATACAGATGCAGAAACAGCTGAAGTAATAGCTTGCAGCCAAGGGATACCTACAGTACACATGGTATAGATAGGACGTGCAAAAATTTTGATTTTCCCATAAAAATCACTCCCTAAATTATCCAGCTACTGCAGACATGATGGAACTCTCTTCTCACTGTTTTCAATTGGGTGGAACAGCTGATGCCTGGGTCTGAGCATTGGTGTGGCAGAAGCTTGGTGCGTTGGCAAAGCCTGTGAGGAAAACAGTGTCGTAACTGAGAGAGAAGGAGAATGAAGAGCTAAGACAGTGTCTCTTAGGGTGTACAAAAAGATGAAGAGGAGTAAAAGGCTGGAAGCTTACCACAGTATGTTGGTGCAAACCATAAAATGTTTTTGTATCTCTTAAGATAAACAGTGCTATCTCAGTGTAGGGTTAGAAATCCATTCCTGACTATCAAAGGATGTTCTTGTAAAAAGTGCATTCCCCCTGTGTAAGCAGGTCTAGGGCCAGTGTGTAGTTTTAATACTTCCAAAAGTTTTTCCATTCAGCAGCAGTGTAGTCTTATATATAGACCTGTATAGGGAATATGGCATGTGTAAGGCATCTGATTTTGTGACACAGCTGGCTGACTAAAAAGACATAACATTTTTCTCTTTAAGAAGGGCTAAGGTATTTCTCATGTCCTAGGGTACAAGTTCACAAATGATCGATTTTCCTCTCAGCATAAGAATGTAATGATAAAGTTTGGGGGTTGTATGTATTTTTACAGACTGCTATTTCCAGTTTGTCTTCATGAAGAGAGTGCACCTGTTGAGCTGTGATGCTGTAATGTACTAGCCTGTTACATTAAATCCCTCCAGGAGGACCAAAGGCAATCTTCTGCTTCTTTATAGATAGCAACATAACTAACTTTCAAAACTCTGAATATTTCCCAGTGCAGAGTGGTCATGAGCTGTTGTAGGCCAGTTCGTTAGTTTATCAGTCTGATTAATTTTGACTGTATCTTTATAATCACTAATGTGTAGCTAGGCTCTCCATGTGATTTTAAAAGGATTTATGAAAGGCAGAATGGTGTGGAACTGATTTGGGATGCATGGCTGTGGTTCTTTTCAGCACTGTAAACTTAGGTTTTAACACAGATAATGAGGAGTCAAGTCCCTCCTGATATGCAAAAATTGCAACTTAGTGTCTTTTCCTGGTTTTTGTCATCTTTTGGGGGAGGTATTTATTTTCACTTTTGAAAGATACTGAATTTTTACAGAATTGAATTGTCTCCCCAGATACATGCAGAACCTTCATGTGCTTTTAGTTCTTTTCTATGGCAATGACTTACAAATGGTTATACTGTCTTTCCATTTGTGTTTCCTTTAAAAACTTGCTGGCCTCTTGATTTGTTTCACTTAAATTTGAGACAACAGCAATCTCAAAGTTGCTGGGCTCCACTGGGATGTATGAAAAGAGATCCCTTGGGCAGAAGCTGGTTCTTCTTACATATTCAGTAGTGAGGGAAAAATCTGGTTTTCTTGCAAGTATTTTGAAAAATTCTTAGTATTTAGCAACATAATTTCCTAATTTAACCTTTTGTGTTTCCTTTCAGATTACTGAGACGACTGATACAAGCAAAGAAGTTTATAACCTTCTTACCCGTACTGCATACAGATTTAACCATAGTGGAGAAGAAAACCAAAGGACTGTGAAGCTGCTGAATGAACTTCTTCAAAAACTTACATTGAAAGTTTAAAGTTTTAATGTCATCTATTTATCAAACCAACAAATCTTTATCCAGGTGTCAGACTTACATAAGCATCTGGCACTGCTGGTTACAAGGGCAGAAAGATACCTATATAAGCTATAGCTGCTAATTTACATTCCCTCATCGATATTGAAAAATAATCTGTTGTTTGGAAATGTTAATATTTTGAAACCTAATTGTAAATATTAAAGATGCTTGAAAATTTTGTTCTGAGTGCCTTTTGTAACAAGAGACCTACATCATTTAAAGCAGTTCACTCATTTCCTTGTTCTTACCTGGCTGAGAGTCAGTTTTTCTCCCAAATTACGCATGTGGGTTTTCTTAAGCAAGTAATATCCATTTGCTTGATTGGGAAGTTGTTACTAAAATGTTTTGTTCTGTGCTTCTGCTTTTATGAAACGATGATCTCAGGTGATTCATGGTGTTCTCAGGAAATCAGTGAGTGATGTTTCCTGAACTCTTTCCTTCTTTTTGAAAATGTTTCCAGAATGAAACTCTTCCCTGATTTGCTAGATGCAGCTTTCACAGGACAGTGTTCTCCTCTAAGTACTGTATAGCTGGTCTTTGTCAACAGATACTGCAGGTATAAAGTTGCTTGCAGTAACTTAAGTGTGTGCCATGACTGATGCTATTGTTTATTCATTTAAGAAATATGGAGTTATTTATACAAAAGAGGGCAAGCAAAACACGGACATAAGGACATTTTCTAGTTCAAAGGGACAGATTTCCTATAAAGGTTACAACTTCATGTTTGTTTCCAGCACTAATTTGCTTACTTCTTTGTTTAGGTTTTTTGTCTCCTGCAAGGAACATAGACAGGTAGCAATGGCCTATGTTTTTTACCCATAGGAAAGTATTTTTCCCAAGAGGTTTTGTGAACCTATCTCTAGCTTAACTAGAAAAATAAGCATGGAGAATAGTAGTGACAGGGCATCCTAACTTTCCTCAGTAATTTGTTCTCCTGTATTACTTATCTTTAATGCCAACACTTGTGCTATGCAACTCAAAGATGCTACTTGGAATACTATTCTTGCATATAAAATCCAAGACATGTATCTTGAATTAATAAAGCCTTTTGAATGTAGCATTTGTTTTTGAGCAAGGGGAAAGAAAACAGTGTACTTAGTGTCCCTTGGCTGTAAGAAGTGGAAAAATATTTTCTGTTACGCTGTTAACTGATTTCTTACAATTTTGTTCCCAATGAGTCATATTATGGAAGTTACCTGCCCTCTTAGTCAGTTTGCTAGTGAAAAAATAGCAAACACATAACATATGTCTGCAAAGAAAATGCTTTTTTCTCTTTTTGGATTAAAAAATATTTTTAAACTGAAATTCAGAAAGAAATACGTAGCAATTTTCTGTTGTTAATAGCCACACATATCTAAAAACATGAAATCAAGCAACCTAGTTTTCTGTTCCCTGAATACCGTAACTGAAAAGCATGGGATTAAACTAAAGTATTTTTTGGTCACAAACTCAGAGGTATTCATCTAGTGGAAACAGATGTGGAGTGCTCTATTTAGAATGATAAATAATCTAAAATTTTAAACCAAAGGAAGAATGATTTTTTTGTTTGGTTGGGTTTTTTGGGTTAATGTCTAATTTGGTTGTTGGATGTGAGGCTCTTTGGTTGTGTTTTCTCCATAATGTGCCTATATATAATTTTAACTATGTAGAAGAAAGATTAGCAAAGAATTGCAGTATCTAATTCTTGCAGATTAATTATGCAAAGGATATGGGTATTGTATTCAGATGTGTATGGCAGTTTTTGGATGGGTATTTTTAAGTATCTTTTCTTTATTGGTTTTTATTTTTCCACTGACAAAAAGCATGAAAATTCTTCTAACTTCCTTTAACAATATGCTTATAAATAACAATAAATCAATTCAAGCAGGAAGGAAATGTACAATGAAGGCAGTAAAACCCCAGAATAAGTAGTGAATTGGTGCATACTTGTTTTCCTGTGTTTGGCTTCTTAAGAAAAACGGAATGATTTAAATAGTAAGGAGGGTTTGCTTGATTCAGGAGGCTCTGAGTAGGAAACTTAATTGATGCTGTCTGTAACTTTAAAAAGATACATCTGTACTGGCATTCTTTTTGCTCTTTTTAGTACAGTTGTTATAAATTGTTGGGATTTCTTTTCCTTACTCTTCCACTATGCTTGAATTATGATCTAACTTTGATATAAGCTGTGATTTTGTGGGATGTTGAAGCTACTTTTTTTTAGTTGCCAATGGAAGGCTACAGAGTAATTTGGTAGATCTGAGTAATGGAAGATTTCTCATATGGTGGCTTCTGCATTATCCATCCAATGTGCATCTTTTCCTCTGTAATTGTTGATTTCTGGAAATGTTCTTTGGAGTCTTCAAGGCTGTACTTTTTTGCTGAACCAGCCAACAAGTCCTGAAATCAGACTTCAAGTAGGTTGTTCCCTTGTGTTCTATTTGCAGCACACACCCTGGTTCTGGACAGTACACTGAACATAGAGAACTTTTCAAAATTGTTCTGTTTCAAGGCATTTTTTGAATGAGAATACAGATAGTAAATTTTACTTCTTTGTTGGTTATGCTTCTTTTCAGTCTAAGACTGCTAAGTTAGAGCTTTTTGCATTCTGCGAGCTTTGCGGCATGGTACTGGGTGGTTTCTGTGGATTTTCTTCAGGCAAAAAAGGTCATTTCTGTGGCTTTTATTTAATCAACATCTTAGTACAGTGCCTATACAAAGCAGAGTGTATTTTATTTTGTCATGTGTTTTCAGATGCTGCAATTTAGCTGACCAACAGTAACATTTAATCTGTTACTTCTGGCATTTGTGATTAAGTTTCTGTACTCTCACCATTGTAAGTGCCAAGAGGTGTTAATAGACAGAGCGAGTTAATATTTGTTTCAGTGGGCTGAAATCTGTGGTATATGTTTGGCTTGGCAGGGATACAATTCAAAAAATTCCTGAAGCATTAGCATTATAGAAGTGTAGGATAAAACATCCAGCACAAATTACTTGCAGTTACTAAACAAAACACTGTTAAATCAGATTTACACTGTTTCATTGCTATATTATCTAATGTCAGAATAAAGTACCTAATGTTCTTTGTGGATGAGTAATGTCATACTCCATTAAAACACAGTTTTCCCGTGATACAAGAACAGTATCGGAAGGTGATAATTTCTGACATTGAAAGGCAGTTTTCTACTAGACCCAAGTTTGAAAAGTCAAAAACCTGGAATGTTATGGAAGGAGTCCTCCATGAGCACACAGAGCATGAATTTTATGCTTTCCTGATAGTTCACAATGGCTTTCTTAAGCAACCAGCATGTTTTCTTGGGCAACACCAGGAGTTAAACCACTGTAGCTGAATGCTGTGGTGCTAGAGGGATCCCACTAGCACTTAATTCATTGCAGTGTTCAGATGTGGGCCTGCTGAAATCTGTTTCTCTGGCAAGTTTTCCTTACTTGTGATACAAGCTTTTCTTAAATTCTTGTCTGAATTTAAAAGATATGCTCATGGTAGACATTCCAGTTGCTGCCCTATTCTGGGAATTTGCTGTAAGGTGGTCTGTTCACTAGTGAATGCCACGGAGGCGTTTCCCTTGCTTGCACTGGCCATCTTCCTTTAACCAGCTGTCTGGCTGCTGGAAAGGAATAAACCTCACAAGATCCTTCTGATGGCTTGAGTGTGCTCACTGTTGTCTGAGCTACCAGGAGCCAGCTAGGGATAAGCCTTGGACTGCTGTCAGCCACCAAAACAAAAATTTGAAATGTCAGCAGGCTTTAGCTGAGTTGTAGCGATGTAGTTCATAGGCAAGGATGGTGCTTTAGTTTGTGTTCTATATTCTTGCATGTGTATGAAGGGAGGGAGTGACAAAGATAACACCCAACATGTTTGAAACTCAGCTGTGGAAATTTAGCTGTGATTTTTATATTCAATACTGATAGAATTAGGAAGTAACAATTCCATTCATGACATTCCATTAACCTGCATATTGACAAGTAGCAGAAAAAAATATCCAGCAATAATGTCTTTAATAGGTCTGTATAGTTAACTAACTTCACATGTCTTACACTTTAAAAGCCTCTTTCATAACTCTTCTGTACTGTCAGATGATAGACTCGCTTAATAAAAAAGCATACCTTCAGAAACAATGACCCTCTCTTTTCTATCCTTTTCAATAAAAATATCTTAGGCCCATGAACTTTTGCAGATGCATAAATGCCATCTTGAAGAGATTATGTTTTTACATATTCTTGATTTAACATTGTGAATTACTGTTGAGATGTCTTGTGTGTGTGCCAGTTAGCCTGCATGTACAGTTCACTCCTTAACATTTTATATCATAGCTTGTGAATTGATTTTGAGGCTTACAAAATATGCAATATGTCATTTGCCTGCTACTGTTAAAAATTTCCTTAATATTTGACATATAGGAAAGCAGCTTCTGTTTGTTTTGACTAATGATGCCATAACTTCTACTGTGTATGGGTTTTCTGAAAATAGGACTTCAGCTTTTCTATTTCCAACTAACTTGTAATGGTAGCTGGCAATACAAATTTCCCATCTCTACCATTGTTCACTGTAGAGACTACCAGTGAGCATTTAAGTGCTTTTAATTTCATGACTGTGCTGCACTTCCTTATCAGTTTCAAATGTCTGTGAATAGAGAGGAAAAAGCCAGTATCAGATTCCTTGGAAGAGGAGAGAAGCCTTGCAAATGACAGGATTAATTTATAAGATGGAAATCGGTGATACATGTCTGTGAATTGAGGCACTTTATGAGTTTCTAGTAGGGAGGACCAATAGCATCTTTTCTGGAAATATGACAAAAGTACCAATGCTTCTTCTATAGACCAGTAAATTTCTCCAAGTTCATTGCAAACCCCACCGTTATGATTCAGCTTTCTTTTCTTGTGTGTTTGCTTCTTTGCTGAAGCACAAATGGCCAGTGCTGAGAAATCTGCTGCATAGCACACTTTTCAGGCCAGACTGAATTGCTGTAGCTACTTTCTCTGACTGCGTTGACCTAGGCCATGAGCGGATACTGCACAAATGTAAGCCCAAACCTTTCAATAAAGCAATAACATCTGTTTTGGAAAGGTAATTTCATTGGGATTTAAAGTCTTCAGATGACAGCTGTTGACTATCAGGCTCTTCTGATCTTGATTTCACGAGGTCTCCTGCTCGTTTTGTTGGCAGAGCAAGCGCTCAGATTTGCCTACTCTTTAGGCAGAAGCATTGCCTTTTTTTTTCCCCCTCTCCCTTTCTGATCAGGATCCAAGATGAATGTACAAATGGTAGATCCAGTCTGTTTTTCTTTTGTTGTTTTTATTTTTAAAATGGAATACCCTAAGCCTATGTAAACATCATAGAACAAAGTTTTAAGAATAGCATATAAAATTAAGTGTGGGCTGGATATCTGTTTTTCTGCTGAGATTCTCCACTCACAGACTTGTGTTTAACCACACAGCAATCTGTAAGTCAATTGTTCCCTACCCCGATTTCTTCAGATTTGGCAAACTTGTTGTAGAATGAAAGAACAGAATTTGGTATCAATGCTGTCCCTGCTGTGCTTCAAAAACCATGCCCAGTTGGTGCACCACTTAAACAATTAATACTGCTTTGGGACAGTTCTTCAAAATGCATTGTAGAGTCTGGCAATCCACATGTATTTAAAGAAAGTATAAAAAGAACTGCCATGTGACATCCTGTTGTGGTGCCATTTTCATAATTTTCCTATCAATTCAGTTTTCTTTTGTGAATCTGAAAGGCTGTTCAGCTCTTGATTTTTCAGACATTCAGGGAGTAAGCAGGAGGAAGAGCCACTCAGAGGGAGGACTTCTGACTGCATTGGGTCCTCTCTACCTCTGAAACATAACCAAAAAGCACAGTCTTTAATAGCTGTATTTCAAAACAAAGGGGGGAATAATTTTTGGGTTTTGCATGTTATAAACCTGTGGTTTTGATGCTGAATGCTCTTGATGCAAAAATACAGTGCTACACCAGCTTTTGGCATTGACCTAGTTCTGTGATGTAGAGCTTTTCTCTGTCACATCTACCCTTCAGCTGATGCTGCCAATTCCTTCATGCAGGTAACAGTGAATCAGCTAGCTTAAGAAATAAGACTGGTCTATTGTCTTAGTCTGGATGCTTTCTAATTGCCATTCCTTCCTTCCAGCTATTAAGTAAAAAATTTAAATTCCTGTGATTTGATCAGAGAAAGGAGAGGCAAGTGCTGGGGAGAAGGTGTGTGCAGGAACTGTAAAATGTGAGTAGGTGGGCTTCCCTGCTCCTGTATAAAACAAAATAAAGTCTTGTGGTTATTTATGTGACTTTTCATCTGTGTAAAGGAGTGTGCTGGTTTAGGCTTAGGTAGAGTTAATTTCCTTCTCAGAGGCTGGTGTGGGGATGAGTTCTGGATTTGTGTTAAACACAGCGTTGATACAAGAGATGTTTTTGTTATTACTGAGCACAGCTTTCACAGAGCCAAGGCCTTTTCTGCTTTTCAGAGACATGCAGGGGAGGAAGTTGGGGGTGCATGGGAGGCTGGAACAGGACACAGCTGGGACAGATGACCCCACCTGATCAAAGGGATATTCCAGACCATATGACATCATGCTCAGGATATAAAGTGGGGGAAGACAGAGGAATGGGGACCATTTGAAGTGGTGGTGTTTGTCTTCCCAAGTCACCATAACACAAGCTGGAGATGGCTGAACACCTGCCTGTCCTTGAGAAGCAGTGAACTAATTCCTCGTTTTACTTTGCTTGTGTGTGTGGCTTTTGCTTTCCCTATTACACTGTTTTTATCTCAACCCATGAGTTTTCTCACATTTACCCTTCCAATTCTGTCCCTCTTCCTGCTGGTGGCGGAGTAAGCAAGTATCAGCATGGGGATTGGCTGCTGGGGTTAAATCATGACAAGAAAAAAAAAAGTTCAGCATTTATGTCATGTAACTG
>VXBB01014008.1:2450-16196 GCA_013399915.1 Illadopsis cleaveri | reverse complement strand
GCTCTTGCACTGCCCAAGGTGTATCCTTTAAAAGCCTTTTAATAAATCCCTACTTTACTCCTTGAACTCTGCCCGGCCTCTGTTCCAGGCAGCCTCTCCAGGCATCAATCCAACAAGACCTGTGTCAATCCAGCCCTGACTTGCCTGTGCAGTGGATATTCCTCCTTTTCCTGGGTAAATAACCATGGCAGGGGGTGCAAAATCCAGGCCAGGGAAGGGCAGGTTTGTTGGTTTTTTACAGGACTCTCACACGGAGGGAGGACTTTCTCCNCACGAACCAGGGCTACACTGCAACAACACCTGGACCCTCATCCTCACAGAGCTTTTGTGGGACAAAAGCCATTGATGTCCTCCAAAGGCTTGTGGGACACAAACCAGTAAGGAACCCTGTCACTGTTGGACACAAAAGACTTCAAATATTTCAGAAGGCAGAAGTGTAGAAAAAGAAGGGTATTTATTGTCTAATTCTTACTACCTTTTATAAGGTGCTCCCCTGCAGACTGAACATGGCTGGTGAATAGGAACGACACCTCTCTAATGCCATGGGTTAAACCAGAGAAACAGCAAAACACCACCTGGAGAAAGATTGTTTGGAGAAAGGAGAGTTGTTTGCCAAGGTTGTTTTGAGAAAAAACTTTCCTGAGAAACTTTTCTTTGGGAAAACGTTAGCAGCTGCTAAGCAGGCTAAAATTCTCTCAGGCCCACAGAACCCCCCTGTTCACTGCCACCCACCCCAAGCCTGAAGCCCAGCAGGACTGTCCTAAACCCCCTGAGCAGGAAGAGCAGCCCAGGAGGGCTCAGAGGAGCCAGGACACGGCACAAAGCCACCACAGCCCGTGGCACTGGTGACCAGCTCTGCTCCTGAAAGGGCCCAGCAGCTTGTCAGACACCGAGATCATTATCTCCAGAGATGCTGAGCAGTCCCCATGAATCAATAGCCGTTGTGACAGAGCCCTGCATGCTGAATTAAGCAGAGCTGACAAGTGGGTTGTAAGCACACCGTGTTTAACGATCAGATGAGATTTGGCTCCTAACAAGATTACTCCCTCTTTAGCAGGTGCCTGTGTGCTGTCAGAAGATAATCCTGCATAATCAACCATCACACACACATGTAAAGTCAAGAAGCAATGGCTCATTAATGAAAATTCTATAGACACAGCCAAGCAGCTGCAGCAAATGTGTTTGACCTCCCAAATTTAATCTGAACCTTCAGCAGGGCCAGGCCTCCAGCACCTCCTGGCTCCTCTGTACCATAGGACTCCTCTGCCTGTGTGATCCAGAGCCTGGAGGCAAAAAACCAGCGCTTAAAGGATCAGCCGGAAATCCAAATTTGTGGTTTACAACCCCACAACGAGTTTACAGTGGCACAAAACTCGTTTTTTCAAGACCTGGTGTGGACCAAAATTCGGCATTTTCCTGAGGTTCTGTGCCTTGCACAAAGAATTCACCTGCAGGGGAAGCACACCCTTGACACTGCACCTTAAATCCATCACACAGAGCTGGCCACTGGCTCAGTGATGCACTGGAACACGACTCCAATGCTCCCAAGCACTCACAGGTTGTTTGACATGACAGAGAAGGAAGAGCAAATCCACTAAACCACTCTTTGTGCCACTGATTTGCCCTCTGTGCGCTATCCCAGGCAATGCTCACCTCAATTCCAGTATTTTCCACTAATTATCACGATCTCAGAGAGCACCAAATCTTCCCCATTCAACAAAATAGGTGAGCACAGAATGGAGTTGGCCTGGGGGAAAAAAAACCCAACACAGCAGGACAGTTGGAACATTTTCTCATTTTCTCCTCTGTTCTCTCGCTGCTGCTGACTCAAGTCTAATTTAGTGTCAACATTGCCTTCTCACTCATCTTTCCCCTTTTTCTAAGTGTGTTTAATCTGCTGTAAAATTGTTTTCATGGCTGCGGTGAATGTTATTGTAACTGTTTTACAATGTGCATTATCTGCACCGTGTAAAGGATTTGCCTTCTGTATGCAAATCAATGCCTTGCTGCTGCCATTCCAGGCCTGTGCCCTCACATCTCGCATCCCCAAGTGGCACAAATGCTTTATTTCTTACAGATTTTGTTTAAAAAAAACCACTTGGAACTCAGTTCTCCCAGTTTCTACCCAGAAAAAAAAAATACAGAGTCTATTTTTAGGATTGAGCCAGAGCTTGGCTAGTTTAATCAGCAATTATTTGGGCCAGGTTGGATTGTTCTGACCCACAAGTGCAGCTGTAAGAGCTGAGCCCAAGGAAAGCCAGGCTTGAACAGGGATGGCCATCAATCACTGCTCTGACAGGGCAAAAAAAGAGTAAAACTGCACAAAATATGTAGAGAAAGTCATCTCGGATTGGGACAATCTGGTTACGTGCAACATCAGGACATGGAATTTTTAATCCTCCCTAGGCTGAGGCATGTTAACCAGATTTAAATGAGTTCAGGGTCAGTCAGTACTTTTAATATTGACTAAGAAAACCAAGGCAAGAAGGTTGGACACGATTTTCCCAAGATCCCTAAATAATAATATCAATAAATCAGGTTGACTGCCAGTCCTGGACCTCCTGCATCAAAGCTGGTTCCACTTGTCTCAAATTTTGCTGGATTGCTTCTTCCCTTAGTCTTGTTTTTCTCAGTAACCTGATGAATTGCTGAGAGTTCTGCTAACAAAAACTCCAGGTGGTTTGATAAAGTTTTCTCACAAATGGTTTGGCTGGCAAACAGAGTGGCCTGAGCCTTGCAAATACATTGCTACAACCCACCACGCTCCCAGCTTGCCAATTTACCACAGCGAGTGGCCACGGCTGCTCAGAGCAGCCCATCCCTCAGCCTGCCAGTGCAGGAGTGTTGACTCGATATTTTCTGAGCCTGAGAATTGCTGAGCTCTTCTCAAGGGAAACTTTTCAACAGTTTTTCTTTTTCCCAAAACAGCCTTGTGTAAACAATATTCCTTTCCCATAACAACAGGTGTTGTTTGCTATTTCTGTTCCTCAGCCAATGGCAGGTGTCAGCCCTATGCACCAATAATGTGACTTTTTAGCTCAGTGTGTTATAAAAGGGCTGAATGAATTGTAAATAAAACCTTCTGATTTCTACTGCCTCCTGACTGGAATCAAACATCTTCATTTCGTGTCCTATTGCGACACAGGAGCACATGGATAACCAGGAAAATCCACACAAAAAAAAGCAGGAGGAAAGGCTCCATCCCTTCTCTCAACCCTTTCTTCATTCTTTTCTCAACCACGGCTGTTCTGAGGATCTCAGCAATATTGCCATGGCAACCACAACTCCTCCAGCTCGGGGACAGTGTGGCACGGGAGGGGACACTTGTCTCCACTTTGTTAGCCGGGTAATTGGTCCTGCTGAGCAGGGTCAGCTCTAAGAAAGATGACAGCAGGTAGAGTCTGTCTGCTCAGATACCAGGGCCACCTTATCCTTGGAGCAGATCTCTTGGATTTATTAAACACTTAAGGGGTTAGTGAGCTGTGAAAATCCGATTCCCCACCGCTGCAGTGTGCTGACGAGGAACTTCCTCCTGCGCTTCATCAAGTTTTCATTATCTTTCTGTGTTTTTGCAGAGAGGGAGGCTTCAGGGGTTTAAGATGCTGCAATTTTCAGGCTGCATGAGCCTCTCGAATCAGTCACCCTCTCTGGCAGCAACCTTTTCAAGAACAAGAGCAATCAGCTGGTCCTGAGGCTCTTCAGGCAATGCACAGCACAGACCAAGCCTTGCACCAAGTTCTTGGTTCTTCATTGTGCCCACAAACAAACAAACCAGTCTAAAGTGTTCCTGGTGCTCCTTATTTCCACATTTGAGTGTTTTTTTCACACTGAGGCAGAGAAAACAACCCCGGCCTTGCCCTCACTCTGATCCAAGCTGGGGAGCTCCAGACGAGGTCACAATTCTACAGGAGCTGCTCCTCACCTTGCACATTCTGCACAGGAGGCTGGAAAATCCCCTGGCTCCAAAGCTCTGAGACTTCCACCTGGTGAGTTTCGAGGCACACAGAGCACAGGTATTTTAAAAACCTTCATCCATTAACTCTCCTCTTCAGCAGATCAAAGCTGAATCATTCCCTGGTTATTTGAAGATCAGTTGAGTCTCTATTTCCATGGAATCAACTGAGGCACTGTTGCCCTCAGGTTTCTTGGTTTTCTTTGTTTGGAATCTTGCAAGTAGATTCTCACGCAGCTTCAACATAAACAATGTATATTTTTAGAGATGTTTTCATATTTCTCCTTTGGGAGGGGAATTGATTGATGGTGGTGTTCACCATCCAGGTTAAAGAGATGGTGACCTAAATGACCAATCTCTTGGCCTCTGTACAAACTATATATATGGAGTTGGATTGTTGATAGAGAGTGTAAAAGAAGATTGTAGAATAAAGTATCATTACCTTTCCCTTCATATGCTGCTGCCTGCCTCGTTCCTTCTGTGGGTCTGATCCTCCTACATATGGACCCGAGTGTGGCATCCTGCTACAAGGCACAGCTCTGGTGGGCAGAGCAGCTGAGGGGTCCATTGCAGGGGAACACCACAATTTGAGCTTTTAGGAAATTATCAGCTCAGGAGGAGATTTGAGGGGAAGCAATTCCTCCCTCTGAAACACAACAGAGACCTTCAAAAAAATCTCACACCTCCTGCAGGGATCCAGCACACGATGGGCACAGACCAGCTCCTCCAAGCACTGCAGGGCTTTTCCTGATCCTCCCAAGCTTTCCTCCCAAAGCTTCACACAATCACAGCCAGTGGTTTTGCTGTCAGCTTCCCCTCACAGGGGTTTTTTTTCCTGAAGCAGAGGGAATCAAACATCCCTCGGAGCAATTTGTGATGGTTTGGAGGCAACAGGAAGATTTTCATACTGCCAACAGCTTTGACAAAGCACAAGCGACAGAGAGATGTGGTCAGCAATTAAAAACCAGCAATTTGCCACTCAAAAAGGGTTGTTTTGCTGTAGTTGTTTATTTTAGGCAGAGCTGGACTCGCAGCTCTGGGTTTCATAAAGCACATGGGCTCCCCTTGTAATGGGACTGAATTATATCCCTCCTAACAATAATCCATCACACTGGAGATACGGCTTTATGCAGGAAAACATTTTAAACAAAACCAGCAGCACAAATTAACCACTTTTCAGCATTTCATATTAATATAATTTAATGCCTGGAGATTTCTGGCTTCCACAGCAACTTACTCTTCAGTTGACCTGCAGGGCTGACATCACAATAAAAATAATTAATATTTGCTGTGCTATAAATACCCGCTCATTCCCACTACAGCGTGCATATTATGTATGACAACCATTCCTTTCCCAAACTTTAAAATCCTGTTTTACAGGCCTCTGTTCCAGCATAATATCCTCATAAACCACAATACCAGTGCAGCATAGAGAGGACTAAATTAAAAATTAATGGGGCCTGCCAGTGCTGAGCTTTCTCAGAGCCAGGAAAAGGCAGAAGGAGAAAGTTCTCCCTCCGTGTGAGAGTCCTGTAAAAAACCAACAAACCTGCCCTTCCCTGGCCTGGATTTTGCACCCCCTGCCATAGTTATTTACCCAGGAAAAGGAGGAATATCCACTGCACTGGGAAGTCAGGGCTGGATTGACACAGGTCTTGTGGTATTGATGCCTGGAGAGGCTGCCTGGAGCAGAGGCTGGGCAGAGTTCAAGGAGTAAAGTAGGGATTTATTAAAAGGCTTTTACAGGATACACCTTGGGCAGTGCAAGAGCCTGGCCGAGGCTACACCCAAAATGGATCAGGGGTCACGAGTTCTCACACTTTCAGGAGTTTTGGTCCATTTCCATATTGGGGTTCATTGTCCAATTACACTTCAGGTGGTGCAGTCCCACCCTCCCAGTTTGCTCCCCTCAATTCCCTGTTGTTTGCACTTTTTGGGCCTGAAGCTGCAGCGGTGCCCTTGGTTCTGGGGCTGGAAAAGGATTGTTTTGTCTGACTGAGCTGTGAGGAGAACTGGCCAACACTTTACATGAAATTCAGAGTTCTGTACCAATGCAGTGCAGAATATGGAAAATATGAAAGCTAAACCTGGAGGCATCAGGCTCTGCAGGAGCAAACTCAGAGTCAGGGTCTGATTTTCCCCATGTGTCAGCAAAGGTCATTAACAGCTGCATTTAGTGGGAAGTGTCTGGTACAGAAACCTTTCACAGCAGCTCTTGGGGAGCTGAGGTGACAGATGACACCTTATGTATCCCTTTAATGAGAAATAGAGGTCCCTCAAAACTTCCTCAGGCTCTTCATGAGCATCAGGAAAGCCAGATGAATTAAAATCCCATTTTTCAGAGGTGGCCGCAGTGAGGTTTTGTGAAAAGACCCACGTTGAACACAAACATTCTCCTTGGACTGTGTTGTTTTAGGCATTATTGGCTCAGGGTGGAAGAGCATTCAAAAATAATCTTTGAATTTAGAAATACGAGTACTCCTGTAAGAGTTTGGTTTCTTCTCCTGCAGAAGGGGAACACGAGCAAAAGGTGCCACTAAGAATTGGGAACAGGATATTCCCAGGTAGGACCCAAACAGATCCCTCCTCCTGGCCCTCATCAGGGGAGAACAGGAGGGAGGTTTCAGCACAGAGGAGTTTGATGAAGCAATTCCCAGTCTGTGCATGAGATACAGAACCTGCCTCTCAGCTCCCACTGAAAACAGATTCTTTTTTCATGTAAGGAAGGAAAAAAAAAGTTATTTGGCACTGAGGGAGCTTCTAATCCACAGAAGTTGAACCCCACCTCCAGTTCAACCCACCAAACTATTTGAGCTCTTCACAGAGTGACAGGTGTCAGGAAAATTAACCCACAAACACCAGAGGTTTATGTCCAAACAGCAGACAGAGGAGTCCTGGAACTTTATTCCAATAAAGGGAGAGGCCATGGGGTATTTCCCCTGGGATCTCTCAGATTTTTAGAGGATTCAGCCTCCTTTTTATCTCAATTTCCAGCCACGTTTCCCTCTCTCTTTCCCCACTGGCTGAGGTACTTGAGAGGTCCAGACTTCCCAAATCACCTGATACACACCCCTTCTAATGTGTACCTCCCTTTTTCTTGTCCTTGTGTCACTCAGTGGAATTCCTGTGGAATTTCTGGTTCTTCCCATTGTTCCTTTCATCTCTCAGTATCCAGTTTTATTTATCAGCAGACCCACAGTTTGTAAAGACAAATCTCTCTCATTCCTTTCATCACTCAGTGGGATCCTTCCCATTGTTCCCTTTCTCTCTCAGTGCTGGTTTTTATCTCCCAGTTTGTTTGGAAGGACGAACTTTCACTCCTTTCACTCCTTTCACTCCTGCCTCAAAACACTCAGTGCTGTCTTACAGCAGCCAGGGGAGCTCTGTCACCTGGAGCTGCCTACAAATAAAACAGCCAAAAAAGCTCTGAAGACCACCTGGGGTTTGGGATTTTGTGCCCTCCCTCTCTCTCACTTTTCCTTCCCCAGAGAGCTCAGCATGAAATGAGAGGATATCCTAGTGAGGAAGGGGCATCACCCTCAAACACGCTGAAAAAAAATGGAATAAGAAACACCAGACTGCCCTTAGCCATTAAAATGAAGATGCCAGCTCAGAAATCCTTGAGCAATGCTCTCTGCCTCCCTAAATTATTGCTGCACTTTCCGTGGAGAGAAATGTCCTTTTCCCTTCTCCCCCTCCACTCCAGTGCACTCAGAGCAAGCATCCATTTATTTTTATTTTACTGGATGTTACACTTTATATAGAAAACCTACAAATACAGCAGGGTTTATACCAGACTCCCTGTGAGCCACAAAAGTCTTTGCTGGGTTTTTTTTGTTGTTATGGTGCCCCATAAAGCCACAACAACTCCAGCAGAGGAAAACCAACAGACTAAAAGCAATTTATTGAATCAAAAGGGAAGAGATTTGTTGCATATCAAGGGAGGTTGGGTATCTGTCAATACTTTTGACATGTAATGACAAAATAAAGTTTCAGGTACTCAAACAAGGGTTTAACCCTTTTAAGACAGCGGAGAAACTATTAAATCAACCCACAGCAGTTTTCCCATTGAGTGTCTCATTTTTCAGGGCATAGAGTAACCCCTTAAATGGGCTCATCCTTCAGAAAGAGAAGGTTTTAGATTCAATTTCAAACACAGAATTTTTCGATTTCAATTCCAATCCAGGACTTCTTCGGGCACTGAGCACTTCCATTAGGCAGGAAATAGCTCAGAGAGGAACCCGTGGCCCCAAGATTTCAGCAGATGCTCCGAGGGGTGCAGAAATTTCCGCTTGGCACTGCAAACCTGCCCGTGGCTGCCCACGAGGTGGAAAACGCCATCGCCAAGGCAACCAGTGCCAGGGAGCCGCTGGTGCCCGAGGATGATGATGCTCAGGAACATGTGAACACGATTACCCCGAGGCACCCACAGCTTGTGCCCTTTGGAGAGCCGAGGGTTTCCATGGGAACACCGTGGAACAGGGCTGAGGGAGTTTCCTCCCAGCGCTGTCACATCCGAGGGAGGACAAAAAGGCCCAGTGACAAAACCAGCTGTATTTTCTCCTCTCCTCCTCTTTTCCCAAGTGCAGCAGCTGGACAGCGAGGTCAGAGGAGTGGGAAAAGATTTTCACACTGTAGCCCTGGTTTCATGCCTGAGGTGTTTTGGATTTATGAAATTCTTTTCCCAGGGAATTTTCTGTAAGCAGGAGAAATGTTTTTGTAACTGTACCTTTGTTATTCATTCCTTTTCCTAGGAGGGACTTCTTCTTGATGTCCCTCTGCTCCGACCAATGTGAGTGAAGAGGTTTGTCTTTGTGTCACCAATCAGATTGGTCTGTGTAAAATAGTATAAAAGGGAGACACATCCCAAAAATAAAGGAGTCATTTTCAGCCTTCTGAAGTCGGAGTCTGTGTGGTTGTGGTGTAAAACAGCGTCATTACACTGCCAGAGGTTCATCCTGGGGGAAGGCTGTTGCTGTGTGACATGAAAGAAAGACTACAAATTTCAAGAAGGCAAAAGTGTAGAAAAAGAAGGGTCTTTATTGTCTAATTCTTGCTACCTTTTATAAGGTGCTCTGATACAGACTGAATATGGTTGGTGAATAGGAACGACACTTCTCTAATGCCATTGGTTAAACCAGAGAAACAGCAAAACACCATCTGGAGAAAGATTGTTTGGAGAAAGGAGAGTTGTTTGCCAAGATTGTTTGGAGAAGAAGCTTTCTTGAGAAATTTTTCCTTGGGAAAACGTTATCAGCTGCTAAGCCGGCTAAAATCTCTCAGACCCAGAAATATCAGGCCCACAGGAGGACAAAAAAACCTGGTGAGAAAACCAGCTGTGTTTTACCTCTTTTCCCAAGTGCAGCAGCTGGACAGCGAGGCCAGAGGGGCAGGAAAACATTTTCACACTGCCAGGGGCTCATCCTGGGGAAAGGCAGCAGAGTTCTGCTCCTGCAACAACCTGGTTTGCTGCTCTCTGCTTGTCTGTGGGCAGCTGTTCCACTTAAAGATGTTATTGCTCTATCAGCTTGAGAAAAATGCAATTCTAGAAAGCTCTGAGTCCTTCCAGCAGCTGAGTTGCACAGAATGTTTGTCCATAAGCTGATATAAAAGCACTGAGCACTTGTCAGCCTGTCAGAGGCACTTGAAAGTGAATGAATCCTTTCCTGGCTAAAAGCTGGGAGGTTTGAGTGTCTCCCAATCCAAGGAGGAAGTTTGGAGCACACAGGTCACCTGCCATCTCCAGCAAATGGCTTTAGAACTCAGTGATTTATGGCATGGACTGGCACAGAGATTGCTGTAGGAGAAATTTGTGCATCATTTCAGAAGGGAAAAGAAGGGATTTGCCTTTTCACCAGGCCTTCAGCTAAGCCCCGTATTTCCCTTAAACTATCATCTAGCAAATTTTTCAACACTTCTGATCCCAACAGGTCTCTGGACCAGGATCCCAACATTGGTTGATTGGCAGGTAAGGTTGCATTGCTGAAGGCAAACAAAATAAGACCTGAACATGATAACTGATTTAACTTCATGCTTTTTCTTTGGTTATTTTTTTGATGTAGGGCACTTTCTTTCTCACTCTTAATTGCCCTGCTGTGCAGGGCAGGGACACCCCCAGACCTCTGCCTGATTTTTCCCTGGGATAATTCTGTGAGTTTTAGGCACATGCCAAAGGATGTTTGCACCCACACCCTGCAGCCAGCGGGAGAGAAACCCTTCAAGGTCCAAGGAGCACATCAGGCAGCTCTGGAGAAAAAACCCAAATGCTAACGAGGCAGCCAGAGCCCTTGCTCTGTCTATTTATAGGAATTCCAGCCGAGTGGAAAGGATGGAGGGCTGGGCTGCCTCTGCTCCCTTCCAGGATGTGCTGTCCTGCTTATCAGACCATGAAATGCTGAGCAGAAGGAAAGGCAGGTTTGTGTGAATAATAATGAAGGTGGAGCATCTGCAGGGTTTTTGTTCATGCCTGGAAACTCCTCGTGGCCACTTGACCGAGCTAACAAGGAGAGGAGACTGACTGCCAGTGTTTGCTCTTGGGAATGTTCTGGGAGAAGGCGTTTCAGTGTGTTCAGGTGTTTCACTGCCTAGCCCAGTAATTATCCAGCAATTAATTCTTTCAGATCTAAAAGTAATATATTCAAGGCCCCAAACAGAAATTTTAAGTGCTCCAGCACAGCAGAAAAATGGACATTCCCTCCTAAAGAGTGAAATCCTCACTTCTTTTTCTCTCCCTTTTGATGTTGACATCCTCCAGCAGAGGCCATGTGAAAATCACTGCACAAATCTGAAGCCACTCAGAGAAAAGTTCTCCAACCCTCCTGTGACATTCACACATAATTGTTGCAGGCTCTGTTCATACAAAGCTGTCTATCCCTTCATGTTACTTCCAGAAAATTTTAATTCTCTTGTAGCCTTAACCACAAATTAATTTCAATTACGGAAGGGCCATGTTAACACAGAGGAATGTAATTTCTGTCTGGTTTCATCTCGTGCAAATCCTTGTAAGAATTTATCTATCGTGAGCTGAGGTCAGGAGAAGGGATGTGAACCATCACAGCACATTACAGCTCCATAAAACCAGACAAAAAAGGAGATGAAAGACAAAGAAGCCAAGTAGGAAAACAGACGTTGCAAATTATGGGCTGTTTGTACAATCCAATTAAGGTGCAGGAGGAAGGCAGTGCTGATGACTCCCGTTCACTTTTAAAGTGATTGTTTTATTCCAGCTAGAGGAGATGTTTCCTTTTAGCCTCTCCACCCACCTCAGGCACAGGGGCTTTGGCAGCCTGACAGCAGAGCCTGTTCANAGGCCTTAGCAAGCAGAAAAAAATATGTCAGGCAAGGTAATAGAAAAGTTTAATGAGGCTCTGTGCTTTGCTTATAGAAGAGGATAAAGAGTTTCTGAATAGCAAGAAAAACAAAACAAGCACCCACTGTTAGATATAAGGTANCAGATACAGGCCTAGAGACAGAAAGATACAGGAACAAGGATGTTGCAATGGGACAAGAAATAAAGATGTTTGACTCCAGTCAGGAGGCAGTAGAAATCAGAAGGTTTATTTACAATTCATCCAGCCCTTTTATAACACGCTGTGCTAAAAAGTCACATTATTGGTGCATAGGGCTGACACCTCTCCCATTGGCTGAGGAACAGAAATAGCAAACAGCACCTGTTGTTATGGGAAAGGAACATTGTTTACACAAGGTTGTTCTGGGAAAAAGAAAAACTGTTGAAAAGTCTCCCTTGAGAAGAGCTCAGCAATTCTCAAGCTCAGAAAATGTCGAGTCCACACAAGGACATGCAATAGTAAAACTGTGTTTCCGTGCTGTGTAGAGTTAGGCCTTAGCAAGCAGAAAAAAATATGTCAGGCAAGGTAACAGCAAAGTTTAATGAGGCTCTGTGCTTTTTTTATAGAAGAGGATAAAGAGTTTCTGAATAGCAAGAAAAATAAAACAAGCACCCACCGTTAGATATAAGGTATGGGTATAGTTTTAATGATTGGTTTATGCAGATGTCTGTAAGCTCTTCACAATTTGCTATTGGCTAGAAAAGGCCATGTAAAAAAGAGAACTCTGGCTGCTGTTGCAGGACGTGAGCTGTTGCCATCTTTCACTTGTCTCACCCTGTAATGAGGCTGATGCTGCAGTAAAAGCTTGAGGAATGTCCCCTGGCAGTCCTGTTTCGCTGTATGGAAAACCTGATCCACAAGGACAGCCACAGCAGGGCTGGGTTCCCATCTGATGCTGTTTTACACCACAATGACACAGACTCTGAGATTCAGAAGGCTGAAAATGACTCCTCTATTTTTGGGATGTGTCTCCCTTTTATACTATTTTACACAGACCAATTGGATTGGTGACACAAAGACAAACCTCTTCACTCACATTGCTTAGAGCAGAGGGACATCAAGAAGAAGTCCCTCCTAGGGAAAGAATGTAAACCAAGTTATAGTTATCAAAACATGTCTCTTGTTTTCAGAAAATTCCCTGGGAAAGGAATTTCAGAAAACCAAAACGTCTCAGGCACGAACCAGGGCTACACCCATCCACTTCCCAACACCCACAAATCCTGGGAATCCTGCTGCAGGCTGGAAGGCTGGCAGTGGGGATGTCAAGGATGCAACAGTTCAGGTTTGTTAATCTGTGAGGCACCAGCACCTCCAGGATTAAATTTACACTGAGTTCAGAGCAGTGGGAGCAGCCCCATGTCATCCCATGTGTTCCCTCAACAATATAAATATAATTTTTCCTGCATGGCATTACCTGGGCCATTTTATTCCCCTCAGCAGGCAGCTCAGAGTTACCAGCAGTGCCTGGCAGACCTTCCCTATTCCCACCTTCTCCCAAGGATGCTCTGCTGGCTGCCCTCAGAGCATTGATGCCTTAGGGTTCTAGTTTTCATATTTTTAAGATCCTGTACTGCATCAGTGCATAACTCTAAACTCCATATAAATTGTAGTTAACTCTTCACACTTTGGTCAGACAAAACAATCCCTCTGGGCCTGGAAACCAAGGACAGCCTCAGCCCCCAAAAATATAAACAAAAGTGAATTGGAGAGGAGCAAACTTGGGGAATGTGACTTCATTACCTGAAGCTGTAATTGGAGGATTAACCCCTGATATGCAAATAGACCAAACTTATAATTGTGTGAAAAACTCATGACCATGGTCCATCCTGGGTGCAGCCTCTGGGAGGCTCCGACTGCCCAAGGTGGGGCTGTTAAAGGCCTTAAATAAATAACTACTTTTATTCTCTTAATCTTATCTAGCCTCTGTTCCAGGTGGCCACTCCAAGGCGTCACATCCCCCTGATGTCCCAGCAGGTCCCAGGGCAGGAATTCCTGCAGCATTCCCGGCCAGCCTCCACTGGCGCTGTGCCGTGGATAAAAGCCGCAGGAACACCCTCCGCAATCCCGTCAGCTCCTGACCTCTGATTTCAGCACCGCGGACAGCTCGCACTACAACAACAACGCCTTTTCCAGTTGGTTTTTAGGGGTTTTTTTTTTGCTTTGTTTGTTTGTTTTTTAAGGGCCATAAGTAGATAATCCAGCCCAGAAACCTTCCTGCTTTAAATGGCTCTTGTAGATAACAAACCTTCCTTTCAGGAAAGGGAACAAAATCTTGTGATTTCAATGAGCATTCTTTGGTCAAGCTTTGGTCCATTTCCCTGCGCTTCTTGTCATCCCGGTCACTTTTATGGTCTTCAATGGCTTTTAAAATTTTCCTTTTTTTTCTGGAAATTTCATTCCTTCACAACCCTCTCCTGTCTCTTTATTTACACTTCTTCCCTGATT
>VXBB01014000.1:56191-86439 GCA_013399915.1 Illadopsis cleaveri | reverse complement strand
CCCTTGTAAAAATGCCTCTCTCCAGTTCTCTTTGTAGCCCCTTTTAGATAATGANTGCCTCTCTCCAGTTCTCTTTGTAGCCCCTTTTAGATAATGAAAGGCTGCTCCAAGATGTCCCCAGAGTTTTCTGTTCTCCAGGCTGAACAACCCCAACTCTCTTGGCCTGTCTTCAAAGGAGATGTACTCCAGCACCCAGATCATCTTTGTAGTCCTCCTCTGTACTCACTCCAGCAGGTCCCTGTCCTTCTTACGTTGGGAGTCCCAGAGCTGGATGCAGCACTCCAGGTGAGTAGAGGGCCACAAACACCTTTAACCTGCTGCCCATGTTTCTTTTGAGGCAGCCTAGGGTGCAGCTGGCCTTCTGGGCAGTAACTACACATTGCTGGCTCAAGTTGAGCTTCTTGTCAATGAACACCCCCAAGTCAGAGAATCAAAGAATTAATTAGGTTGGAAAAGACCTCTGAGATCATCAAGTCCAACCTTTGACTGAACATAACCATGTCTACTAGACCATGGCACTGAGTTCCACACCAAGTCTTTCCTTAAAAACCTGCAGGGATGGCGACTCCACCACCTCCCTCGGCAGCCAACTTTAGAGTCCTCCTCAGGCTTGGTCTCAAAAGATATTAAATTATCAACAAATAATTAGTAATTCTAGTATTGTTCCTATTTACACTGGACAAAATTTTCTTTCTATTGTGAACTCATGAATTACACAAGATTTTTATGCTTTTAAATTCATTCTGCCTGATCTGATGAACTTTAGGGGGAAAACATTTTATTGAAGATACACATCAACTCAAAGCTCTCTTATTCACATATACTCTATCATTGTGTGAGGTCAGGGCCAAAGGAATTGCTTTTTAAAATTGGCACACAAAGATATTTTGCTGGACTTCCTCAGTACATGAAAAATGACAGTGCAGCTGGAAAAAGCACCACTATGAGTTACAAAAAAGGCCAAGAAAACTTGAAGTATTTTTACTTGTCTTGTCTTCACAGAAACGTCTCAAAATATGTATCTTTTGAAATTTAGATGGCATTTTGTGATGTTTGAATATTATCACATCTCAAAGAATCTTAAGTCTTTGCAGCAAAGTTAATTAGTCCAACACCCACTCACAGCTGAGTGTTCTAAACTGTTTTACTGATTTAAAAAATTCCTATAGTAGCATAAATATACATTTTGATTTTATATTGTATTTGTATATAATAATTACATTTATATATTAAAATGAACTTTCCAGATAATGTATTTATCTTTTCAATAAAAGAGTTTCATTTGAGAGCTGCAAGAAGAAGGACCCAAGTAACTACAAATGAGTCATCCTAACCTTGACCCCTGGGAAGGTGGTAGAGAAAACCATCCTGAAAGCCCCTTCCAAACACATGATGGACAAGGTAGGAGTGATCAGCATAGATTTATGAAGATAAAATCATGCCATAAGAGTCTAAAATTATTCTATGGTGAAATTACTACAGCACTCAGTGGATGAGGAGATATTGCTTATCTTGAATTTAGCAAGGCTATGAGTGATGCCTCCCATAATAACACCATCCCTTGAAGACCTTAAAAAGCATATAGACATGACACTTCATGATATGGTTTAGTGGGCACGGTGGTACTCGGGTAAATTTTGGACTTGGAGGTCTTTTCCAGCCTTAGTGATTATATGATTCTATATTGTCCTCAACAAACTGACGAAGCACAGGTTATATCTGCAGACACAGAGGTGGAAGGTGGCTGAGCTGTTGGGCTTAAAGGTTGTGGTTAGAAGCATGAAGTCCAGATGAAGGCCAGGCATTGGTAATGTTTCCTGGAGGTCACTGCTGGTGCCAGTACAGTTTAATATCTTCAGTAATTACCTTGATGGGACAGAATGCAAATTTGCAGATGATTTGCAAACTTGGGAGGAAGTTTTGACACAGAAGATGCTTATGCTGTCAAAGGAACCTTAACAGGCTAAAGAAATGGGCAAACAGTAATAGTGTGAGAACATTCAAGGAAGGGAATACTAAATCCTGCACCTAGGGAGGAATAAATACATGCCCAGTACTGGCTGGGGAATAAATGACTGGGAAGCAGCTTTGCAATCCTGATGGAAGAGCCAGCAATGCGCCTTTGCAGCAAGGAAGGCAAATAACTTTTTCTGGATTAAATAAGGAATGGGATCTCACCACCTGCAGGTTGACTGTGTGATCCTTCCTCAGCACTGGAGAGGCCACAGCTGGAGTGCTGGGTCCAGTCCTGAGTTTCCTGGTACATAGGGTAATGAAAATACGGAAGTGAGTTGAACTCAGCATCGTAAAGATGAACTAGTGTTTGGAGCATGTGACCTACACTGAGAGGCTGAGGAGCTTGCCTTTTCCATCCTGGTGAAGATATGCAGGGGCATCTTATTCACATATACAAATAACTGATGAATGTGAAAGTTAAGAATATGGAGCCAGGCTATTTCTCTGGAGAAAGGTCAAGTGGTGGTAAGCCACTACTGAAATAGAAACTTCATTTAAACATAAGAGAAAAAAAAATCATCATGAGAGTATTCTAACACTGGAGCAGGTTTCCCAGAGCGGTTGCGCAATCTCCACCCTTGGAGATATTCAGTAGCTGGCTGGACATGACCCTGAGCAGCCTTCATTTGCTGACCCTCCTCAGAGCAGGAAGAGTTGGATAAGACAATTTTCAGAGGTCCCTTTTAACCTTAACTCAATCCTGCAATTCTGCTTTTCAAATATAATATGCTGTGCTGTAAGACTATATCCCTTACAATGTACTGCTCTTGTGGGCTTAATGATAAACTAGATTTTCCCCAACTTGTGACTGCTTAAAGAGACAGTCAGGGGACTTCAAGAGAATCAGAAGACTTACTCACATGTCTGGTAATTCATGAGGGTCTTTAAAACAAAATTCTCTCCAGTTTCCATATGATCTATTGCTCTAATTAGAAAATTACGACAGCAAAACCAAAATCCTGCAATGAAATGTTATTTATTTTATTAATTACCTGGTCTAACAAATGTTCTAAAATGTTAGAGGTAAGTTTTCTAAAAAATTAATGGCTTCAAATTCTTAAAAGTGTTTTGAACAGATATTAAAAATTGCTGGATTTATAATTGCAAGCATTAACACAGCTCTTATAGCCTTATAAACAAAAAAGTTACATACACATTGCTGATATCCTGTTGCAGATATTTAATTTTAAAGATATTTTTTGCAACTTTCTTCAGTAGTAAGATATTCAAAGAAATCATTGGAAATAATGGTTGAGAACTTAGAAATATTTTTCATTGTAACATCCATCTAACCCATTTTTTTGTCCAATACACCTCAACTTCTTGTTAAAAATAGAAATGTCACAGATAATGATTTGTAATTAAACCAAAAATAATTCCTCAGACTATGTATGCATTAAGCACATATACATTGCTAGCTGGAAAATTCATGGCAAAAGTTCTGTGTTGATAAGAAATTTATGATGAGACAATGTGATGACTATGTGTTGAATGCAAAATATTTTATTAGAAAATCTTGAGAATTCCAGTGACTCATAGAAAGTAAAACTAGGGACATTAGTTTAAATTTGGAATCTCCATCCCTATAGCACATAGGCTCAGTGCACCTACACAAAACATAGCAATTTCATGCTCCATTGCTTTTGATGTGACATAAAAACTTAACAATTCATACATCGTGTCAGATCAAAGATATATCTAGGCCAGGATCTTGGGGCTATTACTGACTGCATAGAAAAGAGTAAAAACAGAGCAAACATATTTGATGCTGTCCCTTAATAGTGTCTCATCTTCCATCTATTTTCAGTTCAGGGATTTTATGAAGTAGATTGCTTTTCTATGTACTCACAAACATCAGTGAATTTCTGTTTCATGAATTTGCCTAGGTATGCCCTTGAGTAAAAGTAAGTTTTAAATATCTATTATGCTAGATTCTGCAGAGCTCAGTGAGTTTCTGTTTTGTCGAAAATCTTACAAAAAGGTCGAGTTCCTAAGAACTGTAAACTCTCGTAATACAGGATGAAAGTAAGGGTAAGTGAAATGCTAAAGCACTCATAATCAAAAAATCTAACACTGTCAGAAGCTTTTTTTTTTTTTGGATGCAAGTCTTTTCCATAGATTTTACAATAGCAAACCTGAAAATTGTGAAACTATACAAAATTTTCAAAGTTGCTACATTTAAATAAAGTCATTAAAAAATTATTCTTAGATATTTAAACTCAGATATTGCAGCTTGGCCTACCATTTAGTTGACATGTAATTTGATATATAGTCATATTATATATGTTCTTGCTCTTCTGTATTAGCACAATTTTAGTAAACATATTCTTCATCATATTTATTCCCTCTATTTCATTTCTAAGGTCTTCCTAATCATGACTATGTCTGGTGAATACTGTTGCTGTTATATGATTGATGAGTAAGTTAATATTAAAAAATTTCATGGACTAATTCTCTAGGCTTCTTGCAGAACATTCTATATGGGAGGCATTGGGGTTTTTTTTCATATGCTACTCACAGTGCTTTGAAAGACCAAGCATTGAAACAGCCCTTGCAAATATTTAATCAATCTGTTAAAACCAGACAGATACTTTAGGCTCCCATGGTTTCTTCTACCCAAATCAGTTACTTTTTATTTTTCTTCTCTCACTTAACTGACAAAAAAAATAAAAGTTCCGTTTTGTCGCCTGAACCTCAACCGTGATGAGTGACTCCTAGAAAGCAAATTCTTTTCAGAACTGTTCACTGATTAGAAACCAATTGAAAATGGGAACTTTCATCATGCATAGCACCAAACTAAAACAGCTCTTCATGTCTTCCAAAGATGAAACATACGCTCACACCAAAGCAACAGGAACTTGACCCACAGTGGACAAGGGCACCACCTGCTGACACCTGCCCTTTTGCTGACTCCCCTACTGCCCTGCACTGAGTCTGGTCTCCTCAGCTCACGGGAAGAGAAACAGCAGTTTTCAAAATCCCTTTGCATATTCCATGTTCTTAAGACAAATGTTTCTTCAGGTACCTGAACTTTCATCTACACTTTTGGGTCTTGGATTCTTGGTCAGAAATTCCTCAGTTCTTCTTCCTCCTCATCTGGCAATGTTTTTTTATCTTCAGTTTTCCAGAACTGATTTTTCCTGGCTAGCTTACTTTTGATTTTACACAGAATTCCAGAAAGCAATAACTGGGATATAAAAGGAGGAAGCCATTACATGCTTACCTGTAAAAAAGAGCATTTCTGGAAATGCATGTTTTAGATTTAAAAATTCAGAAAGACAACTTTAAAGAGAAATGTAGATCATAACATACTTCTTTGTTAAGCATTTTCAAGATTTTTTTTATTTCCCACAAATTTTCCCCAAACCTAATAATTGCTGTGGCTGAAGATTGGACTGTGATGCAATTTATACTTCTAAGAATATCTATTTTTTCTTCTTTTTAAAGTCTTTTTCTAGTAAAATTCTTTATTGAGACAACAGGATCATTAATGGGTATTGAATCAGACACTAATTTCCTTACCATTTGCCTAAAGGACACAGTTTTAACTGTAGCTATTCTTCTGTAATTAACAGTCATTTTAATTTATATTCAAAAAGCTATAAAAATTATTTTGTAGGAGTGTTATCTTTAGTTTTAAACAATGGAAAAGGTTTTGATTAATTTTAGGATTACTAGAACAAATTGGCATGAAAGTAGGTTAAACAATCATGAAATGCCTTAGATCAAGAAAACTTCTGGGCTCCCTGCCAATTTTTAAAAGAAAAGAGAGATGTTCAAGGTAAAGATGTTGATGTTTAGCTAGTGTCTCTCTCAGAATATGGAAACAGAGACCCTTACATTTTGAGTCCTTACATATACAAGAAGCCTTGATGAAATTATTTGGGGAAAAATAAAACAATCAAGAAAATGTTTCTGTAGCAGACAAAAGTAAGTTGCAGATAGACAAAAAGGGCATCAGCCCTTTTCAGGATTAGAATACTCTTGCACATAGAGAAGTATATATAAGCTATAATGCTAAAATAAATAGTACAATCTCCCATAACTCTTATATCATGTGTAAAGAAGAAAAATTCAAATAGGCTCTAAATTATCTTTGAGACACCTCAAACATGAGTTGCTTGTTTCTGCGAGGTTTTCCATTTTTTGTGTCTTTTAAGAAAGAGCCAGGAAAATAACAGTATCGTCCTCTAAAAACAGTTGTATGAGGAACCACAAGCTTTTCAGGAAAAGAAAAAAGGGACAAGTCTTAGTTGTTTGGAAGGAATAAGCATCTATTACGTGTAGGAAGATCTGTCACCACTTGGGAACATAAACTGAGAAAATCCTTTAGATTAAGACCTGTGAATTCTTGCAATCTATGTTCTCCTCCCATCAGAGCAGAGGGTGTCAGGCTTTTCTGACAATTCTGCACTAGAAAGGGAAGGAGGAGGTCTTTAACTAGGGCCCTTTTCTATTAAATGTTTATGGAATTGGAAAATTTTGCAGTAGGCAAAAAAGGGAATCACAAGGATATATGTTCTGATGATAATCAGATCTTTTCCTGAGAATGGAAACAGAACAGAATGATCCCACCACTCAGCTGAACAGTCTAATAACCATATTACACACCTTTTTCTCAAGTTGTGTTCTATACATAACTGAGAAAATATTAAAGCAACAAGTTTTTTATTGACTTTCAAAATTAACATATGTATTTAAAAATTTTCCTGACAAAGTGGTCCATGGGTAAGTGTTCACTGCATATTTACTACGCAATATATACAAAAACTCCTCCAATGCACTTTAAGAAGAAACGCTTGAGCCATGCTTTGTACTTCATGTTAGTTGAGCAACAGTAAAATCTGCCATACAAAATGTTTTTATTTCCTTTTTTAGCAGCTTATTCAAAACATATAGCTGCTCAGAGAAAATTAGATTAAGCCAACAACATTATGAATATGGGCTACCTGTGCCTATAACTACCATCTCAGTGGAAAGAAAAGGCAAAATGTATATTAAAATACACTTAATACATGATATGATTAATGAATATCTACTACTTTTGATGAACACAACTGTTTTATGGCATTTTAATGTATATTCAGTATTATGCTCATTAAAAATTGACCTAGAATATACCAAACTATGTATGTTAAGTACATTCTTTCTGAAACAAAGTTATTTGTCAAAATACCTTGTAATATTATTAAACATGGAATGTAATGAATGCAAAATTATTCTACCACAAGCCACTTGTGGTAAAATATGATAGTAATACAATCTATTGCCTCTCTTGCTTGAAACTCCAGGTAAGGGTCTCCATTTTTTATCTATTCTTGATTGTCCATATGTGGCTGCTTAGATGAATGGATCAGTGATAAAAATAATCTGTTAAAGGCCCTGTGTTTCAGAGACCTCCCAAACAGTTGAAAAAAGATAGTTACAATGATACCTAGTATCAAAATTAGATCCCCAAGTTCTTAAGAACCCGTAATTTGGGGATATTTTTCTCTGAAGGATGACCCAAAATGTGCAAACAAATGAAAAGTTAGTTATAAGACTAGTCCCTATGAAACAGCTAGCAGAAATGGACAGATATGATCACAACATGAGTGCCTACTCCTTTACTTCAAGATCAAGTATTCTGTAGTTTCCTAAAATTTATAAGAAAGACTGGCCCTAACCCATTTTTGCAGAATTCAATGATATCTTATCCAGTGCTTTCTCAGTTACTTGAACAGCTGTAGATGAAACTCTACTTTCTCCAAGTCACCACTCCACTGCTCAATGAAAAATGAGCACTTCATTTTCTTAAGTCATTATGGCACTGCTGGCTCCAAAGAGAAATTTTAAATTACAGTAATAATCATCACATAATAGTTAGAATAGTTGACGGAAATTGTTTTCAACCTTTAAGTTTTATATACACTTCACTCGAGTCACAACAGAATTGCTTCTCTGTTTCCTACTTCCTACTACTTCCTACTTCAAATGAGTTAAAATTGTATTTTGCTGGCAGTGCAAAGCATGGCAGATCAGGCTTTACTCTATTTTCACATTACTGCAAACTAGGAGACACTTGTGAAACAATAAATTTACACTGCTATAAAATTATGTAAGTGGGCTAAGCAAGCAGTAACAACAGGCCCCGGCACCCCTTCTAAAAATGCTTGGAACTCCTCCAATACAAAGGTCATGTTTCAGAAGATGAGCTTAGTCTTTAGTTGAGGTGATAATGGACACCATAAACCATAAATGCTCATGGTTGGCATAGTGGCTGACATCCACACATTTGTGACCTCAATATTTGCCTGCTGCAACAATTTCTAAACTACCAACCCAGAAGAAACTCTTATTGCTCCAGGAAAAATAACTTGTTCAAATTGTAGAAGGATGTTTATGATATAGGTGGTTGGTACCGTGACGATGGAGAGGACATAGGGACCTAAATAAAACTCACTGCATCATTGTAGAACTCCATGCTCTGTAGCAGCTTTGTGCTAGATGTAGAGGCAAACCTAAGGTAAAGAATTGTGGGGTCATGATACTCAGAAATAATCCCAAGACTCACCAATGAGATTGCTACTTCTTTAGTCACCACAGTCTCTGAGGAAATTCTCAATATACTGCATGATAAATCTCTTAGTGAAAAGAACAGCAGTGAAGACAGAAGAGGACAGTGCTGCCTAAATCTGGATCTCAGTGCTATGTCTGCACTTCAGAATAAAACATATTTTTCTCTCTTTAATTCAGATACAAACACACACACAGAGGGAAAAAAAAAAAAAAAGTAGCTGTTATTTTGTTTGAGTGCAAAGTGCTGAAAAACCACAGTGGTCCTTGCATCTAAGTTTTTGTGCTGTGTCAGGACAACTACCACCGAGAATAAAATATGCAAAGAGTGAATGTCAGAAGTGTTCATACTTGTCTAACTGATATTTCACACTGGAAATTTAGAAATATAAAAAGACTATCTCTGTTAAAAAAAAAAAAATAGGAAAAATACCTGAAGGAAAAAAAAAAGAAAGAAAAAAAAAAGAGAAGGAAGATTTATTCCTTAGTAACTTTTGTATGTTACTGCAAAATAGCAAAACTGAGATACTGTTTATGATTCAAGACACCCACTCGTCAGTATAGCACACTAAATTGGTAATTGTTCACAAAACCAGCTAAAACATATCTATTGGTTTTACATGTACTGGTATAGGAGAACTGGCACCATAAAATACTAAACCCTACAACTTTTTAGCTTCTCTGTCACATCTCAGTGCATTTAATATCCTTCTGTCATATTATTTATGACTTCACAAAGAAACCAGTTATTTCCCATTATCTCTTCAATAAATAAGTAAAGCAGAGCATGCTGCAGCACTACAATTCGTTAATGAGATGCCCACAAAATCGTCACGGTGTCTGGTCTCAGAAGCTTGCACAGCATCTAACTATAGAGTTCCCCTCACCCCCAAAGAGTAATTGCAATTTTTACACATTGATATGTTCCAACCTGACGGCTGAGACACACATTTTAAAGTGGATTCCATAAAGTAAGTAAACCTTTCCATGACACATCTAATATTTAGAAAACCAAGATTTCTGCAAGTGTTTTCAGTTTTCATTAATATTTCCACCAGTCTATCATGAGAGTGTTGCCTTCTTTTCTTATAAGGGAAACAGGTCACAGCTTTTACCTTGGATGTAATGTGGGAAACACCTGACACCAGCTCCCACTGGAATGAACTAATGATATAGAAATGTTACATTATATACCATAAGACACAACTAGAATCCTGATCTGACTTGCTGAAGAAAAAGAAAGTCTCTCCATTAGCTCCTGAGGGCTTTGTCTTCAATCACAAATGCTGGGAGAAATCATTACATTTTCCACACATTTATCTGTATTGCTGCTTAATAAAAAAATGCACAGGTAAGAAATGTTCCTCTTTCAGGTTTAGATCAATAAGACTGTCACAAATGAAAAGAAACTACCATGAAATTACTTCTACATTTAAAAAGACGAAATATTTACCAATATTTTTCAAATACAGCAAGTACAGTGTTTCCTGTTGTTTCTACTGGCCTTTTTTATCACAAGACATAGTGTCATAATGCATATTTCTTTAGTTATATTCACTGTAGATTCTCCCATTTCATTTCACTAGTTTTTAGTATGGTTTCATAATATTCCTGTACATTTTCTTCTTGCAATATTTAATACATTGGAACAAAAATTGCAGTTGTGTTTTCTACTGTTTATTAATTGCACCATCAAGGATAGAAGATGTAAAAGCTGTGATTTTTTATGGTTTTCCTCTTTTATTCAACTAGCAGAAAAATATTTATCTGAGACTCTTTAAATACATGTACAGAGGCTACCGTAATATAACCATAATGCCTCAAGAGGACTTTTTTTTTCTGAGGTGACTTGGTCAATATATTCTGAATACCTTTCTCGGGAGCAAGTTGCTGTCACTCTGTTTGAGTGGACAATATCATTAGAGAAAAGCACCTTGGGCAAAGAAGCTTGAAAATGGAATGTGGAAGTGTTAAATTGCATGAGATCATTAAACAGAGCAGGACCCCCAAATCTGAATGGGGGAATAAAAAGAAATAAAGAAAAATAATTCTTGGTGCTGACATCATAACTATTTCATTTTGTTCTCCTGGAATGGGATTCAAGTAGAAAGTGAAGATCCTTCTGGTGTATATATGTAGGTTTTTGTACGTGAAGCTCATGTTGCAGTCATTTAGTCTAGAGAGTGATTTACCTCACCTGAAAGTAGAGATATATATTTGAGCATCTCAGCTGGGGTAGTACTTAGACACTCCTAAATTCAGTTGCTTTTTTCTTCAAGTATGTGATTCAAGAGAAACAGAGAAAAATCAGCATTATTTATATACAAGATAAAGAAAAAGAAATTTCTCAGGCAGAAAAGGAAATCAGACATAAGATGATTGGTAAAATTTCTGGAAGAGTAAATGTCAGCAAAAAAACTTTTTTAGCCAACAAGCAATCTCAGGCAATAGGAATAAAGATACATGTTTATCCACAAAACTCATTTACACATGCTATATGATTACTGTTTAATATGCTATTTCCTTCCAGGAAACAGTTGTGAATATGCATAAAGTCATTCATGCACTGCATTCATGTCAACAAAGCTGCAATGTTCTCTGAAATGGAATAACACCCAAGAATAAAATCTAGTCTCTCTCATTCCTTCTAGGATTTTCAGAGTATTGGCATTCATGTCTCACATCAGAAAAAAATTAACTGCAAGTTTACTTGTTTTTCGTTAAGCAAATTATTTTTCTAATGGTTGTCATGTATTGGAGGAACCTAAGGAAGTGTGATGATCACTGAGTGATGGATTTACCCATGTGGAAAAGGAAAGGCAAGCAAGTACATAGGTCCATATAATAACAATTGTGCTGCTGTTAAGTTTTAGCCAGTCATTCATTTTAACTGATTGACAGATTCCTTGTTAGGAAAAAGAGGGTTTTTTCTTTATATTCATTTTATATACAGGATCAAAGAATCATTTAGGTTAGAAAAGACCACTAAGGCATTGAGTCAAACTGTTAACCCAGCAGTTCTGTGTTCACCTAAACCCTGTCCCCAAGTACCACACATACTATTCTTTACCAGCTCAGGGATGGTGACTCAATCACCTCCCTGGGTAGTCCATTCCAATGCTTGAGCCCTTCCAGTAAATAATTTTTTTCTCCATCCAATCTAAACCTCCCTTGGAACAACTTGAGGCTCCTGTGCTTGTTTTTTAGGATAAGAGACTGACCTCCACCTGGCTACAGTCTCCTTTCAGGCAGTTGTACAGTGATAAGATCTCCCCTGAGCCTCCATTTCCCCATGCTAAAGAACTCCAGCTCCTTCAGCTGTTCCTCATACAACTCACTCTCTAGACCCTTCCCCAGCTCTGTTGCCCTTCTCTGGACACACTCCAGCCCCTCAATGTCTTTCTTGTAGTGAGGGGACCACAACTGGACACAGTGCTTCCTTACCAGTGCTGAGTACAGTATATGACCTTATCTTGAGACAGCAGGATAATCTCAAAATGTAGGCAGAACTATCCATTCAAATGTCCTTTATACCAGAAGAATAATGAGGAGATGTAATATATGACACATTTTTCACTGACTATTTCAGTAAACAGATCAACCAAGAGATAAAACCTTTATTGCTCTAAACAACACTGTTATACCAGCCCAAAATTAGATACATCAGGCTCTGTCTGTCATGTTCTCTTATGATATTAGTGCGTGATATACTTTCAAGGTTGCCTGAAAGCTTCTGTGAGCTAGCAAGGCTTTTGATAAGCTAATGAAAAAAATGAAAACTTGTTCCCTTTTTAGCTGTAAGAAGTTCTGAGCAAATTCTCTACTCCAGTGTTGATTATGACCATTTCTGTCATGTCATGTGAAATACTCAAGGTGGGATCTCATGTATGACTCAACATCCATGTTAGCAGAGGAGATGCTGTATCATTTACTTCCCATTAAGATTTTCCTGACAAAAAACAGATAAACCAACCTGTTACATCAGAAGTTGGAATGTACTATCTTACTGTTTTCCTGTTGATGAAGCCATGCTTCAAATACATATAATTAAACCCCACCATTTGTTTTTCTCACCCTGTGTCTCTATAAGGTACTGAGAGCAATACATATATTGGAGGAATGCCTGTTAAGAGTCCCACAGATTTGGGATAAAATCCTTAGAGTTTGACGTAATTCAAGAAAGTAATTGTTGTCCTGGTCAATATCCTGCTAGAGGTTTTTATACAAAAGCTTGATTCAAAGCCCTCTCAGGTCAAACCAAAGACTATTTGATTTCCATGGGCTTTGGATCAAGTGAATAGCACTAAATCCTGCAAGGCATTCAGGGACTCACAGAAACTGCAGCATTTATGCACCTTACACTGAAATTTTTATTAAGTTTTTGTGTTCTGCAGCTGACAAAAGTTCTCATCACCTTGTAGATTATGAACTTTGATTATATAAATAGCTGGAGAAAGTAACAGTAGTAAGAACTATTTGTGAGTTTAAAGCATCTGTTTTCCTGTTTGCAAAGTATTCAAACTCTATGATATTCTTGGAGACACTGAATCTTTACTTAAGGTACTTAAGAATAGCTACAATGTATCCATTGTCCACAATTCTTTAAGAAGTGTTTAGGAAAAAAAACTATCTATCTCCCTAATCTAAGCTTGATCCAACCCAGTTATTTCCACTAACTGAGAACATGAGAGAGGGAGGTGAAGGAGATGAATTAGTGTGAAACTAAAGCCCTGTCCATGGCTGGAAGTAAATGTCATGGTTAGGACATAAGCAAAGGCAAGAACACCATGATACTACACCAGTTATACCATCAGCAATCTGTAACTTCTACCCAAGGCAGAACATGTATCCTTTTTCTTCAATGTGCACTGGTAGATATCTTGCCATTAATTTTCTAATTGTTTTTTTAAGTCAAAAAAAGAAGGGACCAGTCTTGTCTGGTTTATAGTCTTTCACCATTAGATGAAATTGTTCTTTCATAGCATTGTTTCTGCAAGTATTCTCCATTCCACACATGGATGAAAAGTCAAAATTGCTTTGAACTGAAATCCCAAAAGCAATTCGAATCAAACAAGCCAAATATGTAATTTTAGGTTTTTGTTCTACATTTCTAAAAGAAAATGAATAAAAAGTAAGTGCATTTCCTTCCTGTATTTTTGGAAACAGGAAATTCATAAATTATATTTTCCAACTGCATTTTACTTTTATCAAAGTCTCACATAAGAAAAAAAGTTCGAAGACTCCCGAAGAGATTTTCTATTACCTTACATCACAAGAGCTCTTGATGTTTCATTGTGAAATTTTTGAAAAAATATGAGGTTTCTTTGGGAAAAAGTTTTAGATATTTATTGAATATACTCAACTCATTCTGATATTATAATAGAACATTATGAGTTGCAAGGGACTTTAAGAATCATCAATAAATCCAACCCCCTGGCCTTGGGCAGGGGCACCTTCCACTAGACCAGCCCCATTCAACTTGGGCTTGAACACTTTCAGGGATGGGGCATCCACAACCTCTTTGGGCTACCTGTTCTCATGCCTCACTGTCCTACCAGTAAAGAATTTTTTTCTACCATCTAATCTAAATATCTCCTCTTTTAGTTTAAAACCATTCTTCTTTGTCCTATCCCTATCTGTTCATGTAAAAAATCACTTTCCCTCATTTTTGTAAGGTCCTTTAGGTACTGGAAGGCCACAAAAATGTCTCCCTGGAGTGTTCTCTTCTTCAGGCTGAACAACCTCAACTCTTTCTGCGCTGTCTTCATAGAGGAGGTTCTCCAGCCCTTTGATCATCTTTGTGAACGTCCACTGGACCTGCTCTAACAGGTCCATGTCTTTCTTGTGCTGAGGACTCCAGAGCTGGATGCTGTACTCCAGGTGGGGTCTCCCAGGCAGAGGAGAGTGGGAGAACCACCTCCCTTGCCCTCCTGGCCATGCTGCTTTTGATGCAGCCCAGGATGCAGTTGGCTTTCTGGGCTGTGAGTGCACAGTTCTGGTTCTTCATGCATGAGAACCCCAAAGTCCACTCTTCAAGTCCGTGTCTGACCAACTTGGAGATAAGAATGTTGTATGGGACCATGTTGAAGGCCTTACAGAAGTCTAGGTAGATGACATTGGTCTGTCTTCCCTTGTCAACTGCTGCAGTCACCCCATCATAGAGGGCCACCAGATTTTTCAGGAACGATTTGCCTTAAGAAAGCCATGCTGGCTGTCTTGAAATACCTGTGTTGTATGTGCCTTAAAACTACTTCTATTAGGATTTGCTCCACAATCTTCCTCAGGCACAGAGGTAAAGCTCACCCGTATATGGTTCCCTACATCCTTCTTTCTTTTCTTTTTGAAAATAGGAGCGATGTTTCCCTTTGTCTGACTGCAAAAGTTCTTAGCTTTTTTTATAATTCTCTGATCAAAGTCAGTAACTATAATCACTAAAACTTACCAATTTTTATACTACAGTAAAGAAATTATATGAACAGATGTATTTTTCTTTACCTCACACCATGAACCTGTTGTAGTGAACCTGCCTGAAAGACCACAGTACACTGGAGAGTTAGTGATTCACATAATGTGAAACCAAGTATAGCAGACCATGCTGAATGTCCACCCCAGCCTTCAGGCTGTGCTCTCTTGTATGAACACATTAGCAGCAGGATAAACCTGCCCAAATCACTGTAAGAGAGGAACCTGCAGGTAACTACAGGTGATTACACCACCTGTATGACCTTGCCTTCATCTGAAAGTGCAGCAAGAGGTTATCATGAAAATATCCTTTATTAAAAGGGTTGTTTTATTGCAAAAAACCAATAAAAATTATGCAATACCACAAAGAACCAAAAGACAGATCTCTGCATGCACAGGATCTGTGCAGCATGCTGTGGAAAAATCCCCCCAACCCATCCAATGCAGAGTTCCCAGCATCTGAAGGGATATGAGATTGACTAGATAACAATTATATTCCTCTTTACATTATTAAAACATCTATTTTTTTTAAGTCATCTATTGTACCTTTCTTGTCAAGATTCAGAAAAAATCTTGCTTCTTCACTCTCTCACCTCACATCCCACCACTCCACCCTGGTGCACAACACTAGCCACTATCAGGCTGCTTTATTGAAGGAGTAACAACTCAGTTTTTGACAGTGTCTATATCTATTTCTCTCTAGCTAACTAGTTAGGTAAATAATTTTGCTGCAGACTGGCTTCACAGGTCCCTGTTCTCAATTTGATTTGAAAGGCAGTGGAAAAGGGGTTGGCATAATAAAAATATAACTTCAAATCTCAGAAGAATGTAAAAAACTTGTCTTCATACCAGGATTTGTTCTAAGGACAACTTAGAAGTAAGCAAGAAGCTTAAGAAAGAGTTTCTTTTCCATCATTTTCATCACTCTTCTAGCTTTTCAAGTTTGAACTGCAAATGGGAAGAGAACTCTTTTTAGAAGTATTAAACCAAAATTGTTACTCCAAATGATGAAATAACCACTGTTTCCCCTCAAAGGAGAAGCAAGGTTTCATTAGTTATGCAGGATAGCACTTTTTCTTGAAAACTTATTTGGAAGTTTATGATAAAGCTGGCCAATTGAGAGGAAGATAAAAGAGGAAATATTGTTTCTTTTGTAGTTCCTTCATCTCTTTTCACAGACACAAAGAAACCTAATATGCCTCTTAATGTATAAAAGAGCAAAATTTCATGAACCCTTACACAAGAGAAAAAGGGAACATACTGAAGGATATGTTATTCCACACTTGTCTAGAACTGAACTAGCTGGCAAATTTGAGATTTGCTGTTCTGGACAAGCAGATCATGAAGACAAACTAAAATGAGTTAAACCAAATCTTTGTTGATAAAAAGATTTCATACCAAATTACAGAATTCCCTTACCAGAGAGATTGGTATGATTTGCAGAGAAGTGAATAAAGTTCAGAGGGAAAATGAGAAAGACAAACTCTGAAGCAGTTTTGACCATAATACCCTGTCATGGCCTTTAAAATTCTGTAGTACTTCAGCCTAGAGGCAGCTTTAGAGAAAATGATTTTTTTTATTATTCATATTTATGAATTAAATATGAAAAGGACTACTGCAATGAGTAGAGTGCCTCTGCTGAAATTTATTGTAGTGTGTCTTTAAAATTTTCAGTCTGCTTCACCGCTATGCATTGGCAATGCCTAACTGCAGTCTAGATCTCTGAGACCTCCTGGAAGAACAGTGACATGGAGGATATGTCTGATATGTCTCCATTGGGACACTTCAGAAATGAACAGTGGTGAAACAGCTAACAAGACCACCATGTGGCTTGGCCTTTAGGTTTCCTGTTCAGAAGAACAGAAATAGCTTACAACCCTTTGAAGGGTGATCAAAGTATTCAAACTCTCCATATCTTAACTTACAAGCATTGCTATTTGAAGAATGACTTCCTTCCTGCAGAAAATTACAGTGGATACTTAAATTTTCTTTCAATTTTCTAGAGGCTTCTTCTAAACCAGCACAAACATTAAATCTCCCTTTTTTACAAATTTAAAATTTTTGTTATGTTCTTTGGAAAAGGACAAAAAATTGGCAAAAACACTGAAATCGCCTTCAGGGCTACACAGAACAAGAATATTTTGAGTGTAAATGTACCAGATATGTTGCCTTTTTCATTAAGTGGGTATTGCCATCAAATGCCAAGCATGTATTCTGCTACGATCTTTGAAAGGAATATGTTATGGGCCTTTCACAGTTATATAACTTGGGAACAAGGAGAGTTGATCAAACCAACTACCCACTGAGCTTGGGATTTATCTCATCCATTTCCACTTGGTATTTAAAGTCTCCACTAATTATAATAAATTTCATTTATACTCAGTGCAGAGGAATGAGCACATCCAGATGCCTGCTTCTCTTCATTACCTTCTAAGTGAGAAAAGGATGACTAGTTCAGAACTATTTAACTTTTGGAGGAGTAAGTTAAGACCTATAAATATCTCCCAGAGATAGTAAGCAACTGGCAGAGAAATAAGTTGGAATTCCACCTCCAGATTCTTCCATAATAATTCTTTTGTACAGCATGTCCTATTTTCCTCCTTTAAAATAGTTTTATGTCCTGATTATCTTCTTTAAAAACCACACACCTAAGATACGATCTCTAAATTCTATAGCTATATCCTTCCACACAAACATAGGGACTGGGAAATGAACCATGTACAGACAACATGGAAGGTTTATTTAAGGAAACCTTTCTGTTGCATTTGGATTTCTTTGCTTTGAAAACAAGGGAGCCTCTGAGAATACCTAGTGAGCTAGAAAACAGGTATCAGAAAGTATATTAAAGCAGAAGATACACTGAGAGAAACTAAAGAGATGAATCAATCTGTTTTCAGCTTTTTGATATAAGTATCTTTCAAAACCATGTATGTGTATCTAAATCTAGATTTCCATACATTTTTCTGTCCAGTATTCCAAATCATCTATCACTTTGGTCTGTATTTACTTGTTTGCAAAGACATAGCAAGCAGTGCACACTAAATGTTGTGGCTACATAGAGTAATAGGGAAAGCTTACATACAGTCTGGAGAAGTGTTTGCCAGACCCCAAACCTCTTTCCTATTACAGGGCCAAACCCACTGTGAATCCACTCCGTGGATGATTGCCTGATGACATTGTGCTGTACTTATGGTGTGAAGAGGGCTCAGGGCAGACAGCTGCCAGAAAGCAGTTGCATCCAAAGGGATTTGGGCAGTCCACTCCAGGCCTTCTTTTCTGTCTTCTAGAGATCTGAAACAAAACTGGTTCCTATCTCCCCCTCCCACGGCTAGGATTTTATCTTGCATGTGCATTGTTGCACAAAGATGTCTATATTTTAAAATCATTGGTCATCTGTGCCAGACACAGCGAGCCAGCATCATCTCCGATCTGCAGCTGTGCCTGTCCCCAGAGGAGGAGAGAGACTGTCACAGCTCTGCCAGTGCAGCAAGAGGCTGAACTGTGCTGAAGGGCTCACCAGCACGACTAGCAACATTACTTCTCCCATCAATTATTTAATGCACTAAATTTTGAAAATTTGGGCCTTCACAGGAAAGAAACTGTAGGCTAAAGGAATGATCACGGTTGCAGCCTTTCAGCAGCTGCAACTTCTACAGTGATCTGACTGTGATGGGACAAAGGGAGAGAGGTGTCAGAAGTAGCATGTGGTCTGAGAAGGACAGCATACATTTCACACATTACCTGGGGGGTTTTTTGTACAGAGATTCCTTTGTAATATTTACCTCTAAAACTTGGCACCTTTTTTGACACATACTATAGGTTGATTACTTTGCTCACAAGCAAATCAGATAAAACTTGAGCTTCCCTTCACTTGGAAAACAATTAATACTGAGCATGTTAAATCATTAAGCCATTCTGTGGACAGATTTACTCTAAACTATCTGTCTGTGGGAAAGCTGCAATTTGTAGTGTTTCAAGCTTCCATCCAGATGCTAAAATAGCAAATTCCACCTAAATCCTCAAACAGTCTAGAGTTTACAATATTGAAAGTTTCTTTTTATATAAATACATATCAAATAAACACAAGAGACAGCTGCAAGCATAGGTGTGTGAGAATAGGTGTATATACTCTGTTTGTCCAGTTCTCCTGTCTCTAGGCCATGATATCCATGTTTCAACTTGGATTTCATCAAATGATGTCAACAAATGCATCAGTAACAAACCCAACCAAAAAGCTTAGCAAAACTAAAAAATCTTAATTCTAGAAGTGGTAAAAGATACTGTGGTATTTATATTACAAAGAGTTAAAAAGAGTTGTTACTAAAGTTTGTTTGATATTGCTGTGTCCTCAATAGAAAGGTCACAATTCTTTACCTGCTGTACACCAACAATGAAGTGATTAGATAGCCTAAACCAAAAAGGTATATAGGCTCTTCACAATCAGATTTGGAAAACATCTTCAACCCCTCTGCTTTTTATTCCTCTGTGAAAAGAAGAAGAGTTGGGGACCAGCATGTTGCAGCTGTCATCCACCATGTCGAAGAGCATCAATTTTGTTCCTAAGCAACTCCGCACAGTGCAGTGGTTGCTGCCCATAGCTGATAAGGATGCTCAGGGAATTGTTAAGTGGCTGCAAGTGGAAGAGATAAAAGTTGAAGAAAATGAAAGTAAGGCCACTAACACAATAATAAAACTCCTCTTTTGACCTATATAAAAGGGGTATATGAATAGTAACAACAATGAAAAGGATCCCACTCACATTACATGTGCTCTCATACAGAAAATTCTCTTGATTCATCTTACTGAAAGAAGCAGTGAGTTAGGATGCAAAAGACACATTCAGACTGTAAGCTTTTACACAATCCTAAATTAATTCCTTCACAACCTTACAGTCTAACTCTCAGCCATTTACAGAGAATGCCTAGATGGCCAAGCTTTCAAGTGATAATTTGAAAGACTGTTCCCTTTGTATCAGCCAAAATATTTTGAGAATCTGCCAGTACTATTCATAGAAAAAATCCATATCTCTGGATACACATTTGAAAAAAGTTAGGGTTTGGCCTCAAAATATTTTTTTCTAAAATAATAATTAATTAAAGCATGTTAATGTATTATCATAAACTTAGGCTATTATAGATACCATTAAGGAGGTTCACGGTTACTTCTTAATCCAAAATGAATTCTTTTAATCCAAGAGATTTAAAACTGTAGTGAAACATACTTATTTTATTTTAATTTACCAAAGTACTCAGAGTAATTAAATAAAATCCTAGAAGTTTATACTGCCTTTTATATTATAAGAAGTCTTAGCTAAGAACACTGAGTCTTCAATAATCAAACAGCTAAATTTATTTATACAGATACATATTTTATAACATTTTTGGTTTAATACTGATATTAGATCATATTTTAAAAAAATATACAAGTGTTCTCAATATTGGGATTTTTTCTTCTTCTTTTTTTTTTAATATAAAGCCTTAGTGCAAGTGGTAGTAAGTACGAAACTGAGCTACACCCCATCTAGTTAAACATCAGCTCACAAATCACAATGATGTTTCCTCAAAGAGAAAGATCTGTGATACAAGATGCTTACCTCAGGAAATAATTTTTTTACAAAGAATCAGGAAAAAACAGGAAAATGTGCTTTAAACGTGCTTAATTTAGGAATAGAGATTAAGGTAAAAATCGACTAGCAGACCTGTAGACTCTGCTTACAAAGTTCATATTACTGCACAAAAAGAAACCCCAAAGGCAAGCAAAGTACTTCTCAAACCTCCCACATAAATCTACAAACAGTGTTCATTAAAAAATCAAATAGACACAAAATAAGAACGTTTGCTACCATACCAGAGAAGGCGATGAATTTGCAGTGGTCAAAATAAAAAAAAATACTTTTTCATCTTTTCTTAGCACACATCAGCATCTTAACAAATCTCCTGTGTGTAAGCTAAATAAGAGACCTATTGAAACCAATAAATCCTCAGATTGCATGTTTATTTGAAAAATGGAATAACCTATGTGACATTGTTTCACAGTTTTTCCCGCTGTTTCTAAACACATTTTCATTAATAAGATCTACATGTCATAGCTTCCATTTCTTATATATCTTTTCATGCTGAATTCTTGGTTTGAAAACTATAGAGACAGAAAATTAGGATCAAAAAATATATTCCTTGGATAATTTACATTACTCTTTCAGCTACCCTTCTCTTTTTTTTTACTTGAATTACTCATTCCTCTTTCCTAACCATACCATACACACAATACTCTTATCTCCTTTCTACAGTACTATGTAAAAATAGGGCATATTCTATTTTAACAAGACCTGAACCCTAGCAGGATCCATTTGATTCTGGTGGGGGCATTTGATCCTGCCTCTGGCACATACCCAAAGTCTGAGTATAGTATTCTACACTTATCCTAGAAGTTACTCCTGTGCACATAAGACTATTTTCTAAGGTGAGTAGGTACCTAGCTTTAATTGTTCTCCCCTGTGTTTCTAACATCCAAGCCTCTTCCGAGAATTCAAGTTGAATTCTTCAACTATCTTCAAATATCTTCATCTATCTTCATCTATCTTCGTCTCCAGACCAATAATTGCCTTTAAATTCTTCCTTGTAGTTTGGGTCCTATACATGAATAAAACCAGGAGATCTCTCTGTCTTTGAAATTTGATTTCTCAGTTAAACCAGTCAGATCAAAGAAACCAGTAACACAGATGAAGCTGAAAAAAAACATGGATGAAATACAAACTAGTATTTGCAAGTACTTTAAATATGCAAAATTTTACTTTGTTCATACTAAAAATTTTTTTTCTAGCTTTTTTAGCAACTTCACATTTTCTGTAATGGAAGAATCATGCTCCAATTAAGTACATTTACACAGAAGCTCCTAATGCTTTCACCTTCAGGATGGAGATCTGCAGATAAGTAAGGAGCAATACTGCACAGTGGAATATAAGAAAGGAAACTGCTTTTCTAAATACACTAAAAATACAATTGCTTATATGACTGATATCTTTGTATCTTTAATAATCAGTCTTTTACCGCTTTGTTAGCTTTTGTCAAGACACTTAACTGCTAGAATCTGAGCTCATGGTAGTAGGAATGCTGTACTGACAACTAGGTACATTAAGATGTATCTCCTAATAATGCAAAAGTTTTGTCTATGCTGCTATGAGAAAAGGAGTGTAGTCTCATTTGAATTATAATAGAGATGAATCCTGTTAGATTTTATTCTTTTTATGCATTGATCACATGATCTTCATAGGTGTTTATGTTTAAACCTGAACCTTCATACACCAGATATCTGAGTAAATTTTTGTGGCCAGTGTTTTTCTACAGGGCACTCATACCTGTTACATGTCCGATGCTCTAGTCAAAAGCATTATTTTTTTATTTCATCTCAAATCACATGTATTTAAGTCTATGCTGTTAAAATAATGCAAATTTCATCGTGTACTTTGGTGAAAATTGATTATTTTGTCAAAACAAACCCCTCAGCTTCTTTACTTAACAGGACATTTATAAAACATTACCAGAGGCACAGGAAGAGCAAAATTGTATGCTTCATTAAAAAAGTACAAAGAAATAGTGGTAGAAATTAGGGCGCCTAACTGTGTTATGAGTTGAAGTCCAAGTATGGAAACTATTATTGTTCCAGGAAGTGTAGTGTAGAGCTATCATTTTAAAGCACTGTCTATAAATTCAAAAATCTTTTCTCCACCACATAATCAATTCAGAAAAAAAATAAAATATGTCTTAAAAACTATGTCTTCCAGAAAAACCTGTGCTCCTATCTATTGCCTAATAAATGATAGGTACAGAAATATACAGAATCATCACTCTGTCAGCTCTGTTGTCATGTAACTGATGAAACCTGTTAAGACCAATTCTAAACATTTTCTGTATTTCTAATTTATACTGTCTCTTTGGAACCATCTATAATCTTAACCCCTCATGAACCAGATTCTTCTCTCGTTAGCTTATCATGATGAACTTCTGCCAATGGGCTATAATATCATAAAAATCAAGTAAAAGGAATAATTCATTAGACTTTCTTTCAAATGTCTGAAAACTTAATTGTCAACTTGAAGTTGCAAGATGTTCTCAACGTGTTTTGAATAGTCACTTTATTTCTGCAGTATTTATGTTCCCCCTTCAGAAATACAGTTTCCACTTCCAGATTTCTTTTTTTTTTTGCATGGTAGGCACTATTTCTAATACTGTATTCATAGATTTATATGGCTTTTATATTGCAAATTTTTTATCTTAGACAAAGGCACAATGATGTGAGTCACGTACAGATTGTCATCACTCAGCTTGAACTTCTTGGGTTTGATCACTTAAAGATTTTACTAAAATGACAGTATTCACTGATGATTACTTGAATAATAGGCCCTAGTTAATAGATCAGGCACTAGTCATAATTGCTCCCCAAGATGATTTATTCTGCTGTACTAAGCATCTTTCTATGCTACATCCAGGTCCACAGTAATCTAGTTGTTCTTATTGTTGTCTCCAAGTAACAACAAGGAAACAAAATTTCATTTGTTTCTACCAAAGGTGCAAATATATTAGATCCTGAGCAGGAAGATCTTTTTGTTAAGCATCACCTTCATGTCCTTCATAACTGAACTAAGGAAGTTCATACTCAAGAAAAATGAGTGAAACAAGCTAAATCCTTTTCCTCCAAGAGATTTTCAGGATTTCTTTGAAGAGGAAAGCTTGTCCCCAGTGCAACTAAATAAGAATACAATTACTCTGCTCTCTGTCAAGCAACAACAGCCCAATATACTTTCAGTAATCTCTTTGTTACAGAACAAATAACTTGTTTTACTGCTATCAAAATGACCCTTAGTATAACAGATTCCCCCTGGAGCCCTTTTTGAATATCTAGTAATGTACTTTGAAGGTGATCACAACTACACTTTGTCCCTCCTCTATTATGTAGGCTAAATGTCTCTGCTGTGAACAGAAAATAGATTGAGACATCAAACACATTTGTAAAATACAAAACCCACTAGGTTGTACATAAGAAGACAAAAATAGAAAAAATTCTATTTGAAACAGGGTTGAAAATATCAAAAAAAAAAAGAATGAGCAATATGTATGTATCAGATACAGAAATAATACTCTAACTTTATGAATTTTTACATTTGTAACACTAATCATAAGAATATATCCAAAATTTTAATTACATTTTTCACAAAACAAAGATTTTGAAATTTGTTCTCTCGTCAGATTTTATTAAACTCAATTTTTTAATAAAAGTTCTGAAGAGATGGATTATTTCAAACTAAAATGCAGAAACTATAAGGAACTAAACACACTGAAAATGGCACAGTGGTGAGAAAAGAGAATATGTGTGGCATTTGAGAAAAAAAAGTGATGATGTGGAAATTTTATGATGCTCATAAGGAAAAATCTATCAAACAAAGGTCAGAACAAAAAATCTGTTCTGAGTAAAGTTCAGGTCAAATGAATGACAATGATGACAAATGAAAGACTTGATCTAGTAGTGAAGGATGAATTAGGAATCTGGAACAAAGGAGCAGAAGAAGAAAAAATAAAGCCATTGCAATCTTTACAAATGTTAACCTTGTCTTGAAGAAGGGAGGAGAGGTGTCAACCAGCAGACAAACTCCAACCATGAAAACTATGCAAAGTGGTAGTTGGAACAAATAATGGAAGAAAGATATAGATAGAATATACCCATATTGATGAAAAAAAAATGGAAAAAGGACTGAAGATGGTAAAGAACATGAATGTGCAGGAAAAGGAAATCTTTTGCTCTCTTCCCTTGTTCACTGTTTGAGGCTTTCTGTTATTACATGTAGTGATCTGTTTATTATAAACTCTTCAGAGAATTTGATACATCTTAAGTGGGTTTCCTCAGACATTATGGGCTATATTAACAAATAATGAAAACAGATAGTTGCTTTATCTTTTCTGAAAGACACACCTCTAGGTTATACAATGAAAGCAAATAAATGAGTAGTCTTGAATTTAAGCTTCCTTTCACAAAGTATTGTGTTCACCTACCGAAGTGTTGTATGACTTGATAAAGTTACTCAATGTAAAGGCTATAAAAATCGAATTTTAATATAGCAGTGAGATTGCTTCAGAACTACTCAGGGAAGAGAACTATGTTCCTTATTTAAAGTATAATATCTTCATAAAACACAAACTACACTATAGCTCTGACTGACTTGGGAACAAACAATATCCTTACACCATCAAAACCTTACCAGCTATTCCAGCTCATTTGCTGGCTCCTGACAGGGCAGATGGAAAGTTATAAGGTTATCGTGTTAGAAGGTGACAGCAGAAAGTGACATAACTGTCATTATGGGTGGGGATGTTCACAAGCCCCTGTAGGGGTCTGCCAGTCGCAGTTCAACAGACTTGAGCTTTTCTCTCTGTCAAGTTCCACACTAACCTGCTTCTTGACCTCTATGCTTTGCACTATTATCTTGAATCTCCATAGAATATTTTGTGACTTATTTAAATTTTATTCTCTTTTCTCCTCTTGTTTCTACTTTACTTTTGCCACAATTAATCCCAATAAAACACTAGTTTGAAGTTTAAAAGCAGACAGTTCAGTTTCTGGAAGTGTGCATGCTGTTTTTCTAGAGGCATCTTTCTCTTCTCTTTCTCTTTCTGTCTTTATCTTTTTCTCATGTTCTCTTTCTTCCTTTGCTCCTTTCTTCCCTTCCTTTCATTTTTTTTCGGCTCTTTCATGTAACATTTCCATGTACATGTACTACTTGAGCTGAGCAGTCAAGAGCAGTTAATAGCTGGGATATCCTTGGAGGAAAAAATATTGTAATATTTGAAGTCACTAGCACACTGCAAAGGAAAATGTAATCTATGTTTTTTAAAGACACTTTAATTGCTCAGCAATCATGCAGAACTGAGAAATATAGCTCTGCTTCCAAGGTAATAACTCCTCAAATTGCAAAGGTCGCTTACTCAATACCCTTGCTCTCTAGAAAAAATATGACAATGATACCAAGACTCAAAAACTCAATTTTATGTTAATCTATTATTCACTATTAGCTTTCATCATTTTTTGTAGTATTTCACATAGCCTGCTCTGTGTTACTGTCATTAAAAACATAAAGACTCCATCAGGCTTTGTTTCTAAAAGAGAGAAGTTGTTGCTATTGAGTCCATTTATACACCTCTGATTCAGCTAAAACTAAAGTTAAAACGAACAGAAGTTCTGTATTAGTAAAGAGGTAGCAAGCTTTAGCACATAGAAAAGATATCAGTATTAATTACAATCAACTTTCACTGACCCTTGATGCTCTTCCCTGTAATTTCCCTCTCCTTTTGTGTAATTATTCCATCAACTAAAAAGATTTCAAAGCTTTTATTATGCTAATTTTATTTAAATTATTCACACATATATATCTAACATTTAAACATAATCTTTATAAAGTTATCATGATGTTATTAAAAGGACATAATCTAGCTAATGCACTGCTAAAAGATTTCATAAAAATTGGAGATGTCTGTTATATTTGAGCCTGTATCATACCTGAACTCCTGAGGGTGAGACTCTAGATCTCTGTTCAACCTGCTCAAAACTTTCTCTGTTCAAACTACCTTGAAAAAGAAGTCAAGCATGAGAAGACTCTCTTTAACCCTTTTTGTTCCACTCGGAACCAAAATATTGTGTTGCTGTATACTTAAAACCAGGTTCCGTTCAAAGAGATTTGAAATTATGTTCAAATTACAGCAGTACTTTGGAAGATTTTACTCAAAGTAATACTTCAAAACCTGGAATTACAGAATAATACTCATGTATATGTAAGTGTGTGTGTGTGTGTGTGCACATGTGCGTGTACCAAAGAAACAAACAAATCATATTAACACCAGCTGTGATACCATACCTGTGTTACAGCAGTTGCAATTTGCCATAAAACAAGAAAAGTTTCTGTTCAGTACCATGGACAAGTACTTTCCACATTGTGCACATTGAGACTGGAAACAACTTACTCAGAAAGTGCCTTTTGTTACGAAAAACCCCATACACCAGCTTTGGGGTTTTTATATTAAAGTATCAGCCAATTCTTTCTTGAAAACATCATTGTTCTAATTAAAAATAAATGGTAAAAAATACCAGCATCAGAAAACACAGGAGTGTGGATCCAGTTATCATGCCCAACTTGCTTCTTCTGCTAACTGGTCCCTTCCATGTGTCAGCAGCAACAGAAAATGAAAACCAAAAAACCATCCAAAATCCCCAAAGCTCTTGTCACTCCTTTTTATCATAACTTGCCCTTACAAGAAGTATGAAATATTTACTATGCACTATATTTATCTTCATTTGTTATATCACACTGAAGATAAAAGCATTGTATAAAAAATGGTGGCATAAGACATTCCTTTTATCTTTTTCAATATTTTGTAAGTGCGTTTCCCAAGTAAATTACTATTGCACATAATAAATCAAGTTTTTCATAATAGTTTAATAATGCACTTTCATTTTGTTAAATTTAAAAGTTATACATGTTTCATAAATCTCAACAGTCCCAACAAGATATGGCAAAATGCTAATAAAATGATGGGCTTTGCCTTAATGAAAGTGCTAAGTTTGTCATTTAGTATCTATAATTATTAAATAACTAGTCAATTTGTAATGAATCAACAAATTTTTTGTTTCATAGATGGTACTATACAACTCAAAATTAAGAATATGGAAAAATTGTCATCTCAAATTAGTCAACCTTCTAAATCCCTGTTGTAATTACAGACAAATGCATTTTTTTAACTTGGTGCAGAGAATCAGCTGATACAATCAGACTGTGGTATCAGAGACTTCATAAAATGATACTCCCCCTCATCTTTCCATTAAACTGCAGTGCATTCCAATGTCAACAGTAACACTTTTTAACCCCTATTCTCTGAAAGAAATTGTATTCCCATTAGAATTATGTTTAAAGACACCTGCTTGATGTGTCATGTCTCACACTTCATCAGATCATTTTCCAGAATGTGTCACCAGTCAGTGTAGCTTGACACTCATAATTTAAAAGTTATAGGTCCATGAAAATCAAAAGAAATGTGTTCAGTGTCTTAAATAAAATCACAAATGTATTTTTTTTCTAATGACGAGGTACAATTTTCATGAAAACAAACCACTTTGTAATAACAAACTCAATATCCAGGTGTACATCAATACATGACTTAAAACAAAATGGCAGATCCACACACTGATCAAATTAAAAGCTTGCACTTTGGTTCTCCTTATAAATATTAATAATTTAGCAACAGTGTAACAGGTCCTGCCAGCAAAGACAATACTCCATTAAAAATCCACTGATAACTCACATGTACTCATAAAATATTCCAATGTCACTGTCCAAAACCAAACAGTTTCAAGACTTTTTTGCTTTGTTTCATTGTTTGCTTTTTCAGGTTTTTTGCAGTTTTTGGATTTGGGTTGTTTTAATTTCAGCAATGCTGTTAACTCTCTTAAACATGTAAAACACCTAGAAGGCAGCCACAAGTTGTGTTCTTAAAGTTCTGTAACAAAAACTTGCCCTCACATTTTTTTCTATCACCATTTTTTTAAATGGAGTATTTTCCATTCGTGCCAATACACGTGTTGAAAGGTTGGCTGTAACCAAACACCAGCTGCACTTACCCCAGTGTTGTCATGGTGACAATGGTGTACCAGAAGGCTGCAGGGATGCTGGTGAACTTGCTGGCTGATGAACCTTTCTCTGCATAGTACATGACTGTGGCAAAGATGATGATGGCCATAGTGAGTGAGAAGAGGAGGAAGCCTAACTCTGAGGCACAACTTTTCAGCGTATAGCCCAGGATGCGCAGACCCTGTGAGTGGCGGGAAAACTTAAAGATCCTGAAGACACGAAAGACTCTTAATGTCACAAAAGCCCCACTGACATCCTCGTTATCTGTCATCACCAGGCCAATGTAATATGGCATGATGGCCACCACATCAATGATACTCATGACGCTGCGCACAAATTTGTAGCGACTAGGAGCTGCCAGCAGACGTAGGAGATACTCAACTGTGAAGATCATGACACAGGCAGTATCCAGACAGAAGAAAGCCACCGCATACCGCTCTCCACAGGGCAGCTCTTTGATGCGACCCGGGCTCACCCCACAGGGCACTGTCTCCACCACATTGGCGATAACAGAGACGGCAATGAAGAAACCAGTGACATAGTAGAAGACTAGAGCCAGGGTACTGGTGTGTGGGTTTTCAAAGGCCCGCCACATCCTCTGACGAGCTGTCATTGAGGGTAGGGAACTCTCAGCTACATGATCCGTATCAGCATCATCCTGCAGGCGCTCAGCATTCTCACGCCGGCGATCCTTGTACTCCTCATAACAGCAGTCACCAATGATCTCAGGGATGATGCCAAAGAAGGCCAGCTCCTCATCATAAGCTGAGATGCACTCCTGGCGTGGATAATGAAGCTTCCCAGTACGGTAGAAGTTGAGAATGTGGCGGAAAATGTCAGGGTCCCGATCAAAAAAGTACTGCTGTGTCTCAGGGTGGTAGAAGAAGTCCCGCTCTGAACTGCCCAGCAGAGTGTCAGGGTAGCGCTCTAAGGTGTCCAGCCACGTCTGGAACTGGATGCCACTCACATTCAGCACAATCAGAGAGTCCTGGCTTCGCTTTCTCTCCTGCCGTGGAGCAGCTGGCATGGGACCAGTAGCCACTGGCATCCATCCTATGGCTGCTGCCCTGGCAAAGGGTAACCAAGCTGCTACACCTGCCGCCATGGTTCCAAACACCTATCACAGCTAAGGGAGTCAATCTAGAGACAGTCCTGGTCCAGCCACTAAAACAGAGAGGGAAGAGAAAAAATACAAATTCTCACACATTCTTGAGGCAGCAGAATTTCTGAACATTTTTGTGATATTTGTGATATTCAGTATTAACTGAAAACCTTTTTGCTTCCTTTTTGTTTCCTCCACTTTTTCACCCCAGAATATACTTTCCAGGCGCTGGTCACACTGTTAGGACAATAAACGAGGGCACTTAGAAATTCCTGTATTCAAAGCAGCTTCTATAACAGCCAGATCCTTTGGATATAAGGTCTCCATTCGAGGCCCCTGGATGGAAGCAACAGTCCTCAAATCACTAGCCCCTGGAGCCGGCTAGTAGCTCTAGTGCAGCTGTGCAGCCACCTGGAAGGAGATTTTCCTCCACGCGCGATGCAGCCG
>VXBB01014000.1:0-54717 GCA_013399915.1 Illadopsis cleaveri | reverse complement strand
GAGCCCCGCTCCGCGCTCCCCCGGGCTCTGCCCGCTCCGCCGCTCGTCCGCCCGGCCCCGCCGCCGCCCCCCGCCGCTGCCGAGCTCGCAGCACCGCCGGATCGCCGGGCTAGACGGGCGCGTAATCTCCCGAGCTCTGCGTGCCGCTCGGGTAGTGCCGATAAACACAGGGAGCGGTCTATATTTTTCAATCAAGATTCTGAAACCGCTCTATGTCTTCTTCACAGACCTTGCAAGAAGATACCAGAAGGTATTCCTCCTTCTTATTTGCCTGTGTTTCCGTTTGGTAGTAAGAGGTTTCGAAAAGAATCACGGAATAAATTGGTTCCTTTATATATGAAGTTTTTACGACCAAACCTTGCGCTCTGATAAGCTATTTGAAATATATGCCAAAGAAACCCAAAGCAAAAATAAACCACATACACACTGAAGCTTGGGAGTTAACTCTTGTCTGTATTTTAATAATATGCTCAGCTTCAGTATGTAGTCACTTCTAAGTTCCCATGAAAAAGATGAACATTTTCACTATTGTCGCTTAAGCTACAGTTTAAGCTGTTCCTACAAGTAATACTTGAAAGCACAGAGAAAAGGCTTAAAAATGTTTTAGTGTAAACTCTAATATAGGGAAACTTGTGATGATGATGACTGATTACATATATCAAGTCACATGAAATAAAATATCATATTAAGTAAAAGATACTTTCTGTATATTTACTGAAGTTGTTTGTTGGTTTGTTGCTTTGTTACTCATTTTCTAGTTCAAATATTCAGTACATGATATCCTATAAATTAATCCATTAAATTCAAATCAATTGGTCAACTATAGGTATTGATCTTTCAATGATATGGATATTCTTCTCCCATATGAAATGGGAGGTTTTGTTTGGTGCTACAGAAGGACAATCCTGTGGACCCAATTTATGATCCTGTCAGCTCAGCACTGAGAAAATAATACTTTCCTGAAAATCAAGAGGCTTCCTTGTCAGCTATCGATTCTTTTTGTAATCAATAACTACTCTTATTTTTCATATGCCTAGCTTTACAAAAATCAGTTGCTGCTTTAAGTTCCTTTTTCCTTGGCAGTTTTTCCTGAATAGAAGTTTCGCAATAAATGATTTTCCATCCATAGAGAGAACCCATGAGAACAGCTTACATTAAAGAAACACCTGGATTCCTGTTGCAATCTTAAAGTTGTTTCAGAAATTGACACATTTCATCTAATAAAGGAGAAAAAAAACCACACAGACCCTATATTTTTGGACAATTTTAGGTACCACATTCTGTTACAACATTTAGTCAGTTTTAAGCCAGAGGTTTGGAACCAGTTGAGGTTTAGAGACTTTTCTGACACCATTGAGTGGAAAAATGATCACCTCACCTTAAATTTTTGTGGACAGCCTGTATATCAGAGAGGCATCTCTCCAAAGCAGGATCTTGGAAGGAAAAGAGTACAGTCTATTGGCTCCTTAATTGATGTGTTACGGAGAAGTGATAGCCAGGAACTCTAACTTTCACAGCTTGTACCTTATGTTTAGTTCATTAAAATTTTCTCACTGAAGTATTCCTTACTTTGTATGTTTCAGAAGGACTAAATCCTGCCACATAAGGTGTACCTAAATAATCAATTCTTCCTAAGTCAAAATCCTGCCTGTGAAATCAGAATTGGCTACAAAGAGATTGGTCTGATGTGACAGGAAGGATTATGACTTCAAGTAGGAATTAAATAGCAGGGACTCAAATGAGACAAAAATCCTATTTTTAAGGGAAGAAAATGAATCCTGGTAATTGTAGGAAAAGAGGGAAATGGTACTAAGGGGAATGCACAGTGGGCTCTAAGATGAGCTGTTTCTTAATTCATTCTGAAGTCTCTGAGGATTAAATAAGATGCTGGCTATGATGCAGAAGTTTATATTAATGATTTTTTTAATATTTAAAATGTTTGAAACTGTAAGTCTTCTTTACAGACTGAGAGTACATGTGTATCCCCTCTTTTTAATTCTTTCCTTATGAGAAAAGAACATGTGTGATGGTGTTTTGTTTTGATTTTTTTGGTTTGGGTTTTTGTTTATTTTGAGGGTTTTTTTGTTGTGTTTTTTGTTTGTTTTGTTTGGTTTGGTTGGGTTTTTTTTGTTTGTTTGTTTGCTTTTTTTTTTTTTTTAATGAAGGGAACATTCCTGAGACCTTTTAGGTAGCAAAAGTCCAATATAAGAATTTCTAGAATGTAACTAAGAACTAATGTAATTGAAGAACTAGGTTGTGAGATTAAGAATTGTCTCACAAAGGAAAATGTTTGATTCTATCTTGCAAATATGAAAAATAATGCTTTGGTCAAACATGCAATCAGCCTAAATGCCTATAGTCATGGCCTGCAGTTTCCTTGCCTTCATAGATTTTTTTTTTTTGGCCTAAATCTAGCTGCTTTTTGTGCTTTGGGCCAGACAGAGTAAGTGGAAGGCTTTTGATAATTTTCCCGAGACAAAAAGCCATCTTTCTGGGAGTTTGCTAAAATAGGCTCAGGTCACTCTGCAGTGCAAGTGCTTGGTGTCCTTCTTTCTATGTGGAGAAATGGATTGCTCTGGACATTAAAAAATGACCTCTCACTGGTCAGGGTATTAAGACATACTGTGAGGGGAAGTGCACCATATGTAGCATTTCTTAAATTCTGAAGTCTACCTGAGAGGTAATATAGCCACCACTAACCTAAAAAAAGACCCTTACTTCTGTGGAAAAAGATTTTTTTATGTATTTATTACAGGTTTAGAGGATGGAACATGAAGGCAGAGCTGTCAGCATAGTAGTTTCTTTTTTTTCTTAATGTAAACCCAAGTCAATACTTGGAATCATCTCAAGAAAACCTTACACTATTCCAAAGAAGGAACTAATTTGATCTCAAATATATGTGCTTTATCTTCTTTAAACCAACAAATACTGATTTAGTCATTATATATGTTTTTCTTGAGATATGGGATAGTATATAAAACATTAATTCTGTTAAACTATGTATTAAGCTCTGGGAAATCCTCTTTAGAGTAGTGATATTGTACCCATCAATTAAATGGTAAGTAATTTTTGAATTTCACTTTAGATAAATCTATATTTCTCATTTTGAATTCATGTTTTATTTCATATAGTATCTTCAACAAATAACTGTGTTGTCCGTGTAATGAGACCAAATTTCAACCAATTAGCTTTTAACCCCTGTGGTACCTAATTAGGAGCCTACTCTCCCTGAGTTCTTGGAGTCAACAGAGGGAGTAACAACTCCAGAAAGCAGTCTATCCTACCTACAATCTCAGTGTATGTAGGCAGGTATCCATTGACTATAAAAGGCAGAATGGGATGACTGTGGTCCTGAAGTTATGAGTCTTTGCATTAGGATACTTTGTATTTAGGCAGAATGGTCCTGAGACTTAGAGCCTGAGCCAGACTGCTAAGTCAAAAGCAAACTGCCCTGAACTTCAAGTGTTTTTAAGGTCATGTCCTTAGAAAGAGAAACTAAGAGTGAATTCATGTAGAAAACTAATTAATGACTACAATTCATGCTCATGGTTGCACTGAAGCATTTTGGGAAGTCTTTGACAGAGATGCTTGCTCTGTGCCATCATAGCCACATTCCTAAGCACATGCAGAATCTTCAGTGTCATCAAACACTCCTGTTTCACTCCACAAACAAAATTTAAAAAATCTTTTTTTTTTACTTCACAGTTTTTGACTCAACTCTCTTTTTTATTTTTGTTCTCTATAACATACTCACAGCATGGCAATCTTTCAATCTGCATCCAAACATTACCATTTTAGATACTGCTTTTTTCTTTGTATTCCAGGAAATGTAGGGTTTGGATGCTAGCCACCTTCCTCTGCTCCTGCAAAAACCTCACAACGATCAATGGCTCCTTGCCTAATTAGTCCCATCTCTCTTATACTGTGAATCCTTTCTAAACTGTTTTGTTACTAGATTGGCTCTGCTCTTCAATACCTGATGTGGAAGGTACCCAGAGAGGGGTATTACAGCTCTGACTGAGAGTGACTGCAATTGTATCCTTCCCGTTTTTAATAACTGGTTTCTGTTCCAGCAAAACTTCCATTATTTCAAGTTTCAGCAGCTTTATAGGAATCCTATATGAGAGAGATGAATATGTGCAAAAATATAGTTAATAGAAACAATGTGTCATTCACTGGCACAGATGAATATAGAACATTTTTCAGAAGTTAGTAGATTGAATAAAGTTATTATCTTGCATCACAAATCACTTCCTTAGTCCAGCCAGCTCTTAGCAAAGAAAGAAGACTGAGGTCAGGCAGATTGGCATGAAGCTGGTAACTTCAAAACTGAGAACATCTGGAGAGCTGCCTGTAGGGGCACCTTTTATGCCAGTAATTGCTAATAGCCCCTGTACCACAGTTCAGAACAGGAAACAGAAACTTTCTTTCATGGTAATGATTGCTTTCTAATTGCATAAACAGCAATGAGATAGCAGTCATTTTTAGCAAGCTACTCCTCCAGCTCTGAGAGGAAATAATTTTTTTTGTGGTGTTTCTGGTGGCATTGCTGGGATGAATGTTGAGTCCAAGCTTCCAAAAGGGAGAAAGGATGAAAAAAAAAATCTTTGCAACAAAAGTGAAATGTTACTCATGGGCTTTTTTGCATGAAATTAATTTTAAAATAAAATTTTAAAAGGATTAAAAAAAAATACAAATCAGAAAAACTAGCATTTTTTCATATCAGTTTTGTTAGCCTGGAGCAGAGTGGACAGTTTACAAATCCTGAGAAACATTTAGTTAGAGTTGATGTCATGGTATTACTGGATATCATGTGGTCCTAGCAGTCATAAAATCAAGATACTATAATTGAAAACTGTCCTAAACTTAGTGTCATTATGCTCTACATAGTCCCAAAAGATACATGTCACAAAGAGATGTTAGATTTATTAATTATTTAGCTTCATCACAAAATGAAACAAATATTTTATTGCTTGATTAGCAATACTTCACCTCGAGGGCAGTTCTCAGCACAGGCTACTCAGTTATAAGTTATGCTGCTAAGACAGTCTGACAGCTTGCACAGAATTATTGCTATCCAAGTTAAAAGAATTATGTTTCAATGAAATCATACTTGCTTTATAGATGATCATAGCTTTGTTTACCAATTAAAGACATTATTTTGCTGTAGTTTCATCATTCATAAATCAAACAGCAAGAAAATATCTAATTTGAGTTTTAACATTTTTAAAGCAAGATCGTAAGAAACCAAATCATGATAATGTCAGAACTTTAGTTTCCTTCCAGTTTTGCATGTGGCATTACTCAGTCATTTAAAAGGATTGCTGTATGATATAACATAAAACAGCCTCAAGAATACAGCAGTTACAGTGTAGATATTTTATATACAATGTGAGAATCAAAAAAGAGAATCAAAACAAAAGCCTGTTCAATCTAATTAAAGCAATAGAAAGCAGAAGTGTGAAACACTAGACAGTAGATACATTTCTATAAATACAGCTCTGTAAGAAGAAACAACTTAAAACCACTTGTTTAGCTAAAGATCCCAAAATCAGTGAGAGCTTGAAAATGGTTGAAGTCCATTTGCAGCTTCTACTCTGCTCTCATTATTCTCTGCAAACCGATCATATAATCCACAGTGAGTTTAGTCATTTAGTTTTATCTGTTATACTGAATGGAAATGTTGTCTAGGTGGGACAGCAGTCCTTCCAAACCCCTTACCGTACTCTTCTATTTCATCTTCCAGTTATAGCAATTAGGGCAGAAGATAATGTAACATGGAAAGCTTTAAAAAAAAGAGTAGCACTGTGCAGCATAGCCATTGATGTCTGATTCTCGGCCTGTCTGATGTCTGAGGAAGGATGATCTCATTAGCTTGTTCGCAGTGAATAATAATAGGGTGTTTTGTCTCCAGCCACTTGCTAGTGTTCATGAAATTATAAAAACTTCTTATCTTTAGTCTTTTTGCCCCTCTAAAATGACATTCAAGAATTAGTGTGAGTTTGACAGGCATGGGAAATTATTGTATTTCACTCTGTTTTGAAATTTACTCAATTACCTAGAAAACCATTCTACAAATTGCCATTTCTTCTTATTTTGTTGGTTCATGCTGAGAATTTCTGGCCAGCCTACTGAAGAAAAGAAAGATCTGGACACATTCTTTTCCATTCTCTTAATAGTGGACTTCCACATTTTCCCTTTAGGTGAAACTCTGGTTATATTAGGCAGTTACAATAAATAGCACAAAGGTTGCCCTTGTCTGGTAGCCATAACCCTGAACTACATCAAAGGATTAGAAGTGAGAAGTGTGAAACCCTCTGCAACTTTTCCACAGCTGCTAGCGTAAATAATTGCAACTACTACCCAGAGGTGTGTGTAGATCAGCTGTTCCTGAACACCAGTTCTTTAGAGGCCTATCCCCTTCTTAGACCCTAGTCTAGGACAGTACAAGTAGTTTGGGGAATCTCAGGAGAACATTCTGTTACAGACTTGTGTGCATGTGTGTATATGTTTAAGAGAACATCATAAAAACCAAGCACAGTATAGGTTGTTCATTGTCACCATGGTTTGTTGGTTTATTATGAAAAATGCTTATTTCAAAGGTAGAATTAGTGGTTAATATCATTCACATTGCTGAAGAAATCTATCTATTAGGAAAGAAACACCTTTTCTATCATAAATATTTTCCTGATCTCTTTTCTTTGACTAACAGAAACAAAGTGCAATAAGAAATTCATGTTTCTTGTTTTCTGCTTTAATGTCACATCATGAGTGTGCCTGCCTTTCTTCTGAATCCATGATCTCCTATTGTGTTTCATTACATATGGAAAGCTCAAATACATATCTGGTTAAATGCGCTCAACCTTTTAGGAAATTACAAAATCCAATATTATGTTTGAATAATAGATATTTTGCCATTTGGTTTGTTGAAATGTAAATATCATGACTCTATATAAAACAGAAATGACAGATGGAGAAAGCTGTACATGCATACACTCTCATAGAAAAGTAAGGAATGTGCGTTTGTGTAATTTCAAGCTTGATCTAGAGAAGTTTTGCATAGAGAAGTACATTTTTCATGGTAAAACTGGAAAGGTAGATAGACTACTGTTATTGCTTTCTGCTTTTCTTTGGTTTGTATTGGATATGTAGTTGCCAAGCTGGTAGCTTTTCAAAGAAAAGATTTTATGGTTGGCAGCAGAGTAGTTGAATTGCAAATAACTGCTTTTCTTTCTTTTTTTTTTTTTTCCCAGTTCATTGCCTAAACAAAAGAATTATAAACCCCCAAAACACTGTTGTATATTGGCCCAGAGCTAAAGTTTATTGATTGCATCACTGAAAGAAAAGAATGAAAACAAGTTAACATACTAATAAAATTTTGTTAGAAATATTTCATTTCGATTTTTTTAATTTTATTTTTTAATTTTCTCCCATTTTTGGCTTTAATAAAGCAGAGTCATTTCAAAACAATGAAAAAGATATGTCAGAAAAACAAATTTTCAGATTTCTCCTTTCATACAAATCTGTTAAAAATTATGTCTACTCAAAGGCTTTTTTCAGAGAAAAAAAAAATCATAAAACGGAGATTTCCTATTTGCTGTAGACTTTTCAAAACTTATTAATTAATTTAGTCTTTGATAGAGGTTTTGCTAAAGTGGAATTTAAAATTATATCCTCCATTTAGTTGTGGTCTGTAGTGACAGCTAGTGCAAAGTTTGCTGACCTTGTAAGTACCACAAGTTTTAGCAGGGCTTGGTGTGAACATGGGGAGATTCAGTGCAGAAATCTTACTGGAGGATCAAGGCCCAATATTAAAATATGAGATTCCTTGTGCAAGGACCTATCTGTAAGCAAGAACTTATCCACACTGAATGTTGTCTTAGGAAAGAAACCTGCAGGGTAGGTAGCCACTTGGAAAATTCATTATTATTTGAAGCAAAATGTGAGTGCTTCCCTTACAGCTTTGTGCTATGCTGTTCAGTTAAGACTGTAATTGTGAAAGTGAACATTTGTTAGGCTTTGATCCTCCTAGTAATTGCATACATGATTAATGCTACACTCATTAATAGGTATCTTGACCCTGAGGAGCAATCCAGAATATCTGCATTCGTTTCAGAATGGTTGTGTGAAAACTTACTTGCGTTTTGGACATTGTTTACCTCTATTTTGATGCTGGCTGTTTCATGTTTTACAGTGCAACTAATGTATGTAATAAGCCAATGAAGGTTCTGATTATACTTCTGTAACTCTTACTTCTTGACATAAAATCTTTCTCCTACTGTGTAAATAGGATTAATTTGTAATCTTATATGCTTACTGACATCTCCCACAGTGTTCAAAGTAGGCTAAATATGTAAAGTCTTGAATACAACTTAGGCCCAAATTATAAAAATTAAACAGTCTTTTCCACTCTACTTCCTCCATTTATCATATGATTGTATCTAAGGGAAAAGACTGAAAGATCACCTTATTTATTATTCAGGAAAATACAAACAAACAAAAAACCGCAAACTCATAACTCAGTAGGTTTACAAATGTCAGCTGTAAAGAGCAGCTTTTTTTGCTAGTGACAATGGGAAATCCTAATATTTAGTACTGTGTATTGTGCATGAACTACTGATTTATGGTCCAATGAATCTTTGGATATTTGATATGTGCAAATACTAACAATTTCATGAGGTAAGAGTACAAAAGGTAATTTTGGGATGACATATGAGTATTTGATGGCATTTGAAGGCTATAATGAAGATTGTTAGCAACATGAAGTATTACTCAGTGTTAATAAAGAATCAGCTCCTGGGAGGAAGCTGAAGATGCAGAGACTCTCTAAAGGTACATTACAAGGTGAGATGCATCTCATCTAAGTTTTATCACCTTAAAATTAAGAATTGAATTCAAGATAGTATTCAGAGCTTCTTGCATTCTTGCTAAAGGCAAGTAATTGCATCTCATCTTTACTTGTATTATCATTCAGTATATCCTTCTTTACTCTTATTTGTTATACTACTGCATAGGAGAAAAATAGTAAAAGAGATTCCAGGAGATTTTAATAGGAGAATTTCCAGGAGATATCTGTAAATCCCTTCTGCATAAAAGGTAATTTTGTGAGAGCAAGATGGCAGCCTTAAAATACTTCTTACTCATTAAAACATACAAGATGTTGTGTACAGAAAAATCACAGCCTCAAACAGAAAAATCAACTAATGTGCTGCAAAGCTTTTATATCATATGTCCTAAGTCACCATCCCTTCCTGTTAGACAGTCCTGTGCTATTGCATGAAACTTCCATGCATTTAACACAGTGTAGAAGAAGAAAACTGCAACTGACTTTGATAGGATTAAATTATACCACTAATCCTTTTTGTTCCAGATGTCAATTCATAAAAGTAGTATCAGAGACTCAAATGCAGAACCTCATACATAATTTTAATCCCTCTTCCTGTGCTGCAGGTTACAGATCTGGAAATTATAGCATGTAAAAGCTTCTAAAACTGAACTTCTTTCTCATTGCTTTAAGATCCAGTATTGATAATAGTAAACATTTTACTGAGTTATTTTGGAATTTCACGTGTGAGTACTAATGAATTGCAAATTGGTTATACAAAATGATGGAGGGAGTTCAGCATTTTATGGCAGGTGAAGAGCGTGTCACACATACTGACTATCCATCTGTGACGGCGTACCTAGACAGTGCCAAACTGAAAACTAGGCAGCATGCAACAGCTGAGAAGACAAAGTGCAATGTGCATTTAATTTCACCAAGAGAGCTGGCACATGCTGCAGAACACATCAACACTTATTGCAAAATAACTATTTTATGTGAATGAATATAAGTATACCTATGTGTATACACACATACATATATATGAATTCTATATGCATATGTATTACTTGCTTGGGTATTGTATTTCTAATTGTAGAGACAATCTTGTGTGACTGTAACAGCTTACACTTTAGGTATATGCTACAGTGCACTTTTTGTAGGTGCCAAATGGCAAATATATATATGCCTTCTATAAAATATATATTGAGTCTGATAATTTTCTAGTGCAGAGAAGTTCCTCATTGTGTGAAAATTGTAAAAAAAAAAAAAAAGAGGAACATATTGAAATCTATGCATCTATTTTCTTTTTAAACCACCAGTCTCTCAATAAGAAATAATAAAAAGACTGCTTTTGTGAAGCCTAAAATGTTTTATGCTTTGCTGCTGCAAATTTTGTCAGCAAAAACAGCTCAACTCGTCTAAAACTCATTTAGGAGTTGTGCTGACATGAATGAAGCCATCAATGGTACAAAAACAATGACAGATAGAAAAAAAAGATTTTTTTATTTTAAGCTTCATTGAAAAAAAAGACTGAACATTTGTCAAATAGGAATAGTTGGTGATTAGTAGAATTTAAAATGTCATGAAAATCTAAAATAATCATTCAAGTGTTAGTGGATAAAAGGTAGGTTAAATTTATTGCAACAAGAAGTAAAATATAATTTAATTCATTACAGCAAGAGATAAAAAATATCCTAAAGATTATATAATGCAGTTGTCCCTAGACTTTTGGCCAAAATTGGTACGATGTGGCCATGATTTATTTTATACTCAGCTTTCAGATCCTATGACTATCTGGTGATTTGTGGCATTGAGAACAGAATAAAAATGGCAAAGCTGCCAAGGAGCTTTCTGGAGGTCCCAGATGTATGCACCTGCAGATGATTCCAGGGGATCCTGGGAAGATAGTCTTTTGGGCAACAGACACAGTTTGCTGTGTTTTCAGGCAGGCTGTCTGCAGAAATTAGTTGTTCATTTCTCTGGTGAAGGCTGCTGCTGGTGTGAAGAGACCTTCACAGGCAGAAGGGAAGCTTGTGAGCTAAAAAAGCAAGAAAAGGCAGAAGTAACTCTAGTTTTCAAGAGTAATAGTTGTCTTGACTTGAACAATAGTTTTGTCTTCACTGCAGCCATTCTATAACTATGTCTCTAAAAGAATTTCCAAACTTACAATTTGGAGCAATTAATATAGGTCTTTTAATGAAATTCTTTTATTGCTTCAGTTGGTGTACATTTTTGTACATAGTGTACCTATATATATATGTATTCTTTTTATCTATTTGTATGTCTATGGTTTGAATACATATTTACATTTGTGTACATGGAAGACGCTTTCAGAAAAGGGGTTTGTGTTTCTGTTTTTCCTGTTTGTTTTTCAAGAAAACTTTCATCCTTAAAAAAAAATTAAATGAATATTCAATTTTGATGCACAAAAAAGGAGTGCGTGTAAGTTTTCTTTTTATAGATGATTATAGCAAACCAAATAATACGAGGTAAAATCTGCAAATATTTATTTAAATGAAACACTGCATTTTTCATTACAATATTCTAACTCTTTTTATGTTCATTTTCCAAGAATATTCTAGGAAACTAATTTACTGAGAGGCTGCTTAAAATATGTATTGTTACTGAACAGTGGATGTACCGAAGAAATTCATACTTAGAGTTCTAATACGCAGTTATTGAAAATGAACAATAAGCTATTAGTTCTAAGTTCTGGTCTGCTCTCCAGAGAATGAAGAATAAAACGTGACTGCTGCTTATATGGTAACTGCAATGATTTCCCTAAAATTTCCTGCTGTTCTTTGCAACTGTAGTCACACATCATGATCATCATTATCATCATCAACTACATCATCTTTCTACAAATATTCTGTATATTTGTGGCTTAATGCATAGTCAAACTTGTCTTATAACATGACCAAACATGGGCAGGAATATTTGCAGAATGGGAAGTTTATGAAGCCAGAATTTTTGTGACAAGACTTGTATTCACATAGTTGATAAAGTGCATAGAACGAAAGCCCTATTTCTGTTTGTTGCTACATATAAGTAATAAGAGGAAAAAATCAAATTAGTCTTTACTTTTATTCCATTCTTGTAGTAACTTGCTTACTACAGTTTTACCAAGTATATTTGCAGGGAGAATTTGGCTAATGTTAATGAAAAAAAAATAAATAAATGCTATTATTGTATTGTGAATCTTTAAACTAATTTCAGAATTCTGTCCAGAGCTGTAGCTTTTATTATGTATGAGTCTCACACTGTTGATTCTTGCCTTGGGGATGCCTGACCCAGGCCTGTGGGTCTCAGGGGTGTGCAGCAGAGAACCCCAGGTTCCTCCTGTGCTCTCTAGCCTGCATGTGAGCCTGGAGGGGTCACAAATCAGCAAACACAAGCGGCCATACACTAAAGGGTAGGTCATCATGTAAAGATTTGTGCTCAAAGGGCTTCAGCAGGGAGGCAGGCTACATCAATGCAAGGTGTATTACGGCCTTCTGCTCACCCTGAGTGACCTGCTCAAGTGCGCCTTTGTCTGTCTTGCAGCTGAAAGGAAGATGCTTTTTCACAACTGTTCAAAATGGATGAAAGGAAGCTATATTCAGCAAATAAATTATTAACTCTGAATGATTCCCTCAGCTCTATGGCACAGTCATTGCTGCCCCAGTTTTCTGTCTTGCATATGAAGCATAAAATATCTTTCCTGTCCTCAAAGCCTTTTCTTATAGAAAATTGGTGAGATTGTTGAAGTCAGAATTAAGCAAGATGAGGTAACATCTTTTGGCAAAGAATATATAATTTCATAATTCTGTGTTTTCAAGATCTTGTTCTGTTCTTGTATTGAAAAGGAGACATGCCAATGAGATAAAGGCAGGGAAGAATGGCCCTGCAATTTCTCTGACATGATAAGATCTACTTAGATGCATCCATCAGCAGCAAAATCTTTACATTTGGAACATACTTGGTACAGTGGTCTCAAGATACAATTTTAGCCGTTTTAGCTCCTTCCTTATAGGAATTTGATACAACTCAGCAGTGTGGCTTTTCACAGATGTCAAAGGGCTGAACAGAAATCTGTAAGTCATCTTCATCAGCCAATGCAAAGATTTTACTGGCTGTTAATGCTGAGCCTTACATACATAAGTGAGTACTTCTAGTGAACTAAGAGGAGTTATGCAAAGTAGCCCAGATGTTTTCTGGGATAAATTAAACTTCCTAGTGTCTTGACTCATGAGTTTTCTCAGATCATTCATTGTAGAAAATTGAAGAAAATTGTCTGGGCAAAAAGTACTTACTTTTTTATTATATAGCTGTTCAACAATAGAGCTCATTATCTCTGTCTTCCAAATACTGGGAAATGAGTGGGAAATGAAACAAGAAAGGAATATGATCTTCTGAAAATAGGACAGTAAAGCAGGATCAGAAGTTAGATTTGACTCAGTATCTTCTGAGTCTCAAATCAGTTTACAGACTGTCTGCTTGTATATGTGTATTTGTACAGATATAGCTACATCTATATATAACTCTTTTTATAAGTAAACCAGGTGTTTTTTCTAAATGATCATTAAGATATCTGAGGAGCTATGTAGGTTCAGTAATATTCTATTACTGAGAACATTATTTACACTGCTTGTTAGTGATAAGCAGGACAGAGACCAGAAAATAAAGTAGATGTATGAAATATTTTGGAGGAAAAGCTGTTTGATTATGCAGACATCTAAACACATGTATCTGGATAAATTAATTTCATGTTGAAGTTTTTCAGTGTAGCATAGGAAAACCTCACTTTATTAACAAAAACTGTTGGCTGAAAATGTAGTCAAAATGTCAGTCTCTTAGTGTTGTTAGAAATCCGTCCTCTATATAAATTTATGCAGTTATGTAAGATGTTTTGACTGGATGTTTTTGTGTGTGAGACTTTTTATTCAGTAATTCCTAGAGAAAAAAGACATTTTATTTTGGGAATTTCTTTCATTTTTCTATGAACATAAAATCTTAGTCCAGAATTGTAATAATTTCAGTTAGCTTCCAATGATTATTTCTCTTTTCTATAAATTTAAATAGTACCATAAATATTTAATGTAAATTTATAAATCAGTTTAATGTAAATATAACCTTGCAATTTACATTTTTAATAGAGGTTTTGAAAGTCTGCAAGATGCTTATGGTTAAATGTAATTATGGTTCTATTTGCCTAGGGAAGTAAAAATGGGATGATCTACCTGAAAGATGATCTTAATTCAGCTGGTCAGTGGTTGTTCTGTGCAGAGACACATATTATACTACTGATATTAGCCCTGAGAGAAACAGTCATCTGTCTGAGAGTCTTGGCTCCAAATGCTTCCTGAGGAATTCAGAAGGCGAGGGAAATGCTTCCAAATCTTCCTTCCACATACTGGCTTCTTCCACTTCCTTTGCAAAGCAGATGGAGGTACAAGTTACATCACGTGCTTGCAGTCTGTGCAAGTCTGATCAGATGCCTTTCTTCTGGAGGCCAGGAGACAGAAGACTGTAGAGAAGCAGAAATTTCTTCTTGACTAAAACTTTCTCAGTGAATCAATATGGAGAAAACCAATTTTAAAAAGATGCCATAGATATGTAAGCTACTAAAAGTCAGTACATACCCAAATTAAGCCTTCATATTGAGCCCCTTAAGTCCTTCCTACTGGCTCATATGGTCTTCCCACAGCCAGTTTGAAAGGTCATTCGACATAAATGCTCTTCATTAAACAAGGTGCAAAGCAGGTTTAAACTTGGCCCCCAGCAAATACATTATTCATTTCTTATGAAAAAATACCTATGCATAGCCAAGCCTCACTATACTTTTTTAAGATCCTTTTTAAAGCTTTTTATGTTTTCATCCTTTTGCTATTATCCTTTTTCTCTGTATCTGGATTTTGCTGATTTTTTTCTTTTTTTTAATGTCATTTTAAGCAAGCCAGGGGCAGAACAAGAAGAAAATTCACTCAAGGCTCAGGCTTGAACTCATTTTGCAGTTAGGGATTTATAGCAAGGGTTTTGAATTTATCCAGCTTGACACATGTAAATGTCTTTAGCCCTATTTCGTCTTTTTAATGTGACAAATGGAAGTTCTCCCCCAAAATAAAAACTGAGGAATTTGAAGTTGCTCTGCTCTGGGAATGACTTCTTGGCCAGCAAAATCCTCTTTGTTTCTCTTCTTTGTGATTTTAATATTCTTTATAAGTGAAGGGCCTAAATGGGCTTAGTTTCCTCCGCTGGTTCCCAGCTAGTCAATGCTTTCCTGAGGTGTTTCTGTATCCTTTCTGCAAAACAAATTCCCAAAATGGTTCACTGGAAATATGTGCCATGATCTGAAGGTTACCAAAGACCTCTTCACAATCTGTGGAATAGATACTGCCTGAAGGTTTAGATAAAGATTCTGAAATAAGAGTACAGTTGCATAATCTGGAGGAGACTATGTAAGTTTCCTTATTTGTAAAAAAAAATTATTTGGATAGTCCAGGCTAAACTGACATTACAGGATTCAAACTGAGGTCAATAACCGAGACTAGAATTTTATAACAGTTTGAATATGTGAATATATATACTTACCTGTTGGTAAGTATGTGATTTTGTAGGCTTTTTTTTGGTAGTGGTTTAGTATACTTCAGCTAAGTTCTTTGACTACCAGTTAGACTACCAGTTTGACTACCAGTTCTTAGACTACTTAACCTAGTTCTTTGATCAGGTTATGGATAGTCAGCAAATGCAAGTTTGACCATGATTTGACCAACTAGTCAAGAAAATGTGTGAATTAATGTTTGATGAAACAGAGTAATCACCATCGCTGCATGTTGTGAAGCAAGCATATCTGTAGAAACTGCTGCAAATGGAGCAGTTTCTTGGAGATGTAGCTCTGTTATCTGTGCTTAGAGAATGTGTGCAAATGTCAGCATTCTGTCTCCCAAAGAGGTCTTGAGTGAAAATCAGTTTTCCTGCCCACAAGATGCAGTTACAGTTTATTGGGAAATAAAGCCATAAAATAAAAATATGACCCTGCTTTAACTTGTAAAGGAAATTTTTAGATATTTGCAAGCTTCATCCTCCTTCCTTGTTCCGCCCATGTTATATACCCATGTCCAAGTCATTCTTTGCATGAGGAAGAACCTGGTCCTCCCTTCTGAGTCAAGTCAGAAATTTGAATCTGAGTGCTCTGACAACAGGAGGCTTCTGCAGTTGTTAATTGCAAAATCAACTCATCAATTAAATGGCCTTTCAAAACATCCTTTTCCCTGAGCACAATTACCAGAAATGTCTGAAGTCAGTCTCCAGTCATCCTGGCCAAATGAGTTGCCAAAATGCGATGCTCAAACAGAAAGACTTGTCAAGTCATGATAGTTAAGCTATTGGAGTCCCACCTTCTCTTAGAGATCCCACATGAAGCCCAAGTGAAATGAGCTACTTTAAAGTGCAAAACTACTGGGCTTCACTTATTTTCTTTTCAACATTCATGGATTCTTCTATTACACTTTATTTTACAGAGCTCCGCAGAGAATTTGATAATTGCATGAGAAAACACTCCCCCTACTTAGCCTAGATTCCCTTGTCCTGAGAGTCACTTTGGAAGTTATTTTTCCTTTCAAAGTCTTCTTTGACCGAGGTGTCAATCTGCGCTTGGAATGATGCAGGTTTACAGAAAAAACAACAGACTGCAATTGAAAGTTTACAGACGAGGCAATTCACATTTTGGAAAAGAAAAAATAAAAAAACAATAGGAAAGGAGCAGCTATAGGCTATGTAATAGTTACAGAACAGCAATAGTCAACGCATAAAAAGCTCTGAATGCACCAGTTTTCTAAAATGTTTATAATGTCAGACAGTTTTATTATGTTAGTTATGCAATAAATAATTTTGAAGTGAAGTATTTCCTGGAAGATAATGACTGGACACTGGATCTGACACCCCATGAAAGGGCTTGTCATTTTACCTCTCCTGTCATTAGCAGCTCAAAATTTTACTCTATTTTATATCACAGATGTTTAAAAATACAGAGGAAAGTAACTACTTTTAAATATTTTTCCTTTCTACCAATTTAAAATTGTGTTCTTTTATTTAAATTTCTGGCCTACACCATTGTTTTGGTTTTTTTTTTTCTTATTATATTACTCTGTGGAAGAAGCAGACATCATGATTCTGTGAGTGAAATTCTGTACCAGTTTTCCCAAAATTTTAATAGCATCTGATTAATTGCATTTAGTGATCCTCTATAGGAACAAATGGATGAAGTGCTATGTAGTTGTAGCATATCTCCACTTCTCTCTGCCTTTAAAACTCTAATACCTTTTTTGATTTAGGGACACAGACCAACAAACCAACCATAGTTCAAAAGATATTTTTCCAGAAACATGAAATCTCTCATAACTGTTAAACCTGAGAACTTCTGTGAAGATTGTTTTATACTGTGAAGCAGGGGCTGACAACGCTTTCACATGTAATTCATCATAATGCTCCTGACTTCATTTAAAATCAGTATAACTCTGTTCACTTCTGTTAAATGAGTGTCTGACCGAAGGCTTTCCACAGAGAACTGATGGCATTCCTGTATATATTCCAGTTGTGAAAGAGTTTGTCTGGAGTGTTTTCTGATAAAACTAGTGATTTTCCCAATGCATTTTCTAGCAGCATCTGTATTAGTAAGTAAGTAAAATTATCCAAGAACCAGTCTGTGGTGGCAAGTTGCACATAGTTTTCTCCCTGCTCTCAGAGTCTTCATGCATCCAATCTGTTGGGAATAGTTCCTTGCCTAGACTTTTCCATGAATGCTGCTTGGGCACTGTATAGGACAGTGCTGGTTGGCCCAGGTCAAAGCTCTTTTAGGGACTATGTTAAGAATTCAAGAATATGACTGACTGTATACAGAACTTTTGTCTGTGACCTGTTTAGAAGTTGTGTTTAGATCTGGTGCCTTTCATTGTTGTGTAGGAATTCAGTTTATTTGGGAAAGTAATTTTTTTCCCCTTAAAATTGATACTTGGGGAAACCACATCCTGTTGATTTCAGAATTGTTACACAAATTTGGTGTCTCTTGCACTGAACTGCTTTGAATGTTGAGCTAGTTTTATTAAATTAATGACTCTGAAAATAAGTTCTATATTGTCTTCTGATATATTTTTTTCCCGGAAAATCAAGATGATCCTACATGCACTACGCAAACTGAGTTTGTAGATCTTCTTAAAGTCTTTGTTGCTCACTATGTATCCCTACAATTATAGTAAAAGTGCAGCTCTTCAGTTGATGCAATAATTATAGTCAAAGTCAAAATGGTGAGGCTTGAGCAGTACATTGAAAACCAATGTGAGAAGTCAAATCAAGAAAAATTAGTATGTTTTTCAAATATCAGATTCTATATTCCCTTTCTATATGGCCTGAATATCTGCAGTTACTATAAACCCTGCAGATTGTGTATCAGTACAAACAATCAGCCACAATGAATGTATGTATTTCAATCCAGAAAGCGAACAAATGAAAGAACACTGTCAGGTTGTGCTCTATGGTAGTTGTTCTTTTCAGTTATTTCACATTCTGTAGAAGAGCCTGAATTTACTTTCTCAGGGCAGACTACTAAACAAGTTGCTGGATTCTATTTTTCTGAAAACAATTGCTTTTAGAACATGATGCTGTAATAAAATGTGCTGTCCTTCCACAGTCATGCCATCAACTGCATATAGGCAACTGCAATCCAATCCATGCAACAGCAGGTCTGTCACAAATTTACTTTATTTGAAAAAGAGTGCTTCTTTCCTTTTGCTTTATGTTGTTGTTTTTCTTTAGCTGAATACATCTAAGTTGCTGGCAGTTTCACTATTAGCTGGCTAATACTGAGATTGTTAACTTTCATTAAATCAGTATGGAGCTTGATTCCCACTGTTCTTTCAACTCCCATTAGAAACTATTTAATTGAAGTTCTTCATACAATGTCTGTTAACCCTGACTGAGATGTGTGCAGTTTTTTAAAGAAAATTGCACTTGTTCTTTTTGGGCCATTTACATTGGTAGCAGAAGGTCACCTACGAGTTATGAATGAAATTGTGACACCTTAGGACTTTTGGTATTTTATTTACTTATTTGTTTACTTTCTTACTTATTAATGTAGAAAAATCCAGTCAGCATGCCAAATCAGGACTCTTCTAAGTTCTCTGTCAGACTAGTCTCAATTTTGGATCCTGAGCACATAACCACCCTATAAGTTAATGTTGCCATAAAGTTTCCTGAGGTGCTGAAAGTGTTCTATTTCTGCAGTAAAATTTCCAAAAGCAATCAATTTTTGATAGTGAGAAGTAGATCAATGTTTCTCTTATACTGGTACCCACCAGGAGCCATAATCTAGGGACCTCTTTTAGCTTTTCTGCACAGTCTGACCCAACAATTATTTACTGCATGCTGAGAAGAGAATGTTCTGCATAGAGCATAGCCAAAAAGGGCTGATTAGAGCACTTACTACAGATGCAGATGATGTAAGTCCAGCTCTTTTTCATCCTTCCCCTCACCTTAAGAGCATTTGAATGCATCTTTTCCAAGAGTGATTTAACTATGAGAGTCTCTTTGGGTCTGCCTCCCAAATTTCTTGTCTTAACAAACCTTTTATCTGAGACAGGAATACTTTCTTCATCCGTCTAAGCTCTAAAACCTAGAGTCTGTTTTCTGGCTATGTTTTAAGAATACATTCAAGAAGAAGCATTTTCCGCATGGCCAGGAGGCATACATCTCTATACTACTTTCTTTTGGGTGGGTAGAAATCACAGCTCAGATTTATCTTATCAATGAGGGATTTGAATGCATCTCAGATGAAAAGGAGCTATTGGATTACTCAACTATTGGATAGAGGGAGGAGAATGCAATTCTGCAGAGGACCTCTGAGGAATGGCTGGCTTAGATGTGTTTTTAGCATTATGTCATTGCTAGAATGTGAATCTTGCAAGGCAGTTCTCTTTAGTCCTTATTAATGCAGTAAAAGTGGAGTGATGACCTGTGAAAAACCCTGAATGAAAGGGAAAGCTTCCTGATAATTGCTGTGTGAGTATTGCTCTAAAACCATGAAGAGGTGTATCTGTTGGTAATGTAGATGAAGAGTCCATTTAACACAGTCAATACAGGCAGGGATAACACTTCTCCCAGTTATTTTCTTGTGAACTCCTCAGCATCCCTGTGTTACAACCATGGGAAAATTACTTTGTGGTTTTATTTTGTGAGCATTATGCAGGTAACATTTTCCCAAATAAGTGGCTATTCTAATGGATGTTTGAATATCAAAAATTCATTAGCACTAAAATAATACAGATATTATTATACTTCTGTTAGCTCTTCCTATATTTTTGATTACGTACATACTTCCTAAGTTACCTACTTCTTGAATACTCATATGGTAAGTATAGTCTTTGGAAATCTTAAGTTACACTCAATAATCCATTACAGTCTCCACACATTAGACTGCATTGGGAAAAAAGTCAATAATGTAATTATGAGACCTATTTAACTTTTGAAAATATTTCCTCATTGGAGCAGTATATTTTAAACTTGGTTAGGGCCGTTACAAGAGGGATTATTCCATAGCCTGCTGTCAGTTTTTGTCTTGAGAATACTTTGATATCCGATGCCAGAATTACTGTTTAATTAGCTGTAGAAAGCTGTAGACAGTAGCTGTAGAAAATATGGTTTTGCCCAAGCACAAGTATTTTTCTGTACATGTAAAATAGGAAACGTTTTTCTGTTGCCATAAACGTGTTTTGATGGCACAGTGCAGCCTGCACATGGATGCAGGAGCTGTGCAACCACGTCAGCTCCTGGTCCCGGGAGACATGACTTGGACAAGAGAGGGTGAAGGCTGTTGCTTTAACAGCATTTATTAAATCTACTCCCACTCAACTAAGTGATATCTAATTTCATATTATCAACCCCTTTGATTTTTTTTTAATTTCCCAGATGCAGATAACAGAGTGCACCTTGAGTTGCTGATTAAGTCTTTTTTCATACTTAGCCTAAGCAGTGCTCATCCTCAGGTGAATTGTTTAAAGAGCCTCTGCCAAGTCATATTTTACCATGAAGGTGAATCAGGCTTCTTCAATATGTCTAGAACTTAATGATATACCATCAATCCTTGTTTCTTAATGAAATTATCTGTAAAAATATCTACTTATATTTGGAATTAAATATAAATGTCCAGTATAGTTTCTCTGAGCCCCTGTAGTATTTTACTTGACCTTCACAGCTGTCTTACTTTGCAGAAGTATTGTCTTGAATTGATTTCAGGGTTTTTTTCTTTTTTTTCCCCTGGTAACAATTCAGTGGTTTCCCCATGTTAGTTTTAAATGCAAGATATAGTCTGTTCAGTTAAACACTAAATACCACAGTATGTTTTTCCAGCATATTTTGTCCCTTGGTCTGTGAAATCTTCATGCAATGTACACTGATGACAGCAGTGTTATCTCCAGATACTCTAGGCAGCTTCTATGTTGTTAGGAAAGTACCCATTACATGATACTTCCATTAGTCCTGCTCTATGCCATTCATAGTTTCCAGCTGTTGCTTGTTATTGTGCTCTTTGCTCTCCAGCTCTACTGTTCTCTCTTGCAAAGAGATATTGTTCTCCCTATCCCTACCTGAGCACTATTTTTGTATTATGAGAATGCTCATATTGCTATTTCAGCTCTGTTTGGCTCATCTTGCATGTATTAAGGCCACCTGATACAGGACTTCTGCCTTGGGAATGGTAAGTAACATTGCTGCTCTTGAATCGAAGTGACAGTGTCTCTTCCCAGAAGTGGGCTCCTTTTATATGTGGCTCCTTTTATATATGGGACTATTTTTGCTCTTATTAGTTCTCTTTTGAAATCTACATATCTGCAACATTCAGCAAACCTATCAAGTGCTGTCATGAAATCTTCATTATTTGCCTTTTATTCCTAGCATTTTATTGTAGCAGGTGATCCTGATACTCTTGTTTGGAGGAAGTCACAAAGAATAATAGACTACTCCAGCTTTTGAGGCATGCTTTCCTGTCACTGTAAACTTAGAGAAAATAGCTAAGAAGGAACCAGTTCAGTTGCACTTTAAGAATAGTTTGGTATCAGTTTGTTTCTTAGTCAAATTAGAAGATCTCAGTCAGCAGCTTGCCACTGTCACTTGTTCTTCTTGAATTGGTTTCCTTAACTCCATTATGAAAACCTGTCCTCTAGAAAGTTTGTCTAAGTTGTTATATTTTCTTAATTAGTCTAGTAACATATATTATAAAACTAAGACAAGAAATTGTGGTATTTATTGTATAAAACTATTTTTTCTGACTGAAATATATAAAAATCTGTGAGGAAAGCTAACTTGTTTTAACACCAGGACACATGAGTACAGCGTGTTGTATAGCCCTGATGGTATGTAATCATATTATCTGTTTTAGATCTGGATGTCTGGTATTCTTTGCCATTTAATCAGGTTCAGAAGTTAACCAGCTTACGCTGGTATAGAAAGCTGTATCTGGAGGAAAATTGCTTTCCTGTGAAATGACAAAACTGATTAACATTCAGTTTTTTAGTTTCTGAAAACAGCTATGCTATCTAGTTAACTATTTTAGCCATACCAAAAAAGGCAGTGATACATATTGAAGATTAATTATGTAATTCAAATAAATTTGTAAGGAAAACTGATTTTTAATATAAAATTCATTTTTAAGAAAAAATTATCAATGCTATATCTGAATTTTTAATGAAAAAAAATTTAAGATTTTGGTGAATGGTACCTATCAATGCAATTTTTTGAAAAAATTGTTTATAACAAATACATTTTTTCACGAAGAATTATTCTTCTAAATTTGTTTCCTCTGTTTGAATTAAAAACTGGAACCAACGCATAATGAGATTTTTCTGAAATTACTTTTCCCAGAATCATATTTTTTAACAAACCTAACACTCATAAATTTGAATAAATATCATCTTTTGTAAGAAACACCAGTCCAACCTACTGTCTGAACTCAGTGAGAGTATATGACTCATCAAGTCATATAATAATTTAAGATGGAAGTTATTTCTGAAGGTCATCTAGTTAAAATCCTACTCAAAGAGGAAATTACTTCAAAGTTTTTTTACAGGATACAGATTTTCCTGGAAGACTCTATACAGACGTAGACATCTGTGATAGCCTGTGTCTAAATGTGCTTTTTTACATATATGTTGGGCTCAATATATGACTTACCAACAGAAAGGAATGTGAAGTCTGCTTTCACAGTTTGGCATGGCTTCCTGCATTCCTTCCAGTTGTGAAAGCGTTTTCAGATTGAACATCTGATAAAATAAAGCTTTGCTGTTAAATATTCAAATAAACATTCATTTTAGTTCGTATTTCTAAAAATATTATTTTTTTCCTTTTGGTTTAGTTATGAAGCCTGCTGCACATGTATGGGTGAAAATTATGGATATAAGTATGTCCTTTGCATTTTGTCCAATTGCTTAATTTTGTGAGATTCTGCATATGGGCGTGATGAAGAAGGGGGAAGAGAAGAACAGCTATTGACCATCTTCTTTGCCCTTCATGAGGGTTGAATGAGAAGTAGGAGTATTGAGTCAGGGTTCTGTGACTGTCAGGAGCACTGGCACAAAGTATGGAGGGGGTAGAATCTGGTTCAGACCTGTGCAGTGAGAGATTGGTACTCTTTCTCACTCTGAGTGGCTTGTGTGGGTGCACACACATCCTCCCCAGCAATCAACTTCTGCATCTGCTCTTATGACTCACCCCCATCCAAAATATTCACAGACAATATATACATATACATTGAAATAAACAAATATGCACTTGAATAGACCCTACAAAAAGATGGTAGAATTTATAGGTGTCACATTCTGCATCTTAATTAGATATTCTCTTTTGAATCTCATCTAAAGATGCAAAAGCAGGTCCCAGAGCATGTCTATTCATGTTGTAGTACCTTGGTTCTTGATTCTAAAAACATCCACTAGCACTTGATTTGTCTGTTGTTATACATGTGATCTAGGCTTTTGTTTGAGTCTCTGAAGACTTGCTCATTGGAACATGTCTGAAGCTGCCTTTATACACATAAGGATTTTATTTATCATTTCATAACATTTAAAATTAGAAAAAAGATACATAACTTCAGAGATATTTTGTGAAATGACATGGAAAAGCAGTTATGACAAAAAGGATAAAAATCCATACACTTAGTGTGCCTTATTTAGTTTGTCAAAAACACTTGAGCTGTTGAGAGAACCTAGTGTAATTCAATAAATCCGCAAGTACATTTTCAGTCCATTGAAAATGACTGTCAATTCAAGGTTACTTCATAAAACTGAATCATGAACAAAAATTAATTGGTGAAGATGAAAAAGGCAAAATAGTAAAACAAATGAGGAAATGAGTATTAACAAATTAGAAATTAGAATAATAAAAAATGTTAGTGGAGATTTATGGAATAAAAATATTTTTTTCTTATATGGTCTTTCTTTTACCATTAATGGCCTATGTCTTCAATATGTAGAAAAATTATCTATTGACTTCAATAGCACTCTTTGAATTCATGCAGGCAACTATTTCCACTTGAAAAAATAATAAATATTATTCATGAGTATTTTCTTACACAAATGGAATTGCAAAGCTATTCCTTTCTCCATACATTTTTCACCTAAATTCCACTTTTGAGCTAACATTATGAATAAAATTAGTAATTCATAAGCTTATGTCATTATATTTTACACATATTCTTATGACAGAAGCATTTGGCTTCTTGTTAATTTGTCTTCATTTCTTGCCTTCAAATTTTCATTTGAAGCACAAGATGCGTATAAGATTACAATTATCTACTCAGTGAGAAAGGTTATTTATCAAGTATAGAATTAGCAAAAACATAAAGACATTCGTCTCTTTCTCACCTTTGTTTTCTGTTCCAATTTTCCAGCTAGAACTGAGTTGCTGTCTAGACATCAGCATTTGCACAGATAGTAAAATTAACTATTGATTTGACCTATATAAACAACCCCAAAATATTGGCAAGCTGGGTTTGCCAAAAGGTAATGGTCCTGGGTGTAGTCAAACGTTTCTGAAAGACAAAAAGAAACCGATTAAATTTCCTTCAGCTGCAGAAGACCAAGAACATTGTTCTCTTTTCTTTCATGTTTTCTTTATGTTTTTCTTTCTGTTGCCTTCTTGTCTTCAAAAATCAGGCACTTCTTAGGGCCTTTTAAAACACTGAATCCTGCACTGAATCTGCTTGTATGCAGAGGAGTCCAAATTCTGAACTCTGATTCCAGATTGAAAGACAAGTATTATCCAGCATTTCCATCTGGTCATCAATATCTGTCCTCCTTCTCAAACAGGTGGTTTCATGAAATCAGTTTACATTCACTTTTTGTGTGCCAGCATCTATTTCGGGTATCTGCATTGCTACAGCAAGGAACTGTGTTTCAAACAAGGCAGTAACAAAATTGTTCCGACTGCACAGCTTCCTGAAGTGCCTGTCAGCAGCTCTACGTCGTTGAGCAAGGGCCCCAATCCTCTTTCAAACCAGGACATGTGAGAGTACAAAGAAGAAGGTATTACAGTATCTTTCTCTTGGATGAAATGGACTCAAAATCTCAGAAAGGGCATAGTTTCATTATGCAGAAGCTTTGGCAATAACTGAACCTTATGGCACTTCTGCACCTCTACTCCTTCCTTGGTTGTGTTGCAGAATTGTTTTTAACCCCAATCATTTCCCTCAACTAGTCTGAGTTTAAAGCAAAACCTCATAAGCAGTTGAGCTCACACTTCATGAAGGGTAGACTGCTGGGACAGGAGGGTGGGAACATTTTACAGAATCGCAGAATGGATGAGGCTGGGAAAAGTACCTGGAAGTCATTTGGAAGTTCATCCCCCTGCTTAAGCAGGGCCACCTAGAGTCATTTCTACAGGATTATATCCAGATAGATTTTTGATATCTCCAAGGATGGAGACACCACAGTCTCCATTAGTGACAGTTACAGTGACAGTACTCAGTTGCCCTCAAACTAAAAAAATTTAAGCTTGACTGTCTTTAAGTATTTTGTGTAATGACAGCCAGCTGTAATAATAGAGCTAAGAATCCCTTTTAATAGTTCATAACTTCCAGCTCAGGCAGGTCTTAAAGACTTCAAGCACCTGTGTGTCTGTAGCACTACATCAGTCTGCCTGAATGCATCTATGCTAGCCAGTTCTAGTGTGTTTCAGGGCATGGGAATGTGATTGTCCTTGTTAGGCAATCCTGACATATTCCCTAAAATATTCAGCCTATTGTAATTATTTATGTCCCCCAACAATTCCCTCCCATGGTCTGTCAGTCAGAGCAGCTCGTGAGAATGCGCAATGGGCAGTTTCCCTTCAGCTGCTGTCGCAAATGCACCACCATGGCCAGCCAGTCTTGGCAGGTTTTTAGGGTGGATACCAGCCATGCTGAGAATTATCTCAGTGCCTTCAGAACTCTGAGGCAGGTTTGATTTGCTGATAAAGAAATGGCCTGTGTCTACAGGATATCTGAATGTGTGCTCATCTCTGTGGCTTGAGCTTTAGTGCCTCAAACTACTTTACATGCACGTGACTCCTGGCTCAGTATGCAATATGTGTGAGGCAGGCAAGAACCCTAAAACTGCCTCTTTTCTTCTTATCTTAGTTTCCTAAAAATATTTTCATTGGCTCTTTTCTTTAAGAACTTGTCTGTAACTTGGTTTCTATTTGTGGATTTGCCTTTCTGAATAGCTCTCTGGACAAGAAATTCTTTTTAATTTAATTTATTTTTTTTTTAATTGTCTACATCAGAGTGGATAATATTGTGACTCACAACACACAAATCAGCTTGCCTAATTTTAGCTGGAATACAACATTTCAATGTGTTTTTAGCCTTGAAAGAATATACTTTAAGATCAAAAACAGCTCCAAGCGGATTTTTGATTGAAAACTGCAATTGCTATCAGTATTTCCAATCTATTTCAGAGCAAGAATGAGAAAATATACTTTTTTAAACCACAGTATTTATTTTTAATTTCACCTGCATTTTAGACCTCCTGCTGGCCTACTTCTCTGTGTTTTTCTCAATTTATATTCATTGTAACTGAGCTGGGGAGAGAATTGATCACTACGTTTGGAATGCTGATGAATTTCTGTTCCTCAGCTGTATGCCTCTTTAATGCAGTTATCTTAACTTTGTTGATATATATAACTCAAGAATGCACATTAGTGAAACAAGGTACTTTGTTTTAATAAATTGAGGGCATCTACTTTAATGCTTTCCAAAAATCTGCAGGCTATTATAAAGAGTTAGAAGATATAATACCGTAATATAAAAGTGTTGTTTTATGAAGATCTAAATAAAGACCCCAAGAATTATATTAAATTTTTTTTATTTAGGAAATTATCTTTGTATTACTGTTAGCATAGTTGATCAATTCAATCTGCAAATTACTAATTATATAAATTTATTGCATCATAACCTCCTGAAGAAAGAGATGTACTCAGCTTCTTCTTTTATTCATATCTTTGGTTGCCTTTGTACCAGACATTTTTGCAATTTTTTCTTGAAGGATCATATTATTTTGATGTCTTTTTAAGCTTCTTTAAGTTGTGAAATTTATACTTTTCATCATGTACTCTGAGTTTCAAAATAAATTAAATTCTTTCACATTTCTCTCTTTACTTACTTATTCTGTCCAGCCACTTGTTATATGATAACTTCCAGTGTGGTGAGTCATCCAAAGTGAGTGCACCACATAGACATACAAATACCAGAGTAGTTTCTATTCTTCTTAGGGAAATTAGCTATTGATTGCAGTTGGCTGTGTCCTTTATTTCTCTTTCTTACAGCAATAGCATGGAAATGTAAGATGCATATTTATTGACTGGATGATGGTAGGCGTTTGTGAAGCGCCTTTATTTTAAAATATTAGCTTTTCTAAAAATGTTTGTGCCGTGTGCTGACAACTACTTTAATAAAGCAGGAAATACACTTTTAAAAAAGTAGAATGTCCATGTAATACAGTATAACTAATAAAAAAAGTTTGGTATGATTTATAGAGCAAGGAGTTGTGCATGCATGAAAATTGAATATAGCAACCATATATTTTTCTTGAGATCAGGTTCAAATAACTTGTTTTTTTCTATGGGCTTAAATTCTTAGGGATTGTTTTCTTTTAAATGCATTTTATTAATAGCAGAAGAAGTACAGAGACAGCAAATTCTTTCTGAACAGTTTTCAATACAGACTACAGTCTTTGAGAAAGGCTTAAAATTAGCATTTTTGAATGAAGATTTAAATGCTATAATAAATATCATTCTTTATGATTCCAAGAAGGAACAGTGCTTTCAAGTAGATTTAGTGCTTATGGAAAGCGTAATATTGACTGGTAGAGAAGTGAAATCCTTATTTATATTCACAAGGTACAGAAAGACAGAAGCAGAATAGCAGTTCCCCCAGAAGCAATAGTCTTATGTGTGATATGGAGAAAGATTTCCAAATATTTTATCTTTATATCTCTGCAAAAACATCCAGTGAGACTGTTGCTTGTGCAAGATAGGTAGTCAATATGAGCATGTAGTTTTCAGAAAATCACATGAGAACTACCAGAAAATTAATTCGATGGGTTTGTACATTCTATCAGGCTAAGTTACATCAACTACTGACCTTTCCCTTCTGGCCACTCCACAGGGTCTGAAGGAGAAAAGCTTTGTGGTCCATTCTCTGGTGCCCAGATAATATATTCATGCTACACAGGACAATAAACACTCATATTCATGGAGGAAAATATACTAAAATCTTACTCTAACTTCTACAAATCCTCCAAACTCACAAACTGTTTAATTACTTTGCCAAAGATACAGCTTTTAATTCTGTATCTTTCAGGGTTTTGAGATCAGGTATGCTTACACTGTTCCCCTCTATTTCCAGCATTGCAAGTGAGTGGATTAAAACATGCCTTCAAGTATTGTTATTTATGATTTCCAGAGATGTTGAAATTACTTACCTGTTCACTACATAGATAAAGTGTCTGTCTAGCCCTTAAAGGCCTAAGGAGAAGCAGAGAAGACAATTGCCTTCCAGGCACATTCCTTCATGACAGTGAAAACATCGCTTGCTTGCCAAAGATACCATGGAAATATTTACACTATTAAAAAGAAAATTCAGCATGAAGAAAATCAACTACATAAAAATATGCTGAAGGGAAAAAAAGCCAAAAGACCAATGATATAACTAAAAAACTAAGGACATTTTAAACCACCCTGACTCCCACTATGCAAGACCACATGACAGTGAAGAGAATAAACTAAGCTTGGAAACCAAAATATTTTAATCACACACAAATGCCATTTTGAAATCTCACTATCTCTCTGCCCTGCAGGACAGATGACACAGCTTCTTCATGACTGTCAACTACATGTCACCAGCACTGGCCCTCACTCTCTGTGGTTTTCAGTGCCTTCAGGAGTCTCTCATGTTGATTAGAGTTAATCGCTATGACTGAGCAATTCTTTTCCTGTAAGGTTAATGCAAGTTCATATGTCAACACTACAGTGCACTAGCTAAGTAATTATGCTAATTACCACATACACAGAACTATTTGGCTGAACTGAGGTTTAGCTACCTAAAGTTCTACAAAGATTATTTGGATGGAGAAGATGGTGATATGATGGTTCTCTCTGGAGGTATCTGGGGAAAAATGTGGTACCATATTCAGACAATGTACACAATAGGAACATGTGGCTAGGGAACAGAGCAGCATACTGTAAAACAGTATCTCAATTTATTAATTATTATCAAATCTAATTATTAATTCTCGTAATCTTATCTAGCTATTAATTTTCTTTTGTTATCATGTGATCTAAATATTTTGCATGTATAATCTTAAAAGTATCACTTTAGAATAAAGCTATAGATTCAAGTCATTGTTTTTAGGGCTGCATCATGTTCCCTTGTTTCATAGACCATATACTAATATTTTTGAACAGGATTTCCCAGGCAGATGTTAAGCAGTCCAGCTCTGGGATTAGTACTTTTTCTTTACTGCCTTCTATTTTGACTTTCTCTTCTAGGAAGGTTGGGCAGCCCATAAAATTAAAACACAGAAGGGAGACAAAGAGACTGCATCATCTATGTTGAACAAGGGCAAGATTCAAGTGAACTGGAATTTGTTCATAGAATAGTTAAAATTCACAGTTCAGCTACTAAGGATATAGGTTTTTCTATATTGTCTTGAGAAAAGGTGAAATGGAGGAAGGTGGAATAGAACCACTACTTTTCCAAGGCCAGTCTTCCAATTTGTCTCTTCTTGTGATCTAGTGAGGACACAGGCTTTTTACATTTCTATGATTCAGAATCTGGATTCTTTCCTGAGGGTAACAAGGCTGCAAAAGGTCATAAAGATAGCTTAGACTGTAGGACTTTTGACTGCTGGCATATTTGAAATGACATCCTAGTCTACATTTTCATTGACTGAACTGAAATGTAAAAATACTGTATGTTTTGAATATGCATTGATATGGTGTGTCATGTCATACTCTGGAAACTTACACTTTATACAAAATGTACACTCAATACAGCAAAAGGTCCTCCACAGTTTTTATAGACAACTCTCCAAATACCTTAACTTACTTACTTTAATTTTAAAAGATTTATAAATATATGCTTTCAGAAGCTTTAAATATACCTAATCACTGTTAAACCTAATCTATCCAATGAGATAAGTGTCAAGTAACAGCATTTCCTAACTTAACAAAATTTTTTAGGAGGATAAAGCTTAAGCAGAGAAAAAAGGCGTTCCCTTGAATAGGAAAGTCCTGAATTTCTATTGCCAGTGTTATATTCATGGCCATAAGGACTTCTTCTTATACTAAACAAATGAGTGGTCAGATTAAAAGAACAGGTTGGCTTTTTTCTGAAGAGTCTTAAAACATTTTGTAAAGGTCCAGAGACATCTAGAAAAAAACTATTTTATAACTATTTTATTTCTCTACTTCACAACACCGTATTAAGATGCTATTTTAGGTTACAAATGTTAATTACCATCTGATTTTTCACCTGTTCCATAGACACCTCCACAATATCTTCTCAATTTTTTAGACCAAAATTATAAACTGCTACTGAAGTAGTTATTTGATATTTGACTGTTTAGCAAGACTTCATTAATTTTATTTTCTGTTTAGCTGTAACTGGATATCACGTAACAATACTTGAAAACATTTTAAATTATTTTAGCATCCAGACCATTTATGAAAATTAAAAAAACCCAGACACTCAACAGCATTTTCATAAAAACAAGGTTGAAAGTTAGAAAGAGGGAGCTGCTGTGTCAATGAATTTACACTGGTATGCATTTTCTTTCTCTTCTGGTTAGCTGAGACATTCTAATAGCATATTGCTTCAGATTTGTATATGCATTGCTGTATTTCAGGGAAGTGTATTGTAATATTATTAAAAGATTGTTTATATGAGTTTAGAATATTAAAATGCCATATATTATCTTGTGCATATTTATTAAAATAACAATATATGGTAGGCTACTTATATACTATTGTTATTTGTACCACAATAACAAAGGATCTTGTCAGGGTTTATATTATAATTCCCTATTTTCAGTGGCTTATAGTTAATCAATAAAGCTTTGCTCTGGTCTGAAAGTTGACAAGAAAATTCTATGTTCAGGATCATATATTTTGCAACAAAAAGGACACTTTAAAATCAAGAATCATTTTACTGGGGTATTATTTTCTCTTTTTATTCTTTTTCAGAGGAGCCGATGATGCTGAAGACGTTACAGAAAAATTATCAGTCAATTTCTCCCCACTCTTCCATCAATTTATAGCAATATGTTAAGGGCAGCTGAATCACACTTTACATAAAACTCATATAATCCATTGCAGATTCATGCTGTTACCTTCACTCTTTTTGTGATTCCCTGTGGGATACACATTCACTTTCACTACTCGAATTTCATGCACTAGAAACTTTTTGCTAGGTTGTATAACTTGTAAAGATTAAAAATGAGAGGAATTCACAAGTGTTTGATTTGCCTGAGATCAAAACCAGCTGTCAATTTATAAAAAAACTCCAAACACGTAGAGATGAAGAGTCAAGGAAGAGGTAGGCAGGGAATGTGAGATAAGAAGTGAAACATCTGCATGCAGCACACAGCCAGGAGATTTCCAGGGAAGACACATGATGGCAACTGAGCAGTGGATTGAGTGAGTTTCTGCAGTGTCCATTTGAAGGTAAGGCAGAAGAGAAAAATGCTGTAGTTGGTAAATAGGAGGAATGAACTTATGTTTCCATGACTGGCATACTTAAGGATGACTTAGACACTTACACAGGCTTTTGAATAGCATGTGTCACCAATCTAAATATGTAGATGAGTATTCTTTCTTCTCAAACTAGAGTTCTTCTAATAAAGTACATATTAAATTAATGCTTGAGTTTATGTTCAGCTCATAAAAAACATAAAGTCCAGTCTATCTCACCTAGACACCACAGTCACCACATAGACTTTTACATTTGAGCCAATCAGTACATGGATATAAATGTTTCTGTGATCCTAATTTAGGACCCATTTAGAGTGAGGTGAACAACATCTTAGATGCAGAAATTCCTCTTTTCTGATTATATAAGAAGCCTAGGATAGATAATTCAAATGTAAACACTGTAGGTAACTGAATCTTAGCTAGAAGACACCCATTCATGGACATTGTAATTGAGACTACTTCACCTACCATGCTGCTTGCTCTCATGACTACCACATCATGTATTTAAATTAGTGAGCTCTGAAAGTACAGAATTATGGATTTTTCACCTAGGGCAGGGTGTTTTCAAATTCCAATTTCACCCAGGTCTAAATACCCTATCACTTTCTTGGAATGTAAAAGAGGTAAAATACTTCTAAGATTGTAAAATGCTGGGGCTTTTCTTCACTTGATTGACTTCCGGCACCCTGCTGAAAATCACTCTCCAAAAGTAAGTCTATATTACCAGTCAACGTTAAGACACCAGCAAACCCAGAGTCATTGATTGTGCCATATAGTAATTGTCCCTTTGGTGTTTGGCAGTAGCTCCACTGCTGGGAAACTGTCCCAGTGCCGTCCCAGGCACAGCAGACTCCAAGCACGATGGCACAAAGAAAATCCTACTTCCTTCCTCATCTTCTGTTCTGACAACTGGAGAATGTCAATATGCCTTTCAGATTTTGTGTTTTGACACTGGAAATTAAGGGGGATGGGTTTCAGTTGATTAGCCTTGCTCAGTTTTGAGAACATATTTGTGGCATTAAAGTAAATATTTTCTTTAGAAAAAAAAAAGCCAAATTGAAAGCTTTGAGCAATGATTAATGCACAGGTAACAGAAAATGTGACACTGGCTGAGACCCTGTGATAACACAGACCATGCCTGACAGTAAAATGAAATTAAAGTTATATCTATTGCAGTCTAGAAAAGAGAATTCCTTTTCAAGAGTATCTTCTTCCTGAGTGTCTAGTACACCCTTTTTCCTTTTTCTGCATATGCCAGTTGGGGCGAAGGACTGAGACATGTATATGTTCAAGGTAAGAGCAGTGAAGAGTTTTACATGCTGTGTAAATATGTGGTTGTACGGGGTATTTAGGCACTAACAACGGAAATGGCAATTGATCTCTTAATAGTCACAGCCTAATCTTGGATCTCAGAGCAAGGAGATTCTAAGGATGGAATTTAGCACTGAAAATTGTCATGGATTGATTTTACATTCAATGCACAGAGAATAAAAAGACAAATGGATATTTAAAAACCATAACCATGCAATATGCAAATCAAAATATTTACCTGGGATTTCTCCATTGAAATGGTGTAGTGGTTTGAAAGCAAACCAAGTGAGAGGCTCTAAGTCAGAAATACAATTTAATAAGAAGAAAGAAAAAAAGTAAATAAAATAAGATAAATTTGATAATACAAGAACAAAACTTCCACTCACTGACAGAGAATACAACTTGAGCAGGGTTACGGAAGCGTTCTAGATGAGGTGGACTTCGTGAAGCAGTGATCCCGTAGAAAGGTCTGGTAGCTTTGGTCTTTTGGGAATCTAGTGTCAGTACTGTCTTAAATCTCTGATTATATTTAGGTGAGAATGCTTGGCTCTTCTTCCTGGGTGGAGCATCTCACAATGGGATGATGAGTTATACAGGGAGGTCCTTGATGGCCCATTAACGAGAGATAGCTTATCTATGAGTCATGGGCAAGGTATTGATGGGCCATTAACAGAAGACACATTAACAGAAAAGGGAGGGGGGTGGGGCCTCGGGGGAAAATTACTTCAACAATTGGATTCAACAGTTCATGAAGATGGTGATAGAATACTTTGTGTATATCTCATACTACAAACTAGGACAAACGGCTATATATATTAATACCTACCTAATTATTTTAAATACAAAATAAAACCCAGATGTGAAACAATGTGAGCTGTTAGCAAGGAAAGAAACACACCTTCTATATAAAAGGAATTATTATGTTCTGTTTTTTACAGCAGCATTAACTTCTTCAGTTGTAATAGAAAAAAAAAAGAAGGAAGTAGGAAGAAATAAAGAAAATAGAAAAGCAATTTAGATAAATGTCATTGTCCTGTTTTACATCTGTATTGGCTGTCCATTTTATTTGAAGAACTAAACATTTATTTTACTAAAATAAAAGTAATCAATAATGGCTTGTGACAGAAAACATTAATTTTCTTTGTTATGGCTTCCAAAATTTTTTGTATTAAGAGTGTCTGTTTTACATAATTTCCACTGGTGTTTGAATGCTTCAAACAATTGCAGTGAGTATTTTTTCTCTTAGCTTTAGAGCAAAAGTTGGTTCTGCAGCTAGGCTCTCCCATCAGACACATCTTCCTATATAAACAAAGCCTATTCACAAACTGAAATATTTGTTTTGAAAAAATGAATCTGTTAATTAAAAAGGAGCAAAAGAACCACTCAAATATGAAAAAGAAGTACTATTATCCCACATAAAGATAGAAAGGAAATAAAAAATGATGTTCCAAGTTATTTTTAATAACAAAGGCATATGGCATACTCTATCCTACCATTCATAGAAGTGGAATTGATTTCAATTAGTTGACCTAATCATGGATTCCTGGTCCAATTCATGTGTGTTTAAAATATGTTCAAAGGCAACAGTTGACTGCAGATCTGAAATTTATTTAATAGTTTGAATATCATTGTAGAATGTAACGGTTTTAATAAAATTCCACTATTTTCAACACATCCTCTGCATGATCTTGGTAGTAATCCTAGATAACCACAAGAAGAACTGTGAAATACATGGCTGCAGACAGTATCAACTGCCATAATCTGAAGAAAGCAAGTGAACACTTGAGCACTTTATTCCAGGGAGATAAAAAATACTTCATGAGGGGAAAATTCTGAAGCTTTTTTCCTTTATTTGACATAGTGCTTAGAGAAAGAACAAGATTTTTTTTGCCCTTGTATTTTACAAACATACAAGAAAAAAGTAATAAAATATCTTCCTTATCTCACATTTTCACATTCTACTGTAAATTATACTCTTTCTTAGAGTAATATTAATTTGGGGTTAGATCTGTGGGAAGATTTAAGCCCTGCAATGTCTAGCATTTTACTAAGAGTTTAAAGGATTTTCTGCCTTTAGGAATTCCCCCATTCCCCTGCCTAGGCTTCCCATATATGCCTGGGGAAAATTGAGTGCCAAGAAATAAGGTCAATATCAGGAATAGGATTTCATGTCTGAAGATAAGTTCCATTCAAGACAGCAGGTTGCAAAAGGAGACATTGAGCTACCTAACAAAACACAGTGGAAACAGGGCTTGAACCCAGACATTTAAGTCCAATTACAAGATACCATTTCTGTACACTGCTTCCTGACATCAGGTGCTTAGTCCAACATCTCTAAAAGAACATGGCTAGTAGTAGTAGTAGTAGAAGAGAGTTTGTTTTCCAGTCCCTCTTTTTTTCATCTGTTCCCTCAAAACTTCCACACAGCACAAAACCATCTTACAAGGAAATAGGTTTCCCTTACTACTTCCTGTTGAAACTTTTTCCCTCCATAAAATGAATACATTTTTGTTGAACTAAGAAACATAAACAACTTCCTTATAGCCACTCTTTTGAGCAGACTAAGTGTCAGTAAACAATCGCTACTCTATGTGAAGTGCTGAGTAGAGCATATAATCAAAGATTCTTTCCCTATCCACTAGTCTGTGAAGTCATGCTTAAATATTGAATACTGAACATATAATCGTTTTTGAATGAGTGAAATAGCTAAGCTAGAAGGAACTACTGATGTTGCTTTTGCTTCACCAGGCTGCAAAACAGAAACAAGCCTAGTGTTAACAACAACAGCACAGGTATGGGAGACAAGGATGAGATGAATTTTTACATGGGACAACCACAAAATCTGGAGAAGAGGCTTTCTTTGCTTATGAAGTTGGACAAAACAACATATCTTCGTGTGATGGTAACATACTTTGTGTCGGCCAGCAAGTGTGCCATCAATGTCTACTGAGCTTGGCCTCACAGATAATGTGGAAAAAAACATTTCTCTTGTTGTTGCTGGTAATACCTAAAAGCAGTGCCTACTCACAGAAAGCTAAGGCATTCTGAAATTATGACTGCTGAATATGAGGGTTTAAAATCTAAATTTTAGATGACAGCAACACAGAACGGTCAAGATTGGAAGGGAGCTCTGGAAGTCATCTGGTCCAACTACTCTGCTGAAGCAGGACCATTTAGAGCCAGTCACCAATCTGATTGTTCTAGTCTCCTAAGGAAGAGTCAGACATGTAAATGAGTTTTTAAGAGACATTTAGGTCCTTTTCCTAGCATGTCCTTTCCTAGCTAGCCCCATCCTATTAATTTTTTAAACATATATCACATTATAGTCTTTTGATAACCATCTTTTTGTAAGAGGATCATTCTTTTGTTCCTAAAGGCAAGAAATTATTAAATAGAAATGAACCATATATCCATGGTTCCATATTCATTCAGAAATAACAAATATACAGAAATAATTTATTACTATTCCTTCATTTTCCAGTTTCATTTGATTTCTCTCATCCTAAAAGATGGCATATCAATTTGAAGTTATTCTGTTGAAACACATTTGAACCATTGCTGAAAAGCTGTTGTGAAATTAAGTATTCATTGATGATCTGAGGCTGAAATCTTCCTGTCCCCTCTGTAGTATTCTGCATTTATATATTCTCTGCCTCAAATGTTAGGCTCAGAATTTTCAACTGATCTGACCAAGGAAGTACCCAGTGCTTTTTTACAAAGCAAATTATAAGTAGAGAAGCATCCAGGTGATTGACGTGTCAGCAGCACCCAACCTTTGGTAAGCCTTTGAGGAGACTTAATCACAAGTGTAGTGCAGACATTGAGGTTACCAGACAACAAAAAGTGTCCTGTCTGAGACTGGAATAACGCTGGCAATTCACAGCACAGGTTTTGGTCTGGTGCCTTGGAAAAACACCTACTGCTTCCTTGCCTGTAGGCAACACTGTGGCCACAGCTTATACCTGGGCTCTGTCCACTGATTGTGAGATGTCATTCCAGCTGACTGGTCCTGAAAAGAAGAATCCAGGCCTCAGCTAGATTTCAGGGACACAGAGGCACACAGGCATTCAAAACTGATAATGATCAATAACAATGATGTCGGCAGTGGAGGTAGTAGAAGTAATATTTTGAACAAGAGCAATCATCATTTGGACATAAAAAGTGCATGCTGCGTGGACCATACCACAGCTGTCTTTGTTTCTCAACTATTTCCATCTTTTGACAGCTCTGTAAACCTCCTGCCCCTGGCTTGTTTCTGATCTCTATCACGTGGCAATCTAATTGACAATTCAGCTATTTCTTTATGATCAATTCAGGGTTTATTCCTGCTATTTCATGATCTTCTACCCCTAAAAAGTCCCCTTGTTGTCTGCACTTTTTAGTATTCCTGATGAATGAATGATCCAGTTCAATACAGGGTTTCAAAGCTGAAAACTTGTCCTTAGCTGACAGAACTAATGTATTTTATTTTGCTATCTCTATTCAGCAGGACTCAGAGATTCCAATGATACTGTACTTTTTTACTGCTTTTAGATAGACCATAGGAGATGATGAATGACTAAACCTTTGGATTTATTCTTTCTTTTCTTTGCAGGGAACAAGGAGATTGCAGAGGGTCTTGTCTCTACTTCTAATTCAGCTTGGGCATAAACTGTAAGTGTGGAAATCAAGGGGATAATAATAAACCAGGTCCCTTTCAAGTACTGGTATCTGGTGGTATTTGAAGAAGCACAGCAGTGTTACGGATGAGATGTGAGTAGATGAAGTAATAAAGAGTGTTTCCAGGTGTTAAGCAAAGGCTCAAGGTTAAGTGCTGTGGCTATGACAATGCATATAATGTGTGTAGATCTGACATAGTATCCTAGTGTCCTAATGCTTTGGTGCAAAAGCTGGGAGAGATTTTCAGTCTGATATTCCTCCTTTCCCTTCCTGCCTGCCTTCCTGCCTTCATGTCTTCCTGCCTTCCTTCCCACAGGAATTATTTCCTACATTAATGCACTCTGGGAAGAGCCAGGTTACAAAACTAACAGACATGGGACAGTGAGGCAATGAGAAATTAGCATTATTTAAAACATAGCAAGGATTTAGACTTACAAGGATTTCGACTTAAGTGAAGCCTTACAAATTTACATCATTTTTCTGTCTCCTTTGTTTTTATCAAACTTTGTTTTTGGTGAGGCTCCCGAGTTTTTTTGGGGGGAGGGAGAAGAGGATTGCTAGGATTTTTTTCTTCTCTGAAACGATGGAGCTTTTTTTGAAGTCAAGAGCTCAGTTACTCATAAGATAGCATATAAAATAGAAGGGAGAGTCAATATTAGAAAGAGAGAATAAACAAAAGGAAAGCACTTGTTTATGGTATGAACTACAAATAAAGAAGGTAGAGTTACCATTTTAAGAAATATTTATATCTAGATTTATTATCAGTTTATCCCAGATAATGTCAGTCAATGAAGCAGGAGAAACTGGAACCTTCTAATTCGAGAAATTTCTACTGTTACTAGCATGGAATTGTCAAGATTGACTAAATATGACCTACTGTCTCAGAAAGCCCCTAAGCCCAATTTTTAATCTTTCCATCTTTTAAATACAGTTATTTTTTGGTTGTCTTTAGGAGACTATTTTTTTTTCTTTGGGTTGGGGAACTGTAGGAGAATAAAGCAATTAAAATAGGTGAAAGAATATGCCTCAATATGAATTCAAAAGTGTCATTTGAAAATAAGCAGGAGTCCACTCAGCCTGATGCACTCTTTTCGTTTGTGGTGACTCCTAAAGAATGCAATTAAAGAGGCCATAGTACGCTCAGTTGTGTCAGAGTACAGTGCTAAGCATTTTGCCTCTGTTCCCATAGCAACAACACTGCAGAAACAAGTTGTTCAGGCTACAGTCTCTGTCACATTGGTATGGGGAAGCTCTCCCTGGCAGGCTAATAACTATAACTTTCTAGGTCTCAAAAGGCATTGTTTAGAACTGTGCTACTAAACAATGACATACTTAACAAAGCCTTAAGGTACCAAAGAAGGATGAACTGCAGATGGGATAAACATAGTTCTATTTGTAAAAATAATTTGGTATTTCTAGTGACATCACTTTAAAGAAAAACAAGATAATTTGCTGGCTACAAACACAGCAGGGATTTTAAAATATCTTGAAATTCTGATCACCTGGAAAGCTGTAAGGAATCATACACAGTAGAAAATTACTAATCAGACCCAACTGCGGTTTTGTTAAAATAGCATTATCATTTATGGCATTGCTAGAACTAATTTTTGGTATGTAGATGGATGTTTATTGGTGATTTGTTTTTAAAGAGTTTGGGTTTTAGTAATTTACAGATAAAAGAACAAAAGATTTCCCCCCTTGGATTCATTATGTGAAGTGAGATTCAATCAGATATTGACATTCTTTCCTCAAAAGTATACAGTTTATTAATGTCTTATCAAATGTGTCTGCTATGTTGTATTAGAAGGGAAAAGAAAAAAGTCCTGCTTGAAAAAAACAAAAGATAAAGCAAAGAATGATACGATTATGAAAATATAAGGACCTACTTCTTCTTTCTTATGTGAAAATTCTTCCCATGGAAACTGCAAGGATTAGTTGTTTACTCAATAGTTCAATAAGACGTACCAAATTGGAATACATTTTCTTAACACACTTTTTCCATGGTAACAAACATAATAGTTGAGGATGAAAAACAGTTTTGAATATAACCTCTAATTTTCACACCTGCATAATATCTTAAATCACCCCTTTTAGGGAAACTTTCTACATTGTTCTGTGTCCAAATTAGTTTTTGTTTTGTTTGCAGTTCTTTTAGGTTTAATGATACTCCAGCCGGCTATCTACAAGTCAAGGAAAATTACATTTGTAATTTTAAAAATATTAACTATATTTGTTTTAAAAGGCCTGTCTAGAAACATCCAAAATATCATATAGGAAATTTAAGCCCAAGTCCAAGGAGAGAGAGTTGAACTTCTCCTGGCAACAAAATTACGCAGGTCAAATGACAGGCTTGGGACTTGCTCCATTCCATAGGAATTTTCCTCTCTTAAGAAGATTTTTAAAAGTCACAGAGACAGCCAGTTGCCATGAGGACAGACAGCTGGGAATTAGAGGTATGCCTTTCAGTTGTATCTGGGAATAGATATATATAAAAAAGAAAACTATATTTTAGGCAATTTTTTTTAATCACTTCAACTGGTTCGCATAAGCATGTTTCTCTTTGATCCAACATGTACTGCAAATCCTGTTTGTAAGTGTTGTCAGAGGCACATCTTCAGAAAAGAACACTTAATTACAAGCTTCTGTTTTAATTTGGTCAATAATATGTGGACTTGAAAACCAATGATGCTTTATGAACATGTTGTAATTATTTTGACTCAGATGATGAATTCTAATCAAATAGGGACACAGCACAAAAACATTTACAAAGAGTTTGTAAAATAGCTATGTAGAAATTTTCCAAACACTTTAGATTAACTCTGGCTTTCCTTTCTACCATACCAAACAGGATGAACTTTAACCAGCCATCCACAGAAGAACCATTTGGTTCTGACTTCATGACAAATCCAGATTTGATAGATCCAGATTTTCCAGTTATTCATTATTACCCTGATGTGGGAGATATGAATACAAGAAAAAAAAAAAAAAAAAAAAAAAAAAAAAAAAAAAAAGAAAGAAAAGAAGAAAGAAAGTTGTTCTGGTGGGAAGACTGGGAAAAGATCATTGCAAAAACTAATGTTTGAACATCTTAATGCCTAGTTCAATCCACAGCTCTGTGGTAAGCCTCTGGAGTCTCTATAAAATACACAGGGATGATGGGATTCCTGAGGAAAGGAGCCTGTGCCAGATGCTCCAGTGAGCCATTACCCTGTATGTTTTAACAGACTGTCTTTCCTTTTTGTTTTTGCCCATTGAAACCCTCCAAGGTTTGCTGCCAAAATCAGAACTCTTGTCCAGAGTTAATCTCATGTTCTGGAGCTATAGTCTTAATGGGCATGCCAAGTCCAGTTCTTCCTTTTCCTGTATTCTGGATTTCTGCTTTTAATATCCCATTTTGACAACTCTCTCCTTCTCAAAACAGGAACAGGAGACACAAATATGCCTGGCTTACTCCCCACTCTCTGGCTGTGGCTGGTGTTGGCCAAGGTCTTTCCACTGTAACTCTGCAATGTAAAGATCTTGCCATTGACGATGTGGCTTTGTGGTAGGGTCAGGCTCCATCCAGGAGCACAGAACCATGAAAGGTTGCACCTAATTACCACCAATGATTCCTGCACTGAAATTTTACAGAAGACACAGCAAAGCAGATTTTCATGACAAGTATAAGAAGCATTCTTCTAAGACAATGCAGCCATTCCTCCATTTCTAAGCCTTATGTCAAACTAAGAGTATTAAAGCCATTAAGGACTAAAATCTCCAGAAATGTTAAACATGCAATACTTTTAGAAATTACAGAACTGCTCTGGCTAACCTAAAAAAAGTAGAACAAAAAAAAGTTTGATCTGAGATGGGGACCAAGGACATCAAAAAGAAATCAGTCTAAAAAATACAATTTTTATGAAGTTGCAAAATAACAGAAAATGAGGCACTCCAGTGGGAATTTTGGGAGAAGTTACAAAAGTATATTTATTGCCTGGCCAGCTCCATATTTTACTCAGAAACAAAGAAAAAAGCCCTAACCATTTTCTGAGGACTTTGGAACATTTTTAATAGCAGGTGGAGAAAAGGGGAGAAAGAACAGCTGAGAGCAGGAAAAGAAAGAAAATGATTTTTTTTATTATTTAATAAGAAAAGCAAAATACTTCTAATCTGTATTCCAAGTTCATATTCTCAGTGGTTAGTTGCAGCAGAAGCTGTTGATAGAGTCAAGAGGGATTAATGGCAGGAGAAAGCTGAAAGAAGTGTATTCTTTTCCAGCCAATACAAGTGAAAGTATTTGGAGAATAGGTGGGCATGATAAAGCAACTTATTCTGAAGCTTCATTTTCTCTTAGCTCTGACAGAAAACAGCTGCCTCAGTACTTCACCATTATCAAGGTGAGATGAGATTGAGAAGAGTTTATGAGTTAGTTTTTCAGCAGCAGTAGTCAAAGTAAAAGGCAAGTAAAGGGCAAGAATTGAGCTCAGCATTTTCATTTTCCACATGGGGCATTGTATATTACATTTGCAACTTTTGTAACATTTTATATGTTACATGCAATTTTCTGAGCGTTTCCCTTCTGACATTCATGGCACATGAGATGGTTGAGTATTTGTGCACTTGAATTAGTGTTATCACTTTTAAATTGTGGTAGATTCTTGCTGACAGGAAGATACATACTTTAACATAAAGAGAGCTAAGAGATAGAGGAAGAGAGGAAGGAACAGGGAAAAGAAAAGCAGGAACAACAGAGGGAGAGATGAATAGAGGAAGGCAGAAAGGAAGGGAGATAACATTTTTGGCAACCTTGTCAAAATCCTTGTTTGTTTCCTAACCTTTTATGTATGATAAGCTACTTTAGAACTCTTAATCTTAGTTTCTTGTCTTTAAATGTAAGATAAAACTTCTGAAATAATTTTCTCTGGTGCTTTGAAAAACTGAAATAAGGAGCAGCTTGTACAGGAAGAAAAAAGGATTTTTATTGCATATATTTCTGAAAAAAATTCTTCTTTAAACTGCTATGATTTGAAACAGCTGTTTCATCTTATTCAAGAAAAGGTAGAAGGTTGTTAGAGAGAATGGTTAGAGGTTGTTGGTTAGAGGTTGTTGAGAGAAATCAGAACCATCTGTCTAGGTCACTTATGTTACCTTAATTGCCTTTGCTTCAGCTTTAGTCTCCTAAAACCTCTCTTGATTTTCAAGAGTGTTCCTATCCAGACCATTATGGGAACTTTCATATTTCTGTGCACAGAAAAGGATGTTGATAAGGTAATAACTTTTAATATATATTTTTAATATTCTCAGGTAGTGTTAGAAAAAAAATTAGGGAGACAATTTACTAAATCAGAAGTATCTCCAGGTTTTTAATATATATTTTTAATATTCTCAGGTAGTGTTAGAAAAAAATTAGGGAGACAATTTACTAAATCAGAAGTATCTCCAGGTTCTTCCACAAATTGGAGAGGCTGGTATGGGTCACAGAGATCAATGAGAAGAGGAATGATGGTGCATGGCAGTGGCTCAGTTTAGTGAGAAGGGTCCTTGCTCCAGATAGAGGAAATGAGGTTTTACTCACCCTGCTCCAGTGCAGGTGATTGTTGGAGAAATTCACAACATAAAAAGATTTTTTAATATCTTTCCTTATGTGGATTTTATTGCCAATAAAAACATTAATTTTTAACAGTTTGCTTCATTGTATTTTCAGAAATATTTGGCAGATGCATGCATGTTTAATGTACTGGTTCTTGGGAATCCATTGAGTTCCTGTATTTGCTTGTACACTGGCAAAGATAAAAATCATCCTTTTAAATGTCAAGACAAGGATTTCAGTTTTCATACTGTTTAAGATGAGTCTACGTAATCTCCAAAAAGTAGACAGAGAAACATATTCTGTGCTAGACAGCTAAAATCTTAGCTAAACTCTTAAATATTAACAAACAAAAGCTATCTGAGATTTTATTCTTAGGGTAACAAATGTATATGAAAAATGTTTTCCACTTTCAAAGTACTACCTCCCTATATCAGAACTAACAAAGCTCCATTTAATCTTTTTAAGATTTTTCACGATAAATCCATAATGGGCACTCAAGCTCTTAAATTTTGTATCCCCCCCAAGATCTTAAAATTTAAGTAATGAATATATTTGAGATTCTTTTTAATTTTCTCAGTGTTTTCAGTTTATTTTCAGTATAACTGGCTTTCTGTTTAAGCTTTTTCTCCATAGGCATAAGGACTTGCAATGTTTCATCACAGAGGCTAAAAAGAACCTCAGGCTCACTAAGTGCAACACTTTGCTACTCTTGTTTTAGCAATGTTTTTCTTATAGGAAAAAGGATAAATGAGAGGAAAACTTTTCTAGATATGATTAAACCTTGTAAAGAGAAACTTTAAGATTGTCATTCTGGAAGGTAACTTGATGAAGGCAAGCTGAAAAAGTAATCTTCATACTTCTAGGGCAGGAAAAGTTCTAAAAAGGAGCAGAGTTCAATCAATTCAGAGGAGTATAAGGGTATATTTTCAGAGACAGTAACCAAAAGCAAAACTATTAAATAGTGTTGTTACCTTTAAAGAAATAAAAGCGATAGCATAGCTAAAAATTACTGAGTTGCAGAGGAAAAATAGAAAGACTATCAAGAGATTGGTTGGATTCATTCACCCTCCATAGAACTAGGATTAGAGAATGAGAAATATAAAACATAGGAGTAAGTTCAGGTTGCTAGGGAAGAATTAAAAAGTATAGCACAGGTGCATGGAGACAACATTATAAAGAAAAGAAAAGGACATAAGAAGAAAAAGAGGCAACTATTAAGCAGTTCAGAAAGTATCATTATATCGTCCTAGAAGGATCATGGTAGTCAGATGCAAACAATGGGCCAAGGAGAGGCTTGGTCAGATACTAAACCACTAAGCAATGATAGCTTTAAATGGTCTCTTTGTGACAGTTTTCACTAGGATTTACTACTTTCAATACCAGCAACAATTTTCATATTGCCTATTAGCAACCAATGGGGTAAAAAATAACCTTAAAGAAAGAAAATAAGCATTTCAAAGGTCTCCGAAAGGATAATGTGTTTGCAGTCATCTGTGTTTTGTTTAGGTGCGGTAAGTAGTCTCAGAACTACTGGCGTTGTCTAGAGATCAGAAATTCTTCAGACAACAGAAGAAATGCAACCTAGTGCTTGTTTTTAATAAAGGAAAAGAACTGAGTAAACGGCAGTTTTGTTAAGAAGAATATGGAATTAGAGGATCACATAATGCACAATTATCAAAGACCCTCTGCTCTATAATGGAAGGTAAAACAGCAGTACAGTAAGGAAGGTATATAAAGGTGTGTGTATATATATCTATATATCTAAAATCCTGCTAGACTTTGCATCTTTCAGTGTGTTCCATTATTAGACAGAGCTAAGTGTGAGAGTGCCCAGAAGCAGTGTGCATAAAGCAGAGCATGAAGGATATAAAAGTAGTTACTCAATTTAATTGCTATCAGTGGTACTATAGTTAATATTTTTGCTTCTTTCATGCAAAAAATAGTGATGATTCATGAAAAAGCATTGTTTGATCATTTGGTGTATAATAGATACATGTTAACAATATTACTTGCGGTAGCAATTAAGTACCAATTAGATTACAATGTTTAATCAAAAGGAGGGAGAGAAATTTTGGGTCATAATTATCTGGTTACACAGAGGTATTTACTGCATAAATATCTACATTTCAGCTTATTGCTTAGACTTCATAGGTTGTACAAACAAACAGGTTTTTCTTGGGCAAATCCAACTCGTCTGGATGAGGATGTTTAAACAATGAGAGGCCTCATTGTTTAAAACACAGCAGAAAAACAATGCTGTAGACATGTCTCTTTTTCTACATTCATAGAATGGTTTGGTTTGGAAGGAACCTTAAAATCATCTAGTTCCAGTGCCCCTGTCATGGGCAGAAGCACATTCCACTAGATCATGTTGCTCAAAATCAAATCCAGCCTGGTCTTGAACACCTCTAGGTATGGGACATTCACAATATTCCTGTTCCAGTATCCCACCACCCTCACATTCTAACATCTAATCTAAACCTACCTTCTTTCAGTTTAAAACCATTCCCCCTTGTCCTGTTACTACATGACCTTGTAAAAAATCCCTCTCCATCTGTCTTATAGTCTCTTTAGGTACTGGAAAACTGCTATAAATTCTCCCTGTAGCCTTCTATTCTCCAGGCTGAACAAATCCAGCTCTCTCTTCTTGTATTCATATGAGAAGTGTTTCAGGCCTCAGATCATGTTCATGGCTTACTCCTCCATGGACTTGCTCCAAAAGTCCACGTCCTTCTCATACTGAGGGGCCTCAAAGCTGGATGCAGTACTGCAGCTGGAGTGTCAGGAAAGTGGCATAGAGTGGGAGAATCACCTCCCTCTGCCTGCTGTCCATGATTCTTTTGGTGCAGATCAGGAAACATTTGGTTGTCAGTGCACATTGTCAGATCATATATACAAAGACATTGGAGATGTCTTTATATATATATAGACACCTATGTACTTTTGTAAGAAAATCATGGCCACATTATTCAAAGCATTATTCATTTGTTCTTAAACTTATTCAAATGAAAGAAACATGGAAACTAGTTTTCATAGTCCTCAAGGATCTTCACTTGTCACTTCCCAATGCAATGTGTGGTTTTACCATTTTATTTTTCTTTTTCATCCACTGCAATAAGTGCTAAGTTTAGCAGTAAGGGAGAGAAGAGGATACTTGACTCTAAGGGGGTTTGAGAGATGGTACAACAGCCAGCTAAAAGTCATGGCTTAGTGCATATACTGTGCTATGGAAAGCACTTGCCTGTGTCTGCAGTGAAGTGCATGAGGGAGTGCACCGAATCCCTTTTCAGTTCTAAGAAACCACAATTAAATGAGATTTTTTTTCATGGTGCAATATCATGGGGAGAATCAGAAGGCAAGTTAAGAGAATGCTCCTAACCTCTGCCTTAAGAGGTGGTCAACAGTTTAGGGAAAAGAACAGACACTAAAACTTGCAGAATTCCCCACTATTCAGCAAACCTTTGCTAACCTGACTTATGGAAAAAGCAGACTGACCATCTAAATCACCAGAAGAATTCCCTTATATTCTAACTCAGCAGTCACAGAACAACTATTAAATACACCTCTGGGAAACTTAAGGTTTATTAATGCATGCTTGATATGAAATTTAAGTCCCTTTTGTGCTATATGTCCAGAATATTGAATGACTGATATGCTCTGCAAAAAAATCTTCAAGACCAAAGTTAATTCTTAGGTGAAGGCTGTTTTGAAAGACAGAGGTTTGCTTTTTGGAATGATCAGCCAGAATTAAGAGTAACATCCTTTCCATTAGGGGCCTGAAACCTACTCTGAGTAAAATGCATGGTTGCAGTTTCCCATACCTTTCTTTGATGACAGTTGGCAGAAAAGGAAGGAAGAGGTTGGAAAGAATGGGAAATATTTTTTCTGTAATGCAGGCTTGGACCCTCAAGTGACATACCATGCTATCTAAATATTTAGATAAACAGAGATGCATATACATTAAAAAGCACTATAGGATTTATATGTTTCCTTTGAGTTTCAGGCCAGTGTAATAATTTGAGAATTAAACACTATTTTAATTGCACTGATTCCTAAGGGAAAGTCAGTCCGTAGCCTCTATTAAAAAGAACACTCTTTAAGTGCTTTCCTGTATTCAGAGGAGGATAAATTTATGGTTTGTATGTCACGTGTCATCTCAACCTCAACTGCCAACCAACTTCTAGCACTGACAAGGTTATTCCCCCCATCAAAAGTATGCTTATACATTAACAACGTGACAGAAAAGTAACTATTGAGCAAGACAAATGTTCCCTCTTTAGTATGCATCATACATAGGTAAAGCTAATAAAAAAGAACTAAAAAAGAGCAGGTAGCAAACCTAGTATTTGGAAGAATGTAAACAAGTGTCTCTGCTTTCCTCAGTTTTGTAACACTCATAAGCATGGAGGAGCTTATGCTCATTCTAAAACATTAGGATCTGGGAAGAATAAAGTCTCATGGCCTCCCTGTGATGAAGCACTTGAAAAAAAATTAGTAAGAAAAACACGCTTGGATGCCAAAAACAGTGGCACTGCTGATCCACATATTTTTGGCCTAAATTGGGATGTATTATATTAGCTACTCATATATTCTCTTAGAATTATTTCATAGTTTTTCACTCTCTCTAGATAAAACAAACTTACAGACTCATAGTGGAACACACAAACATCATAAAATTCAATAGCACAGAGCTCTAGGTTTTCTGTAACAGAAATGGGTTGACCCCTTGCCTAACCTCTCCTTTCTCCAGTTAACTATCTTTAAAAAGTATAAGGGAAAAAGAAACAAGTAATAGACATTGACTTGTTTAGCAGCAGAAGACGGTATACAGGCCTGTCACCATATTGTTTATTCCTGAGAGTTCAATTTGATTAAATGCATCACATGTTGGCACAGGCGATATATGAACATTATCATTCTTCAACTCATACTAAAATTGGAACAGTTGTGACTAGTGTATCGGCTTTTTTCTGTCAATTGAGAAAATAAGACTTGAGTTGAAACAGATGACACTGATGAGTGTTGCTATGGGCACATTTGACAATAAGCATGTTGTAATGGCTCAAGTTCTTGAATGCTGTCAGTAGCATTTAAAGTTACAGGAGTTTACTGATCTATTGGAGTAGCAAACAGAAGCATTTCTGGATTTTCTCACCAGCACAGTGGAAATAAAAACCTTAAGCATCACTTTTCCTGTTATTCAGCTGACACCAGGGCCAGTTTTTAGGTGATAATGAATGGAAAATGACATGTTTAGTGAAAAGTGAAAACTGTTATAATGCAAGAGCTTCAATACACTGAGCTAATGGTGCACAGTGAGAGGGGAAAAGAAAAAAGAGATAAAAGTTGGTATTTTACAGTATGGGGCATTGTTTTTCCATCCAAGAACTGAACATATTTTATTAGTCTGGCAAAAAACACTGTAAGGTTGTTCTGACATGGAACCGCACCGATGGTTACCTCTGGCTATTGCATGTCTTGCACAATTATGATGCTTCAAAATTACACAATGACATTTTTTCAGGGGTGAGAGGCCTCATTGTAGGTACTGTGTCGCCAGCTAACATCTCTAAATTAATTTTTTAGGAAATTTAAAAAAAAAAAAAAACCACCAAAATTTTTGAGACTGAAGAGGCAGGAATTAGAAATACCAAAACCTAAGAGTTCATGAAGTGTTTGATGTGTTCATTGTGCACAGGTCAAAAGAAATGCTGAAAATCTGCTTAATAAAGTTGTGCATCTTCAAAAAAGTTAGCATGTTTTGGTACTTGGGTTACATATGTGGAAAAATGGAGTTTCCTGAAGAAATATAGAATTCTATTCTGTCTGACTGGCCATTGTTTCAGGATGTATCTCCATGCTAAAACACTTTTCATTTTTTAACTAATCATTCCCTGAAGACAGGTTTTTTGAGTGAGTTTCTAATTAAATACCAGTTCTCTTGAATGCGCCAAGAAGAGCAAATATCCTGACCCAATGCCAAATTATAAAGAATATGGAGGTATCAGAAGGTGTGTTCCTGAGTTGTTTTCTGGTAGGTCCTTTTGGTTACTGATTAGCCGAGTTGGAAGAATGATTGCTCACAGCTCTGTGTATTTCCTTGTTTTGTTGGTTTCCTTTCATTGGCTTTCACAGTGAAGAGCAGAGGTTTTCCATGGTGTTTGTAAAAAAATGTGTTTACTATTTTCTCCAAAATGCAAAGTCTCAGAAGGAAAAATGGCAGCCTAAATGGTGTTAAACTGCTTGAAATTATCTCCCAATTACATCATAATTCAGAGTTACACATCAAAAAGTGGTTTCTCTAAATACAAGTTTATCAAAAACTTCAATTTCATGCTTAAGTCTTTCATTAAACTCCATTTTCCTGCTTTTCTAGCTTAATAACAACTTAATGAAAATAAATTTCAAAATTACTTTAGTTTATGCAGGTGGATTGCTTACAATGATTATTTTCCAATTGACTAGCAGACTCAGAAAAACTAATTTCTTCTGCAGTTCCTAACAACATTCATGAACCACCAGGAGTTAGGGTGTGGGAGCAGAGAGAAATGAGGAATAAGTGGAGCATTGGCTTCATTTCAGTTCTTGGCTTGAACATTTAGGCAAGTGGGACAACCCCACTAGTTGTGCTGACACGGGCTGTACTAAATAACACCTGGAAAGCAGTGCCCCCCAGAGCCCTTTGCAGTGCATGTCAACGTTGGCATTATTGGCCCATCATTCTTACAAGTGGTGTCATATTTTCTCATACCCAACAGACTCAGCGTGCAGCTAGAATTTCCATAATAGTTGCTGCTATGAAGCAAGAGGGAAAATTGGGCCTCAGAGACAGTGTAACTCTCAGATCACATTTACCTGTGCATTTTTACAGGACGGAATCTAGTTCAATAGATACATTTGCAGTCATGCAGATGTGTTTCTAGCAGCTATAGATTCTACAGAGCTTTTGAAAGTAGGGCTTATTATTTCATAGCTGCTGTCTGGAGCTCTGGGTACTGAAGGAGTGAAGGGAAACTGATATAGACCTAGCAATGGCATTTACAATAAGGCAGGTACATGATAGGACTGCAGCTGAAGGCAGAGACTTTAAAAGCTTGACTGATGAAAGTGAATGAAATCTGGAGAGCTAACACTGAGATGTGACACCAAGAGCCAAAAGATGTCAGAAAAACTGAAAAATTCAGTCAGAAATAGCTAAAAGTTGTGGACATGAGACGTTAACAACCTCTCAGAATGGGCAGTCAGAGAATTCAGCAGATATTTGAAGATAAAAAGAGAAGCTGAGGGAACAGAACCCACCGGGAATTTAAATACAGGCAGTACACTGGGGAGGGTGTGAAGCAATGTGAATAATTAAAATGTTGAATATACGTCTATAAAATAATTGAGAATAAAATATTAGCGAGGACACAATTCTGGGTCCTTAATCTCTGAATGCTTAGAATTCAGTTTTCACTTACAGAAGTAATTCCATTGCTCTTTTTAAAGCAACAAATACAGTCTTAAAAAAGAAATTTTATATGTGATTAGACTGCTATACTTAGTTTTTAGTTGAATGTAATTCAGGTGATAAATGTGGGCACTGTGACTATAAAAAGTTAGGGGAGCATATTGACCACTCATAGAAGGGGGACCACACATTTTTTGCCAAAAAATAAGTTTGACGTCTTTACAGCTGCCATACAATTATTGCAAATGACACACTGGGTGGGCTGCAAATTGTCTTCACCTAAGTAATTGCCCTTAACATAAAGCAGTATTGTTAGCTTGTCCACATTTTGTCTTTCTACCAGGTCATTGTCTCTATTACTTTATTAATATATGAGCTTTTAATATGCAAGCAACATCATCAGAGATAAAAAGGTGATTTTCAGCTGATATACAACCACTTGGGAAAAAGGATCTGTGTAAAAGCAATAATTATTTAAATTGGAGCTAATGTTGGTTACTTAGTGTTTGTGAACATTACATGCATTAGTAGAATATTTGCAAAAGAGAATAATGTTTTTTTCAGTAAAGTACATCTGCTGACAGGCAGACACCTTTCTATGTTTTATTAGATCATAAATTCTCACGTGTCTGTTTTAATACAGCAAGTAGATCAATGCAATCATTGTACAGTTGAGGTTTTTTCATCACAAAACAAGATGAAAATTAATTAGAATAACGTGGGTTTTGAGCTTTACTGCAAATTTCTTGTTTGATAATGATAATGATGATTATTAAGTTAATTATAGTAGTTCCCAGATATGGTACCTGAAACTAGTACTCTAGTGTGCCAGACACTGCAAAAATAAGAAACACACAACAAAAAGTAAAGGCTGTTTGGAGAAGGAGGCTGTATGAAACTGGACATTCTCAACTGGAACTTCAAGCAGACACTTTTAACTTTATATTCCTGGTGACATCAAACTGATCTACAAAAGGTGGTCGCAGCAGCATGTCCTAAGAATGTCTATGTCTTGCAGAATTTCATTAAAAGTTAAAAAATGCATCAAGGTTATAAAAACTATACTATATTTTAACACTCCATAAATCTGGATGGGTAAATAGTAATTTTACCTGGACAACAGAATGAGTCACAAAAATTCTCATAAATTATAATTTTATCACTGTGTCAAAGTCTGTATGCTTCTGTTTGAACTGGAAGATTTGAATAAAACAAATAATCTCACTCTTGCCATTTCTTACCTTGTGAGTGCTTGTTTTCTTTATTTCGTGTCTTCTGTACGTGTTTTGAAAGAATTGTCAAAGTGCAAAAATAGATATTTCAATAAATGTAATCATATTAACATCAAAATACCCAGGAACTTTAGGTCCTATATGTGGACCTTCCTTGTTTATGAAGTGACTGAAACTGAGAATTGGTTGGCGAGTAGTAGAAAAGGGAGGAAGCACACTAGAAAACCATCTAGAAGTTAACATAGATATACATAGGTATATCTATCTATATCTATCTAAATCTGTACATATATTTATATATTTGTATCTATATCTATATTTTCTGTATCTATATCTTCAATGGGGATTTGCCAAAAGCAAATCATGTCAGACTAATCTGATTCCTTCTAGTCAGGCTAACAGAATCATGCAGATGAGAAACCCTAGACTTTTGACAGTCTTCAATGATATTCTAGTAAATAACCAAAGCAAACATTTTCTATAAGAAACTGTTTAAGGTTGGAGTGAAACTGGTCAGAAAATTAAATTTGGTTAGAAAGTGTCAATTTTTCACAGTCAAAGTGGAGAAGTTCAAGGACATAGGTATTCAGTTGCAAACAGAAAGGATGAGACAGCTTGCTTGCTAAAAAAATAACCCAAGCTGTAGTTGCACATGGTATTAATGTCAGGTTCTTATGAGTAATATAATACAAAGTCATATAAATGAAGAAACAGCTTCTAAAATAGGTAAAAATCAGTAAACCCTTATCTGGAGTACCATGGCTATGGTACTTGAAGAAATATTTGACCTATTTGAATCCAGAGAAAAATAGCAAATGTGATAAAGGTCTTAAAAACGTTACTTACTAAGATTAACCCATTTGGTCTGAATCCTCATAATCTTTTGCCATTTTCCTGTTTTCTCTTCATTTTCCTTACTGGGATTCCAGTTTCCTTCATTATCCACCTTCAGGCAATTTTCATCACCTCTGCCTTTGCCTTTTTTTCCTCCAGGCTATACACTCAAAATAATTTCTCTCCTGTTCTCTCTTTCAGTTCTTATCTCATCTATATTTGGTTATTATAGTCACCCACATAGATTTTTCCTGAGTACCTGTAACTAAGCAGAGTTACTGAAAACAGAAGAGAAAGTGAGAAGGTCAACACAAGGTATAGAGACTTAGTCAAAGTAAAATCTCAGGGCGTGTGAAATCTCTTGAGGCTTTGTGTAAATAAATCACTATAAAGCATCTACTAGGAGACTACCATCTAATTGGTAACAAAATTTGTAAAGTTCTTATAGAAAAAAAAAATTCACTCCTCAGTTCCACATTCCCTGTCTTGCTAACGTGGTATATATTTCTTGCAGAAAAAGGCTGGCCACATTTTTATATGTCAAAGAAAAAAAATTAAATTCAGCCTGAGGCAGATACCTGGCATAAAAAATCTTGACTCAAACAATCTAAGTTTAGCAACTTTGTAAATAACTGAAAGCAAAGCCATATAATTGAAAGTCTTGAGCAATCTTAGTAAGAGGCACTTGATGTCGTAAACTCTACATATAATAATTTTTCCTTAATGTATCTGCATCCTATCCTTCAATTCTCCAGCTGGAGGCTCATTTCACAGATATCTTTGTCATTCTAAATAAAGTTCAATAACAAGAATTTTGTGAGAACAGTGACTGTTTATAAACAGAAGCTCAGGGAATAACCATGATAAGAGCATTCTTTTTTTCATCTCTGATGTTATAAGAATATTTTTTTTTACTTCTGCCCCATAAGACAATTTTCTTTTTGCAAGTTAAAAAGTCTACTATTTTTCAATGATGACCCACTTCTGTACTTCTAACAAAACAACACTAACAAATGAAGTGTCTTTCTGACACATGGGGAAGAATAATTATTCCAGATATTATACAGACATTAATGTAGTGAAGAAAATAAGCTTTTTTTTTTTTAATCTTCTCTTGAGCATAAGAGTCCATGCAGGCACAATTAAAAGTGTGAGACTTTATTACTCTGCTTCTCCTGGTGCTACAAAATAGAGAATCAGTACAGTTGTGGAGTGGTTTGTTTTCTGTCTCTGGGTGCATATTCAGGGGGAGCTTTGAGCTCTGTGTTCTGAGCAATTGAAATAAGACCCCAACATTTCTAGTAACATTTCTGTCTTGACTAAATGGTGCTATTTGTCTTCTTATTCGCTGCTCTGACAAAAAAAATTGTCATTTATACTCGTATTCTTGCCTTGCTCTGACAATTTTAACCTTTATAACCTGTGTCTTATATAGTCCTAATGACAACACTACATATACCCTATACAAAGATCAAACTGTAAACTGTATTTTTGACAATTTCTTTAAAAATGTCATATAGATATTAGGTAATTACTGTAAATCCATCACAACTTTTACCAAGGTCAATGTTTAGTTCCTTGCCATCACCTT